>SJYX01004707.1:108561-169246 GCA_006410675.1 Oreotragus oreotragus
TTAAAATGTAATATAACTATTTTACAATGCTCTGTTAGTTTCTGCTGTACAGCATCATGAATCAACCATATGTATACATATATCCCCTCCCTCTTGAACCTCCCTCCAACCCTCCCATTCCACCCCTCTAGGTCATCACAGAGCACCAAGCTGCGGTCCCTGCGTTTTAAAGCAGCTTCCTGCTACCCATCTGTACAGACAGGTACAATATATATGTGGTAGTGTATATATTGCCAATGCTACTCTCTCAATTCATCCATATCTCCTTCCCCTGCAGTGTTCACAACAGAATATTAACTCAGTCATTTCTTTTAAGATTCTATATGGCATGTGCATCTTATTCATGAAAGGAAAACAGAACACTTAATAGTAGAATTTATATAACATTTTAAAAAGAAACATCAGAGTACACTGCTAAGACTCTAGCCTAAACATATACACTAAAAATAGTGTAGATATTTTTCAGTTGCCCAAATAGAGTTCCTTTATCCTATTAAATAAATGACACAAACACATAAACTGTCAGCTATTACTTCTATTTTTTTTTTTTAGAATTTTTCTCTTATTGAAGGAATCACAAAATAAATAGTTCATAAAGGATTATTTAGAAATATAGACACAGCAAATTTTACTTCTGGTTATTATTGTCCTGAACTTCAAAACAACACATATTTTCTAGATGAGGAAGACAAGACAATTTACCTCTCCTTTATGCAGAGGTCCCGCTAGCTAGGGAATGTTTAGTAAAGGGTTAAATTAGATTGGTTTCAGCAGCTGTACTTGTGATCTTCAAGGACCTGACTTTTAGAAAAGATCTCCCCTGGTTGCATATGCCCAGCTATTGATGTTTTCCATTGTGCTGAGTGGTGGTTTTCAACTGCTGGAAAAAAAATGCCAAAACATGCACTGACCCTTGTCAATACTCAGGAAGGATGTCAGAATAATATTAACCTTTCATTCCAACTTCAGCACCTGTTTTTTTTAAAAATCAATTTCAATACAACACAAATGCATGCTTTGATATTTTCAAGAATTAATAGATATTAGTAAAATAAGCTGTGGTAAAGACAGAGGAAGTGATGCTTCATTCATAGCACAGAATGTGTGTTGCAAGGGCACAAGCCTAAACCTTAACTTCAGATCTGAATAAAGCAAGTTATTTTAAAACCACAGATTCTCTGTTTAAAAACCTCAGAGGCTGCTTAGAGTTTTTAATTGTCATTGGTCACATTGTACCTCCTAAGTGAGAATATTTCATTTCTATTACTACCTGGGTAGATATTCTAATAAAGTGAATTTGCTCATTTTATATATAACCCTTTTCTCTCAGGCCATATCAACCACAATGAAAGTCTATATCTCTTAAGCTTCTCCATACTTCCACAGGATCTTATTCTACTTGTTTTCTCATTAAAAAGATTCTTTCATCTCTACAGTGAGTTGTATATTGGAAAAATGGCAAAGCTTACAGCCTTTAGCTATCAGTGGTACTCATCTGAGAAACTGGAGATAGTTTTCGGAATAGCACGTGAGAGAGTTGTTGTAAGACTCTCAATACTTGGAATGTGGTCCCCTCACTTAACCCTCTTATCTGCTACTCCCAAAAGCAGATCTTCTTTCTTGGCAGCACTGACTAGCTATTCTCTGTCCAGGAGGCTCACTCTGAACCAATGGCTTCCAGAAACTCTTCTCCAGGTTCTTAGCAGTGTAATGCCACAGGTCCCAGTGGTCTCTCCTGCTGGCTAGCGTCAGTTATGTCTCTCTGAAATAGCTGCATCTTAAAACCTTTCCTTTATGACTCCTACAAGACCACGTTTGTCTTTTGACCTGTGAAACAGTTCTGCATAGTGTGCAAATATATGTGGATGGGTTTATAAAGATGTAAACTGTGTGAGCACAACACAGAGGGGAGAGAGAACAAAGCTATACAGTAGTAATATAAAGTTGGTACTAATTCTAACTATCAATGTGTGTGCCCAGTTATCCAGTTGTGTCCAACCGTTTATGACCCTTTGGACTGTAACCCACCAGGCTCCTCTGTCCATGGTATTCTGCAGGCAAGAGTACTGGAGTGGGTTGCTATTTCCTCCTCTAAGGGAATCTTTCCAACCCAGAGATAAAACTCAAATCTCTTACATCTCCTGCACTGCAAGCAGTCTTTCCTGCTGAGCCACTGGGGAAGCCCATTAACTGGATTAGAAACTGTGGCTCTCAAGGAACATTTGGCCTACAAATATAAATTTGCTTGGCCCATAGAGTGTTTAACATTTTAAAATTACAAGATTTAGAAGTAGAAGTTTTCACATAAAAATCTTGATTTCCATTTCTCCTTAAAAATATTGAAATCCATGCAAAATTAAAGATGGCATGGTGGTTCTTACATGACCACCATGTTCTGGTAGTGAGTGGAAATTTCTTCTTTAGGCAAGTCTTTGTCTGTGTAGTTTGTGATAGAGCACACATCCCTTAGGATGACTTCTGAGCTAATTATACTTTTGTTATATTTCTGATTTCTGTAAGTATTCAAGTCTATGTAGGACTCTTACAAAAACTCTGTCTCTAAAGGGAAGTTCACAGGGTCTCAAATGGGAGCCTGTAGACCCATTCAGTGCCCTTGGACGACTTTTTCTCAGTGGTATATGAACTGATGATGGGAATTCTTTTAGTCTCTTCTGGCAGAGCATATAGTATATCAGAATACTAAAAACTGAGTGACTCAAAAAAAAAAAAAAAAAAAAGCCTATTTCTCACAGTCCTAGAACAGCCTTGGGAAGTTCAAGTCCAAGGCACCAACAGATGCAATGTCTGGCTTGCATTTTCATTGTCAGCCATTGTCTCACTGTATCCTCATAAGAGGCAAGGGATCTTTCTTGGATCACTAATTCCATTCGTGAGGCTTCTGCCCTCATGACCTAATTACCTCCCAAAGGCCCCACCTCTCAATATCTTCTCATTGGAGGTAAGGTTTCAGCATATAAATTTTGGAGGATGCAAACATTCAACCTGTGGCAGGAGCTTAATTTGTTTTCTTTTAGTTCAATGATTATTTATCAATTGAGCTATTGTTCTATCTGCAAGGAGATCTCATCCTAAAGGAGATCAGTCCTGGGTGTTCACTGGTAGGCCTGATGTTGAAGCTGAAACTCCAATACTTTGGCCACCTGATGCAAAGAGCTGACTCATTTGAAAAGACCTTGATGCTGGGAAAGATTGAGGGCAGGAGGAGAAGGGGATGACAGAGTATGAGATGGTTGGATGGCATTACCGACTCAATAGACATGGGTTTGGGTGAACTCCGGGAGTTGGTGATGGACAGGGAGGCTTGGCATGCTGCGGTTCATGGGGTCACAAAGAGTCAGAGACGACTGAGCAATTGAACTGAACTGCACTGATTGTTCTATCTATGAAAGTATCGATATGATGCTTTTAATACTAACTCTTATTCCCAAACTACTTTAAGTGCTATGGATTAACATAAAAAGAGTATATGAAAACTTAAAGGTAAATGATACATTTGTATGAAATAAAGGCCAAATGTCATATGGTGCTCTATGCACAAGGTTTCACAATAACTTAATCTGAAGAGGGGATGGTAGAAATGAATCATCCCATGGCATTAGAATTGTGAAAGATCCCAAGTGAAACATCCTTGAAGCAGTATTATATTCACACCAAAAGCAACAATTTATTTTCAGAGAAACAATATTAATGGTCATATCAATTTTGTTAATCTGAATTGTATTTATTTTGTAGTTTCTGCTTAATTTGGTTTTATAGATATTTAAGCACAGTTACAGTTACAGAGTCAGGCACAAATGAGCATGCACTTATGGGGAAGAAAAGTTACAAAAAAGTATTTAAAAATCCTATACTGAATTTCACATCTATACATTTTAAAGCCACATTCTATCTAAAAACAATTTAGGTTATGATTCAAAAAAATGAATATTTTCCTTTAATAGGGTCCATTTAGTGTTCAAATTTGAAATATTCTGCTTTGAGAATTTTTCCTCTTTTTATGTAGGATCAGGTTTTGGCTTGTTTGCCTTGAGAGGAAGGGTTCATTCCAAGGATTTGGGTCTCTACCTTAGAGCACCACCCAGGAGAAAGAGAATGGTTAGCTGCAGAGTGTGCTCCAGGTGCCTGAGGAAAGTGCTGATGAATGCCACATTGAGCAGGGAGGGGCAGAGGTGATGACACATCAGAGCTCAGCTCCGGATCCAGGTCAGGTGCAACTCAGCAAGGCCGGGGATGCAGCATCCTGGCAACTGTTTAGGCCGCTAGCTGGCAACTGAGATTCTACCTTTATGATTTACAAAAAGAGTGCTGCGTGGCTGGAGTAATCTGGCTAACAAATAACTGAGATGGGTGAACAATAACAGCGGTACTCACAAATTGGTCAGAACTAATTCTTCAAAGGGACTAACTTAAAACTTCAAGAATCACATTAGCAAGCATCCCAACGTAATACCATAATGTCTTCTACTCAAGGGATTGTTCATTTGTCTTCAACCAGAACATGAATGTACTGGGCCTTCTTTTTGAAACATGCTCTCACGCTTCCCAAGAAGGCCCACCTGGATTTTCAGAGTAGAGCATAGTACACTGTCCTGAGGTTGGACATTCCTCTTTGCATCTAATTTTGAAAGTTAACTGGGATCCAGAATAATCTTGATTATCTCATAGTGGCCCAATCCAGACATAAATTTTAATTACATGAAATGTTGAAATCTATGACTGGTATTATTTGCCTGATATCTGTTTGAGATCAAATGATAGCACTACTTTGATGAAATGTTTGTGAGATTTTCAACTGGAATGTTGATTTGAGACATTTGATCAAGTTTGAAAAGGGTATTTCTCCAAGCCAAGTTTGTTCCCTTACTTAGACTCACAGCCCCAAAATGTAACTATGAATCAGAGAGACAGGGTTCTTTAGGAGGCTTAGGCTAATTAAAATAGAGTGTGGGCTTCTAGGGATGGAAGACCTTGTTTATTCACGTGATACTTTCAAAAGACCGAGTTATTGAGATCTAGAATTTGGTTTTGAAAGCTGATTTTCCACTCCTGATGCAAGTAAACCATAGTCCACATGTAGTAATCTGCACATGTGGCAAAATTTGTTTCCATAGTAACATTCCAACATGTGATATACTTTCTGAGTAACTGCTCTTGTAAGATATGTTAAATACTGAAAATATTGTGCTGAGCCAGACAGGACTTCTGTTCCCACGGAGTAATAATCTAATGCCAGGCATTAAACTGAGTTCTCACTGCAAGTCAGCTCTCATAATTCCAGAATTAACCCTGTATCCTAGATGCTGTTTAGAATTATAGTTACTTTTCTTAAGATTCTGCACTAGCAAGTGGTAGAGCTGAGATCAAAAATAGGGAGTTTGACTAATAAGAACATGCTGTATAGCACAGGGAACTCTTTTCAATNTGATGTTGAAGCTGAAACTCCAATACTTTGGCCACCTGATGCAAAGAGCTGACTCATTTGAAAAGACCTTGATGCTGGGAAAGATTGAGGGCAGGAGGAGAAGGGGATGACAGAGTATGAGATGGTTGGATGGCATTACCGACTCAGTAGACATGGGTTTGGGTGAACTCCGGGAGTTGGTGATGGACAGGGAGGCTTGGCATGCTGCGGTTCATGGGGTCACAAAGAGTCAGAGACGACTGAGCAATTGAACTGAACTGCACTGATTGTTCTATCTATGAAAGTATCGATATGATGCTTTTAATACTAACTCTTATTCCCAAACTACTTTAAGTGCTATGGATTAACATAAAAAGAGTATATGAAAACTTAAAGGTAAATGATACATTTGTATGAAATAAAGGCCAAATGTCATATGGTGCTCTATGCACAAGGTTTCACAATAACTTAATCTGAAGAGGGGATGGTAGAAATGAATCATCCCATGGCATTAGAATTGTGAAAGATCCCAAGTGAAACATCCTTGAAGCAGTATTATATTCACACCAAAAGCAACAATTTATTTTCAGAGAAACAATATTAATGGTCATATCAATTTTGTTAATCTGAATTGTATTTATTTTGTAGTTTCTGCTTAATTTGGTTTTATAGATATTTAAGCATAGTTACAGTTACAGAGTCAGGCACAAATGAGCATGCACTTATGGGGAAGAAAAGTTACAAAAAAGTATTTAAAAATCCTATACTGAATTTCACATCTATACATTTTAAAGCCACATTCTATCTAAAAACAATTTAGGTTATGATTCAAAAAAATGAATATTTTCCTTTAATAGGGTCCATTTAGTGTTCAAATTTGAAATATTCTGCTTTGAGAATTTTTCCTCTTTTTATGTAGGATCAGGTTTTGGCTTGTTTGCCTTGAGAGGAAGGGTTCATTCCAAGGATTTGGGTCTCTACCTTAGAGCACCACCCAGGAGAAAGAGAATGGTTAGCTGCAGAGTGTGCTCCAGGTGCCTGAGGAAAGTGCTGATGAATGCCACATTGAGCAGGGAGGGGCAGAGGTGATGACACATCAGAGCTCAGCTCCGGATCCAGGTCAGGTGCAACTCAGCAAGGCCGGGGATGCAGCATCCTGGCAACTGTTTAGGCCGCTAGCTGGCAACTGAGATTCTACCTTTATGATTTACAAAAAGAGTGCTGCGTGGCTGGAGTAATCTGGCTAACAAATAACTGAGATGGGTGAACAATAACAGCGGTACTCACAAATTGGTCAGAACTAATTCTTCAAAGGGACTAACTTAAAACTTCAAGAATCACATTAGCAAGCATCCCAACGTAATACCATAATGTCTTCTACTCAAGGGATTGTTCATTTGTCTTCAACCAGAACATGAATGTACTGGGCCTTCTTTTTGAAACATGCTCTCACGCTTCCCAAGAAGGCCCACCTGGATTTTCAGAGTAGAGCATAGTACACTGTCCTGAGGTTGGACATTCCTCTTTGCATCTAATTTTGAAAGTTAACTGGGATCCAGAATAATCTTGATTATCTCATAGTGGCCCAATCCAGACATAAATTTTAATTACATGAAATGTTGAAATCTATGACTGGTATTATTTGCCTGATATCTGTTTGAGATCAAATGATAGCACTACTTTGATGAAATGTTTGTGAGATTTTCAACTGGAATGTTGATTTGAGACATTTGATCAAGTTTGAAAAGGGTATTTCTCCAAGCCAAGTTTGTTCCCTTACTTAGACTCACAGCCCCAAAATGTAACTATGAATCAGAGAGACAGGGTTCTTTAGGAGGCTTAGGCTAATTAAAATAGAGTGTGGGCTTCTAGGGATGGAAGACCTTGTTTATTCACGTGATACTTTCAAAAGACCGAGTTATTGAGATCTAGAATTTGGTTTTGAAAGCTGATTTTCCACTCCTGATGCAAGTAAACCATAGTCCACATGTAGTAATCTGCACATGTGGCAAAATTTGTTTCCATAGTAACATTCCAACATGTGATATACTTTCTGAGTAACTGCTCTTGTAAGATATGTTAAATACTGAAAATATTGTGCTGAGCCAGACAGGACTTCTGTTCCCACGGAGTAATAATCTAATGCCAGGCATTAAACTGAGTTCTCACTGCAAGTCAGCTCTCATAATTCCAGAATTAACCCTGTATCCTAGATGCTGTTTAGAATTATAGTTACTTTTCTTAAGATTCTGCACTGGCAAGTGGTAGAGCTGAGATCAAAAATAGGGAGTTTGACTAATAAGAACATGCTGTATAGCACAGGGAACTCTTTTCAACACTCTATAATGGCTTATATGGGAAAAGAATGTAAAACAAACAAGAGTGGAGATATATATCCTGGAGAAGGGAATGGCAACCCACTCCAGTATTATTGCCTGGAAAACCCCACAGATGGAGGAGCCTGGAGAGTCCCAATCCATTGGGTCACAGTCAGATACGATTGAGCAACTGACACACACACTCAAGTATAAATATAACTGATTCGCTTTTGCTGTACACCTGAGACTAATACCACATTGTAAATCAACTCTACTCCAATAAATTTTTTTAAAAAATAGGCAGTTTGATTTTAGTGCCCAGACTCTGACCTACATACAGTAAGTATGTCTGTATGTAGTGTCTGCCTCTGAGACAGTTTTCCTTGCTTTGGTTCTAAATGCAATTTAAATTGTAGAGACACAAAAAATGAACAAATTAAAAAAAAAGAAGGAAATTAGATTATATGAGGTAAAAATAACAGATTTAAATGGTACTTACTCCTTGGAAGAAAAGTTATGATCAACCTAGATAGTATATTCAAAACAGAGACATTACTTTGCCGACTAAGGTCCGCCTAGTCAAGGCTATGGTTTTTCCTGTGGTCATGTATGGATGTGAGAGTTGGACTGTGAAGAAGGCTGAGCGCCGAAGAATTGATGCTTTCGAACTGTGGTGTTGGACTCTTGAGAGTCCCTTGGACTGCAAGGAGATCCAACCAGTCCATTCTGAAGGAGATCAGCCCTGGAATTTCTTTGGAAGGAGTGATGCTAAAGCTGGAGTCATGTCTGACTCTTCGCGACCCCATGGACTGTAGCCCACCAGGCTCCTCCGTCCATGGGATTTTCCAGGCAAGAGTACTGGAGTGGGGTGCCATTGCCTTCTCTGTAGTCAGACGCTTTACCCTCTGAGCCACCAGGGAAGCCCTTCAAAGACTATAGATGTTACCAAAGCTGTGGTCAACCAGACTTGGCATGTTAGCATTCTTTCTATTATTAATCATTGATAAATTACAATTTTCTAACTGTAAGTAGTTTTTTAAATTATAAATTAATATATGAAATAGNTGCTAAAGCTGAAACTCCAGTACTTTGGCCACCTCATGCGAAGAGTTGACTCATTGGAAAAGACTCTGATGCTGGGAGGGATTGGGGGCAGGAGGAGAAGGGGACGACAGAGCATGAGATGGCTGGATGGCATCACTGACTCAATGGACGTGAGTCTGAGTAAACTCCGGGAGTTGGTGATAGACAGGGAAGCCTGGTGTGCTACGATTCATGGGGTCGCAAAGAGTCAGACACGACTGAGCAACTGAACTGAACTGATAGCAAGCATCTAGGAAGACTTCTTGCGGATGTCATATGGAATTCTCATAAATGTTGTTAAGATAATTGATAGTTTTCAATTATGTCCAGCCTGCCATTATTTGAGACTTGGCTCACTGGATTTTTCATTGTAAGAACATCACACTGGGGACAGAGACTATGAGATTGAAGCAGTGCTCAGCTAGAAATCTATGCCACCTTTCTTCTGTTCTTGTTGTTTTGTACCAGTACATTCTCTTGCCAACTCATTTGCTGCTGCTGCTGCTGCTGCTAAGTCAGGTCAGTCGTTTCCGACTGTGCGACTCCACAGACGGCAACCCACCAGGCTCCCCCATCCCTGGGATTCTCCAGGCAAGAACACTGGAGTGGGTTGCCATTTCCTTCTCCAATGCATGAAAGTGAAAAGTGAAAGTGAAGTCGCTCAGTCGTGTCCGACTCTTCGCAACCCCAGGGACTGCAGCCCACCAGGCTCCTCCGTCTGTGGAATTTTCCAGGCAAGAGTACTGGAGTGGGGTGCCATTGCCTTCTCCGAACTCATCTGCTACTAGTGGGCAAAAGTTGCGAAGTGAAGAAGATGCTTACAGTTAGGGAGTTCTAACTGCAGGAGTATGGTCATGTATGGATGTGAGAGTTGGACTGTGAAGCAGGCTGAGTGCCGAAGAATTGATGCTTTTGAACTGTGGTGTTGCAGAAGACTCTTGAGAGTCCCTTGGACTGCAAGGAGATCCAACCAGTCCATTCTGAAGGAGACCAGCCCTGGGATTTCTTTGGAAGGAGTGATGCTAAAGCTGAAGAGTCATGTCCGACTCTTTGCGACCCCATGGACTGTAGCCCACCAGGCTCCTCCGTCCATGGGATTTTCCAGGCAAGAGTACTGGAGTGGGGTGCCATTGCCTTCTCCGTAGTCAGACGCTTTACCCTCTGAGCCACCAGGGAAGCCCTTCAAAGACTATAGATGTTACCAAAGCTGTGGTCAACCAGACTTGGCATGTTAGCATTCTTTCTATTATTAATCATTGATAAATTACAATTTTCTAACTGTAAGTAGTTTTTTAAATTATAAATTAATATATGAAATAGCAGATAGATATAAACAAGTAAAATAATAAATTTACAGTTGAGTTATTGCTAACTTCCACTGCCTCTCTTAGCCTAGTTCCTCAAAAGTAATTACTGCTAATAGTTTGGTGTGTATTTATCCAGTTATTTTTAATAAGGACACACACATTTAAACTTAGGGATCTTTTTAATATCATAAATGGCATCATAGTAAGCTATTCTTCTACAACTTGCTATTTTATTTTATTTTATTTACTTTGTAATACTATATTGGTTTTGCCATACATTAACATGAATCCACCACAGGTGTACATGAGTTCCCAACCCTGAACTCCCCCTCCCATCACCCTCCCCATATCATCTCTCTGGGTCATCCCAGTGCACCAGCCCCAAGCATCCTGTATCCTGTATCGAACCTAGACTAGTAATTCGTTTCTTACATGATAGTATACATGTTTCAATGTCATTCTCCCAAATCATCCCACCCTCTCCCTCTCGCACAGAGTCCAAAAGTCTGTTCTATACATCTGTGTCTCTTTTGCTGTTTCGCATACAGGGTTATCATTACCATCTTTCTAAATTCCATATATATGTGTTAGTATACTGTATCATTGTTTTTCTTTCTGGCTTACTTTACTCTGTATAATCGGCTCCAGTTTCATCCACCTCATTAGAACTGATTCAAATGTATTCTTTTTAATGGCTGAGTAATACTGCATTGTGTATATGTACCACAGCTTTCTTATCCATTCGTCTGCTGATGGACATCTAGGTTGCTTCCATGTCCTGGCTATTATAAACAGTGCTGCGATGAACATTGGGGTACATGTGTCTCTTTCTATTCTGGTTTCCTCGGTGTGTATGCCCAGCAGTGGGATTGCTGGGTCATAAGGCAGTTCTATTTGCAATTTCTTAAGGAATCTCCACACTGTTCTCCATAGTGGCTGTACTAGTTTGCATTCCCACCAACAGTGTAAGAGGGTTCCCTTTTCTCCACACCCTCTCCAGCATTTATTGCTTGCAGACTTTTGGATCGCAGCCATTCTGACTGGTGTGAAGTGGTATCTCATTGTGGTCTTGATTTGCATTTCTCTGATAATGAGTGACGTTGAGCATCTTTTCATGTGTTTGTTAGCCATCCGTATGTCTTCTTTGGAGAAATGTCTATTTAGTTCTTTGGCCCATTTTTTGATTGGGTCGTTTATTTTTCTGGAATTGAGCTGTATAAGTTGCTTGTATATTTTTGAGATTAGTTGTTTGTCAGTTGCTTCATTTGCTATTATTTTCTCCCATTCAGAGGGTTGTCTTTTCACCTTGCTTATAGTTTCCTTTGTTGTGCAGAAGCTTTTAATTTTAATTAGATCCCATTTGTTTATATTTGCTTTTATTTCCAGTATTCTGGGAGGCGGATCATTGAGGATCCTGCTGTGATTTATGTCGGAGAGTGTTTTGCCTATGTTCTCCTCTAGGAGTTTTATAGTTTCTGGTCTTACATTTAGATCTTTAATCCATTTTGAGTTTATTTTTGTGTGTGGTGTTAGAAAGTGATCTAGTTTCATTCTTTTACAAGTGGTTGACCAGTTTTCCCAGCACCACTTGTTAAAGAGATTGTCTTTACTCCATTGTATATTCTTGCCTCCTTTGTCAAAGATAAGGTGTCCATATGTGTGTGGATTTATCTCTGGGCTTTCTATTTTGTTCCATTGATCTATATTTCTGTCTTTGTGCCAGTACCATACTGTCTTGGTTATTACTTCACGTCTCTCACATGTCTCAATAGATATTACTACATCATTCTCTTTGACAAAGTATTTCATGATAAGCTTAAGTCCTGATTTATTAACAAGTGTTTAAATTTGCTCTAGTTTTTTACCATTACAAATAATATACTTTTATATATATGTGCCAGTGTTTTTGTAGGATCAAATCCAGGAAATGAAACTTAATGCCAAAGTAAAAACAAAATTTTTTATCAGTTCTTCCCACTGAGATTGAAACACTGAATTTGCCAATATGCCAATCATATTCCTACCAAGAATTTATGAGAGTACCTGTTACCTTGCATCATCACCAATACAGGCTATTTGTTAAATTTTACTAAAACGATAACAAATCATACTTCCCTTTTGTTCGAATTTGCATTTTTGAACTGTTAATGAAGTTGAGCATCTTTTCATATTTGCATTTCATTTCCTGTTGATTTATTATTTCCAGTGTTTGTCTTTTTCTAATATCAGATTGTGTTTTTCTTAGAGGAAACTATATTGTTTTCTGTAATAGCTGCATGATTTAATTCCCACTAATAGTGCACAAGGATTCTCTTTTATTCACATCTTCCCTGATATGCATCTCTTATTTTTTTCTTTTTGAATAATAATCATTCAAACAGGTACGAGGTGATATCTCATTGTGGTTTTGATTTGCATTTCTCTGTGGATTAATAATTTTGAACATCTTTTAATGTACCTGTTGGCCATCTGTATCTCTTCTTTGGAAAACTGTCTGTTCAAGTTTTGCCTGTTTATAAATCAGATTTTGTTGTTGTTGTTGAATTATATAGTTCTTTATAGATGTTGGATATTAGATCCTTTTCAGATATATAACTTGCAAATATTTTTCTCCCATTCAGTAGGCTGATTTTTTTATGTTTTCTTTTGCTATGTACAAGCTTTTAAATTTTGTGATAGCCCCATTTTTTTGTATTTGCTTTTGTTGCTCTGTGCACCTGCTTTTCTCTTAAGTTCTTTATCTTTACCATCATTGCGTTGAAATCTTTCTCAAGTATATACCTATCTACTTGAGATAAGGCAGATGCCTATCTCCTCTTCGCTTAATTCTTCTTCTGGAGTTTATATTATTCCTTCATTTGGAATATGTTCTTCCACTACCTAATTTTGCCTAGTTTGTTGTTTTTATTTCTACGTATCTGGTACTTTGCTTATGTTTCATAACCACGAAGAAGTGGCTTTATGTACCAAACATCTTAGCAGCACACTCCCTTCTCATCATTAGAGCTCTATGCTCTTGGGATGCCCCCTATGTGGGCTGTGTGGTCCTTCTGCTGTGGTGGGATGACTACTGTGGGCAATTTGGTATTTTTAGCTAAACCTGTCTGGTTGATTGCCAGACCTTATCTTGTATGAAAGCTGCTGGTCGCTGATTGGAGGGGTCAAGCCACAAGGTGGCTGACAGTTGAACCCTGGTGGGTCCTGAGTTTAGTGCTGGATCTGGGGGTGGAGTCAGGGTCCAGGATATTCCAGGGCTGGGGTTTCCCCATCTGTTCCAAGCTTCTTTAAAGTGATAGCTTCTGCCCTGGGTCCCAGAGCATGTGAGATATGGGTGTGCTCTTTAAAAAAAAAGTCTGTATTTCGCATAGAACTCTGGGTCTCCTGAAAGTGACCCTCAGTGCCCTTTAAAGCCAAACATTTAAAGCCAAAGTTCATCTTCCCAGCACAGGGCTCCTCTGTCCGCTAGACTGGGGATCCAGATGTGAACTTCAGATCTCTCTCCTTGGGGAGATCTTCTGCAATTGTACTAATTCGTCCATTTATGGGTCACTCACCTGTGGTCTTCACTATACTATAACTTTGCCCCTCCTACCTGTCTTGTGGTTTCTCATTTTTATCTTTGTTGTAGAAGATCTTTTCTATTAGATTTGAGTCATTTTCACTGTTGGCTGCTCTATGAATTGTTGTAATTTTCTCCTTTGACTAATTCTAAACAAAAATTTCTGGGTAAAAAATATGTCAATTTAATATTTTTTGTAATACCTATTACTAAATATAATGATGAGCATTCATAGTATATTTTGGAGTCATTAGAAAAAATATATAGATTTTAAAATTCCAACTTAATTGCATTTCCATGTTGCACAGATTAGTGACTCAGTTCAGTCACTCAGTCATGTCCGACTCTTTGGAATCACATGGACTGCAGCACACCAGGCTTCCCTGTCCATCACCAACTCCCAGAGCATACTCAAACTGATGTCCATCAAGTCAGTGATACCATCCAAAAATCTCATCCCCTGTCGTCCCCTTCTCCTCCTGCCTTCAATATTTCCCAGCATCAGGTTCTTTTCAAATGAGTCAGTTCTTCACATCAGGTGGCCAAAGTACTGGAGCTTCAGCTTCAGCATCAGTCCTTCCAGTGAATATTCAGGACTGATTTCCTTTAGGATGGACTGGTTGGATCTCCTTGTAGTCCAAGGGACTCTCAAGAGTCTTCTCCAACACCACAGTTCAAAAGCATCAGTTCTTCAGCTCTCAGTTTCCGTTATAGTCCAGCTCTCACACCCACACATGACTACTGGAAAAACCATAACTTTGACTAGATGGACTTTTGCTGGCAAAGTAATGTCTCTGCTTTTC
Organism: Oreotragus oreotragus; assembly: GCA_006410675.1. Classification (NCBI taxonomy): domain Eukaryota; kingdom Metazoa; phylum Chordata; class Mammalia; order Artiodactyla; family Bovidae; genus Oreotragus; species Oreotragus oreotragus. Next base: position 123,054 of record SJYX01004707.1, read on the forward strand.
AATATGGTGTCTAAGTTGGTCATAACTTTTCTTCTAAGGAGCAAGTGTCTTTTAATTTCATGGCTGCAGTCACCATCTGCAGTGATTTTGGAGCCCCCCAAAATAAAGTCTGTCAATGTTTCCCCATCTATTTGCCATGAAGTGATGGGACCAGATGTCATGATCTTAGTTTTCTGAATGTTGACTTTTAAGCCAACTTTTTGACTCTCGTCTTTCACTTTCATCAAGAGTCTCTTTGTTCTTCTTCACTTTCTGCCATAAGGGTGGTGTCATCTGTATATCTGTTGTTTTTGCTAAGTCACTTCAGTCATGTCTGACTCTGTGCAACCCCATGGACAGCAGCCCACCAGGCTCCTCTGTCCAAGTGATTCTCCAGGCAAGAACTGGAGTGGGTAGCCATTTCCTTCTCCCCTGCATATCTTAGGTTATTGATATTTCTCGTGGCAATCTAAATTAGTGACCAGATGTATTTAATAGAAGGATAGTCATGTATAAAATATATGTTTCTCCTTATCATACTCTTTGTCTCTCTTTTTCACTTTCCTTTTTGTTTCTCTCACTAAAGAAGGTAGAATTGCATAAAAAGGAGTTGCAAATGTTTAATATTTAAAAATCTGTCCTATAGATCTGACAGATCATTGGAGGAGAAAATATTAAAATTTATATAACAATCTATGTAAACATACTTAATAAATTTGGGTGTTTATAAGAAAAATTCATTAGTATATAATAAATATATGCTAAATATTATAAAATACATATTTCAGATCCTATTGTGTTAAATGGTGAAATACTTATAAAAATTCCTATTGTGTTAAATGGTGAAATATTAGAAGCAGTGCCATTAAAGACCATCTCTATAGAAGGATTTCAGTGACCATACTTGCAATATAAAATTTATGAAAGTATAAAAGTTTCTGATACTTTCCTAAAAAACTAGCCAATGTAATTAGATTAGTCAGAATATAAATATGAGTACCAGAAAAGAGAAGGTGTCTTTAGTGATAAACGATATGTTTAAATTTTAGCCAAGTAATTAGAAGAAATATATCAGTATAAAAACTTTAAAAATAAGCTAATTGTTATTTTGTCAATAATGTATCATTACTTTTAATGACATAATTATATCTAGGACACACAGAAGAATAAACCCAGGGATTGTTGTACATTGTAGGAAAATTTAAGCAGCGATCAATAAAATTAATATTTTAGAAAATATAATGTCTAATAGCAGAGAAAAACTTTAAAAATGAGCTGAACATAACCTTTGAGATCCTATTTAAATGAAAATTTTTTATTTTTAAAACAACAATATTTTTTAAAATTCTATAATAAAAATCANCTTTTTTTTTTTGGTAGGGCTTTTCTCCCTATTTAATCTTCACTTTCCCAAGTGTGCAATATTTTTATTTTGGTGTCGACTCATTCTTATCAGTTCCTGCCTCCTAAATCCTTTGCTCCCTGTGCTCTATTATCAAAGTCAACCCCTTTCTAGGGTAATTTTATAGATATGGTGGTAGTCAGAATAATAGATTCCCAAAGAAGTTCACATTCATATCCCTGAAACCTGTGAATATGTTACTTTCTCCTGCAAAGTGGATTTTGCATATGTGATTAAGGATCTTGAGATGAAATAATCCTGGGTTATGTGTGGGTTGGCTGATTGCAATCACAAGGGCCCTTAAAAGATGGAAGAGGGAGACAGAAGAATCAGAAAAGGAGCCAGGAAGGTGAAAAAAATAAGTTAGAGGAAGAAAAAGATATTTGAAGATTTTATACAATTGGCTAGGGAGTTGTAATTTGGGGCCACAAGCCAAGGAATGTGGGTGCCCTCTACAAGCTACAAAGCAAGGGAATGAATTTTTCCCTCAAGCTTCCAGGAGAAATGCAGCCTTTTTAACACCTGAATTTTAGCCCAGTGAAACCCAGTTTGATCTTTAGTTTTCCAGAACTGTAAGATAAGTAATATGTGTTGTTTTAAGCCACTAAATCCATGGTATTTTGTTAAACAACAGGAAACAAATACCAAAATCTATTAGAAAGAAGCAGCTTGACTCACATGGAGTTATATTCAAATGACAAAGTTTAACATGTGGTCTTTCCTTTTTTAACCCCAAATAAAGTCCAAAGACTGTCAAATATTACAATTTCAGGAATCAGTCTTCTAGGGAAGATATGTGAGGTTGGGTGCAGGCAGAAGAATGGTGAGCATTTATGATGGGAAGAACTTGCCTGGAGGTCTTCACAGTCCTCGGATTCCCAGGAGTCATCTTCCTTCCTGCAAGTCTCAGAGATATCCACCAACTCAACTGCACTCAATGCAAGCTTTCCATGTGAATTTCTTTTGAGTTATAAAGGCTTAAAAGTTTTTGTCCATATATGTGTACATGTGTGTGTATCCATATTTTGGCACGAATGAGGATTCAGATACTTTCCAGTGCATTTTTACACAAATTTCACTTTCACTTTTAAAATCAATAGTTTACATTTTGTATTGGCTCAGGTACTTGTTTACAAGGGATGTTACATTCATATGTCTTTAAATTATTATCTCTCAAAACAGGAGATTTCCTGCATCTTGAATAGACACCAGATGTCGAATGTGAGGGAGCTGGGGGTGGAAGGAGATGCACTGTGAAAGATGAGAGGATAATTCTGTTGGCTGATGGGACTATGAGATTGAATAGATGTTCAGTGAAATGGAAGAAATAGAAGAGCTGGAGTATCACTTGTCACTTGCATTGTTTTCAATTTATCAAAAACACGGTCATCGCTTTAGCTTCAGAGGTGTGTCTGATGCAAACATCAAAGGTGTTTTATCCTCTTTTATACTCATCAGGGAGGAAAGAAAAAGTTTCATCACAGTATCATACAGGTCTCTGAACCAAAGCCTTAGGCTCCAAGAACAAAAGAATATCAAATATATTATTGGAGCGTGAAAAGTGATCTCTTAGGAAATTGGGGCTTTATAGATTCAAATTTGCCTTTGCAATTGTTCCTGACCTGAATGATAGCCAACTCTAACAGACACAGCTGGAGCCTTCTCTCTGACTTACTGTCCTAAGTAAATGCTCTGCTGTGTTTTCCAGCATCTGAGGCTTACTGGTGAGGCTCCAGAACTCCCTCGGAGCATTTTACCGTGATCCTCTCTGACTATTTCACAGCATGGAAAAGCGGGCTGGCACCACATGAGGAAGAAGGTGATGACATCTTGGTATCAGATGACTCTGGGAATGATTACAGAGGGTGGCCAGATGATTTATAGTCGTATAGCTCAAGAACATACTTCATGATCCTTTTGGAACTTCACAGTAGTGCAAGGATGCCAATGGAGCAGATGATATAAAAACCATTTTAAAATCTTGGGAACTATGCCTGAAAGATGTTACTTGTATCTCAGATCACAGACTTAGTAAGTTGTAAAGCCAAGATTGGCACCTTGGTCTGATGCCTTGTCCGAAGTTGAATCCAGCTCATACTGAACTTATATTACTTAAAGAGTGTTCTACTGATGCCCTGAAGCCTAAGCATCAGAAATACTTTTCAAAAAATTAATTGAATTTTTAGCCTGGGCTCTGCCTGAGATTCTCTGGGCATGGAGTTTAGGAGTCTGCATTTTAAATGAGTTCACAGGGAAATTCTTTTGCACACCCAAATCTGAGAACATCTAGGCTTCTGGAGTCTCATTTCTCAAAATGTGATCAATGGATCAGCATCATCTGGGAGGTTATTAGAACTAGAGAGCCCCATGCCAAATTTCAGACCTACTGGATCAAAATTTGTATCATAAGATTTGCAGAGCATCTGGCTCATGAACATCTGAGAAACTCCAATTAAGCTTGGTGTTAAAGGTTAATTAATGTCTTGTCAAATTGAGGAAAGCACAGTTGGGATTTAATACATATGACTTTTGGTTTTCCCTGAATGAAGCCTAAGTTAGCCAGTACTCATTTCTAGGTCTGACATAGGAAGGATCAAGGCTGTCTCTTATACACATCTCATTCAAGTGTAGAAAGCCTAATATTGTAGATATGCCAGTTTCCCTAAACCATTCTATAAATTATAAACAATGATAGAATCACCAAAATTTATAATGTTTACTAGATGCTAGGCATAATATTAAGTGTTTTACTTTTGTTTCCCCATGATCTTCATAAAAATGTTATGAAAAAATCTAAGCATTATGGCCACTGTGTGATGAGGAAACTAGCACAGGGCATTTAAATAACTTTCTCATATTCACACAGCTAATAATAACCCAGGGAACCTAAATATGCCACACAGTCTTTCAAAATTATCAATCAGACTTTATTTGCATTCAACAAAATTCTTTTAGAATATGATAGAATATGAGATTAGCAAAGAAAATTTCATGAAAGAGGAGTAATATGAACAATTTAGTGCATTTGATACATTTAAAGCTAGCATATATAATAAAGGTCCCAAAACACAAAGGAAAATTAATGAACAGAATAGAGTTCAAAAATAAACACGTTGTGTATAGGAGTTTAGAACACGAGCAATTGCAAATCAATGGGAAAATCTTCAATTTGTGTTGAGAGAACTGTATATCATGTGGGAAAAAATTAAACTACTGCGTTTCTATATCATCAGATTCTCCAAAATGAAATCACAGATGTTCATATATATATATGAATTGATTAAAAAAAATAATCTTGAGTGGGAAAGGTCTTTCTGCAAATGAACCAGTATCTCAAATCATGAGTAAGTTCAGTTCCGTTCAATCGCTGTGTCGTGTCTGACTCTCTGCGACCCCATGGACCACAGCACGCCAGGCCTCCCTGTCCATCACCAACTCCCGGAGTCCACCCAAACTCATGTCCATCGAGTCGGTGATGCCATCCGACCATCTCATCCTCGGTCGTCCCCTTCTCCTCCCGCCTTCGATTTTTCCCAGCACCAGGGTCTCTTCAAATGAGTCTGTTCTTAGCATCAGGTGGCCAAAGTATTGGCCTTTCAGCTTCAGCATGTCTTTCCAATGAGCGTTCAGAACTGATTTCCTTTAGGATTGGCTAGCTTGATCTCTTGCTGTCTCAGTTACTCTCAGTCTTCTCCAACACCACAGTTCAAAAGCATCCATTCTTCGGCGCTCAGCTTTCTTTATGGTCCAACTCTCACATCCATCCATGACTACTGGAAAAACCATAGATTTGACTAGATGGACCTTTGTCAGTAATGTCTCTGCTTTTTAATATGCTCTCTAGGTTGGTTGTAGGTTTTCTTCCAAGGAGCAAGTGAATCATGAGTAAAATGACAAATAAAATTAGTTTAAAAGTACTTAGAAATTGTTAAGGAAACACAAAGGGCAAAGAACAATATAACAAAATATTGCAGTGCTTTAAAAGGTTAATTTTATTAGTCATGCTTTAGAAAGGTTATTTTCTTTATTTACAAAATTTCTCACAAATTAAGAAAATATATGAAAAAGAGTTAATCGTGGTTCACAGAAAAAGATTTACACAAGCCAAAAAAGTATTTTCAGCCTCACGAATTATTGAGGCAATTCAACAAGATAATTTTTTTTCTTTCAAACTATCCAATATTAAACAATAATGGAGAGTTGTGAATGAGGAGGCACTCATACACTGTTGGGGGGCTAAGCCAATTTTTTAGTACAGTTGGCAAAACCTATCAAAGTTAAGAATGACACATCTGAGACTTACCTTTAGGATGTATTCTGCAGATTGAGCTTTAGACATATGCAAAGATGTGTGTTTATTGCAGTACTGTTTATAATAGATCACATGGTTTAAAGATGGCCAAATAATTCTGAATTATGGAATAGTACACAGATGGTATAAAGAATTACTTTATCTAACATAAAGCAATTCTCTAAATATGTATGTGTATATATATGTAAATATGCATTTATAATCTGTTTTCTGTAAATAGCTTACTATAAATGCTAGCATACATTATTGTTACTTTATAAAAATGCTTGGAAAGAACATGGAAAGTATAGGAGTACAAATGTTACCAGCAGTAATTATTTCTGGTGTGCTGTTGGAGATTTGAGTCAGATGACTTGTAGATTTATTCCTATTAATCTTTGGATTTCACTTTGCCATAAGCATATATTCATTTTTATAATTAAAAATCTAGTTAAACATTGATTCTCTTTTCATTTAGTCCAATAATATATTGATCTTCCATCTTAATTAAGCTTCTAATCTGTATTCGCAGTGGTGAATAGGATCACACCCAGGAGAGAGAGCAGAAGGGAGCTTTACTACCTTATCTACTGACCTCATTTCTTTACACATTTTAACTTGGTCCTGAATCATTAACAACAGAAAAAAGTTATTATTGAGAGTCTGTTAGATGATAGACATTCTGTTGGAGGATTTATCTGTGTAATCTCATTTAAGTATCACCACATGCTGTGAGAAAGGTAATACAGACTCCATTCTATAGGTGATGAAACTGAGGCACAGACCATTTCAGAAACCTTCCCAAAGTCGAATGAGGATCCATGTCAGAGCTGGTGCTCTTTCAACTGTTTTACACATGTTCCTTGGTGAATTATTTGAATTTTCTGTGTATGGGCATAGCACTGCATCTCCTGTTAAGCTTTTGGTTTATTCTGAGTAACAAGTACAATAGGAGAAATACTTCAAAAATAGTTTGAAATACAGACCACACACTATTTCAGAGTATGCATGTGCACGCAGTCGTGTCCGACTCTTTGCAAACTTATAGACTGTAGCCCTCTAGGCTCCTCTGTTGATAGGATTTTCCAGGAAAGAATACTGTAGTGGGTTGCCATTTCCTCCTCCAGGGAAACTTTCAAAACCAGAGATTAAATCCAGACTCCTATGTCTCCTGCATTGTAGGGAATTTCTTTACTACTGAGCCATCTTGGAATCCCACACTATCTCAGAGGTTGCAACTCAAATAACTTCAGACCCAGGGATGAATGAAGTGGGAAAGGGGTAATTTGCCAGCCAAACAGAATATACCCTGGGCACAATTTAGCATAAAAAGCAGCCACAATGTGGGACCTCTCCACTGAACAAATGCAATGAAATATCACAGATGAGTTTTGTTTAAGCTTGTTTTCTTATACTTAGAACAGTACAGCAAGGTGGTTGCTGCTGCTGCTGCTGCTGCTGCTGCTGCTAAGTCGCTTCAGTCGTGTCCGACTCTGTGCGACCCCACAGATGGCAGCCCATTGGGCTCCGCCATCCCTGGGAGTCTCCAGGCAAGAACACTGGAGTGGGTTGCCATTTCCTTCTCCAATGCATGAAAGTGAAAAGTGAAAGTGAAGTCGCTCAGTCGTGTTTGACTCAGCGACCCCATGGACTACAGCCTACCAGGCTCCTCCATCCTTGGGAGTTTCCAGGCAAAAGTACTGGAGTGGGATGCCATTGCCTTCTCCAAGCAAGGTGGTTAGGAGCATGAAAATGGAATCAGACAGACATGGGTCAAAATTCTGGTTAATCATTTCCTAATAGTGTGATTAAAGGCAGGTTGCTAACTTCTGTGAAGTTCAGTCTTGACATGTGAACAGTTTTACAAAATTGATTTATTTTGAAAAAAATCTGTTTTTGTATTTTTATTATCCTACTCTTAACTTCAAAATCATGTTGTTATTATATCCTAAAAATCCATAGGATTTTTTAGCATTTACTAAATACATGCAATCAGACATAAACAGAGACCTGGTCTTTTAAAATTTAAATTGTCTTGTCCTCAAATTTTTAGCTACATTTTTTAATACTGTGGCTATTGTTTTTAGCTAAGAATTTCAGTACAAGGTAGGCTAACCCTGAACTTAATCTAAGCAGGGATGTTTGAAGTGTCAAAGGAATTTGATAGCATGGCTATTTCACATAGATAGCATTATTTAAAATTAAAATTTGAGAACCATTCCCTATTTGATTCTTCATGGCTATTACATTTTTGTAAAAGTGATTCACTTTCTAAAAAGTTATTAAAGGATTTTGGTGGCATTGGTACAAAAATGCTGTCAGTGTTAAAACAGTTACCTTTGAGTACAATTAACTTTATTATATACATCATTACCAAATCATTATTAGAAAGTACCTTCGGTGTTAACAGGACCCAATCTCCTCATTTTATTTCTATTGCATTTCTGTAACTCTGTGCGATGAACATTTTTTTTTCATGTAGAATAACTGAGAGTAAGACCAAGGCATGATTTTTTGAATCCCTGCATATTATGCTCCTCTGCCCTTAAAAGCTCTATCTTGCACCTTGCATGGAGAAGTTTATTTACAGTTTCTTTCAAAAAGCTGATGATATACTTTAGTGCTATAACTTTACATGCAACGAAAAATGCAATAGTAGGTTTACTTCAGATCAGTTCAGTTCAGTTGCACAGTCGTGTCTGATTCTTTGTGACCCAATGGACTGCAGCACGCCATGCCTCCTTGTCCATCATCAACTCCTGGAGTTTACACAAGCTCATCTCCATTGAGTTGGTGATGCCATCCAACCATCTCATCCTCTGTGGTCCCCTTCTCCTCCTGCCCTCAATCTTTCCCAGCATCAGGGTCTTTTCAAATGAATCAGCTCTTTGCATCACGTGGCCAAAGTATCAGAGTTTCAGCTTCAACATCAGTCCTTCCAATGAACACCCAGGACTGGTCTTCTTTGGGATGGACTGGTTGGATCTCCTTGCAGTCCAAGGGATTCTCAAGAGTTTTCTCCAACACTACAGTTCAAAAGCATCAATTCTTCAGTGCTCAGCTTTCTTTATAGTCCAACTCTCACATCCATACATGACTACAGGAAAAACCATAGCCTTGACTAGACGGACCTTTGTTGGCAAAGTAATGTCTCTGCTTTTTAATATGTTGTCTAGATTTACTTAGTGCTATCCATTTGTAAAAAATATAACCTGATGTTGCAACTATCATATAGCTATAAAGATAACAGAACAAATAGCATTTACTAAATTGTTTTCTATGAAATAAAAAAGATGTAAATCTAGATTTTTTTTACATTTTCCTTGCCTTTTTTTACTTGTTTATTATAAATTATTTAAATATATTAGCAAACAAATATTCCATTTTCTTAAAAAATAAACAAAATTGATCGCTAGGGATTGATTTGACAGAGGTTCAAGAATCTATTAATGCTGACTATGGCCACCAGTTTTAGTCATGACTGGTAATTGGGCAGTATTGATAGAAATATCAAGATTAAGACAGATGATTCACCAGTTGGGTTGTAATTACAGAATGACATGTCTGAATCTTCCCTGGTGGTTCAGTTGGTAAAGAATCTGCCTGTATCAGGACACCCAGGTTCAATCCCTGGTTTGGGAAAATCCCCTGGAGAAGGAAATGGCAACCCATTCCAGTATTCCCTTGCCTGGAGAATTCCAAAAAAAGAGGAGCTGGGCATGCTACAGTCCATGGGATCACAGAGTCGGACATAACTGTGTGACTAACTAACTATAGTTTCTGAATCATTTCGGAAAATAGCCCTGATTCTTTTTTAAAAAATAGCTTTTTAAAAAAAATAGCACTTTAAAAAATTATTGCAATACTTATGTAATATGCTACAACTTAAGTTTTAGACTGAAAAAAGATATCGACATCTGTACTGTGAAGAGAGTACTCAAATAGTATCTGTCTTCCGCACTCACTCAAGCTGGGGGTTGCAATTTATTTGTTTTATTCAAACCTAGGGTCACATGTCCTGTGCGTCCTTAGTCACTTAGTCATGTCCAACTATTTGTGACCCCATGGACTGTAGCCCACCAGGCCTCTCTGTCCACGGGAATTATCTAGGCAGGAATACTGGAGTGGGTTGCCATGCCCTCCTCCAGGGGATTTTCCCAACCAAGGGATCGAACTCAGGTCTCCCACACTGCAGGTGGATTCTTTATCATTTGAGCTATCATTTGAGGCCCAAGAATACTGGAATGGGTAACCTATCCCTTCTCCAGGGATAGGAATTGAACCAGGGTCGCCTGCATTCCAGGCAGATTCTTTGCCAGCTGAGCTACTAGGAAAGCTCTAGAGTCACATTGTAATGCACACACACACACACATACACACACACAAAACAGGAAACTTTTCAAAAGATTTCATAGGTCAACATTTTCCCTTAGTTTTACTCTAGTCAGTGCCTGGGCTCTGCCTCCCTAGACTACTATTCCTGCCACAGAGTCACCCAAAACTTTAAGGTGACTTTTGCTTTTTGATCTGAAACGTAATGCATGACCCTTCCTCTTGCTCTAAAGTTTCTGGCAGATGGTCTCATTCACAGGATAAAACACATGTCCATAGCATAGTTAATGGATTTATTGTATATTTGCTGTTCAGTTCAGTTCAGTTCAGTTCAGTCACTCAGTTGTGTTCAACTCTTTGCGACCCCATGAATAGCAGCACGTCAGGCCTCCCTGTTTATCACCAACTCCCGGAGTTCACTCAGACTCACGTCTATTGAGTCCGTGATGCCATCCAGCCATCTCATCCTCGGTCATCCCCTTCTCCTCCTGCCCTCAATCCCTCCCAGCATCAGAGTCTTTTCCAATGAGTCAACTCTTTGCATGAGGTGGCCAAAGTACTGGAGTTTCAGCTTTAGCATCATTCCTTCCAAAGAAATCCCAGGGCTGATCTCCTTCAGAATGGACTGGTTGGATCTCCTTGCAGTCCAAGGGGCTTTCAAGAGTCTTCTCCAACACCACAGTTCAATTAGGCTGTTTATTTTACATTTTTGTGGGCTAGCAAAGTATCAAATCTGTCAAATTTGTATAAAATAACTAATTGTCTGGAGACATACAAGTAAACACCTATTTGACTGAGCTGAACTGGGTGTGTGTGTGTTTAATGCTCTGTCTAGCTAGTTCACTTTAAATAATAGCTAGTAACTTTCTATGTGAGGAGATGCATGAACCAAATTAAAAAGCAATTTAAAAGAAAACTCACTATACATAATGCCACTAGAGTAACAAAGCTATCTTAGATTTTCTATAGATGCTTCTGGTGCTTGCTTATATATTTGTTTCATATCACTGTCACCAGAGTTCATATATAATTAGTATTTTCTTTGCTGTCTTAATGATTAGCCATCTGAGGTATATCATTATTGGCCAAAGGATATAGAGTGATGGCTATTGAGCTCTCATGGATAAAGTTCTCTCTCAGAAAGAGTAGTTGGCAAGATGTCAGCAAAGACATGCTCTGTGTTCTTGTCTAAGAGTCAGGGAAGGAGTACCTAATCTGTATTTTTATTTTAAAAGTGGTAATTAATTATTTATTAAGTGCATTTACTGAGAATTATCATATGGTGGGCATCATGTCAAATTCTGGGTGTAGCAATCCCTGCTTTTAAAGAGACAGAAAATCTCCTTTGTGAAAAGTCAGGACAACATGAAATAGTAGGAGAGGTATTCAGGGTTCTCTGGGAAAAGACAGCAGGTAGTCTGTTTTCAAGGGTCATCAAGAAGTTCAGTGTGGCTGAAGCAGAGAATGTGAGGCAAGCCAGCAAAACGCTGAGGCCCGAGAAGCAGTGGGGACAAGGGTGGCAGATATGCAGGCTAGGATTGTATTTTTGGATGATGCTTGGAGAAGATATTACAGAAGCAAATGTGAAAGTGACAATTTTAGAGGCTACTGTAGTAATCCCAGGAAGAGGAGATACAATTTGGACCATGGCAGTTTACAGCAGGAGCAGAGAATACTGGAAGGTTGAATCAAGAGAAATTACAGAAAAATAGAAGAAAAAAATCAGCCACATATCACCACCAATAAGCAACCTGTATAATTCCCATAAAAAAATGTTTATACATATGTACATATATGTATATATGTTGTTTAGTTGCTAAATCATACCTAACCCTTTTGTGACTCCATGGACTACAGCCCTTCAGACTCCTCTGTCCATGGGATTCTTCAGGCAAGAATACTAGAGTGGGTTGCCATTTTCTTCTGTGAGGGCGGGGGAGAAGGTTCATCTTCTGACCCAGAGATCGAACTTGCATCTCCTACACTGGCAGATTCTTTACCACTGAGCCACCTGGAAAGCCTGCCTGTATATGAAATCATAAGCATATTTGTGCTTTCGCCTACGTATTTGTTATTTTATAGCAGAGCCTAAGTAAGACTATGAAGTAAGTGAAGTTTGCTTTCATCGCTAGTCACTTTTTTTTTTTGGTAGGGCTTTTCTCCCTATTTAATCTTCACTTTCCCAAGTGTGCAATATTTTTATTTTGGTGTCGACTCATTCTTATCAGTTCCTGCCTCCTAAATCCTTTGCTCCCTGTGCTCTATTATCAAAGTCAACCCCTTTCTAGGGTAATTTTATAGATATGGTGGTAGTCAGAATAATAGATTCCCAAAGAAGTTCACATTCATATCCCTGAAACCTGTGAATATGTTACTTTCTCCTGCAAAGTGGATTTTGCATATGTGATTAAGGATCTTGAGATGAAATAATCCTGGGTTATGTGTGGGTTGGCTGATTGCAATCACAAGGGCCCTTAAAAGATGGAAGAGGGAGACAGAAGAATCAGAAAAGGAGCCAGGAAGGTGAAAAAAATAAGTTAGAGGAAGAAAAAGATATTTGAAGATTTTATACAATTGGCTAGGGAGTTGTAATTTGGGGCCACAAGCCAAGGAATGTGGGTGCCCTCTACAAGCTACAAAGCAAGGGAATGAATTTTTCCCTCAAGCTTCCAGGAGAAATGCAGCCTTTTTAACACCTGAATTTTAGCCCAGTGAAACCCAGTTTGATCTTTAGTTTTCCAGAACTGTAAGATAAGTAATATGTGTTGTTTTAAGCCACTAAATCCATGGTATTTTGTTAAACAACAGGAAACAAATACCAAAATCTATTAGAAAGAAGCAGCTTGACTCACATGGAGTTATATTCAAATGACAAAGTTTAACATGTGGTCTTTCCTTTTTTAACCCCAAATAAAGTCCAAAGACTGTCAAATATTACAATTTCAGGAATCAGTCTTCTAGGGAAGATATGTGAGGTTGGGTGCAGGCAGAAGAATGGTGAGCATTTATGATGGGAAGAACTTGCCTGGAGGTCTTCACAGTCCTCGGATTCCCAGGAGTCATCTTCCTTCCTGCAAGTCTCAGAGATATCCACCAACTCAACTGCACTCAATGCAAGCTTTCCATGTGAATTTCTTTTGAGTTATAAAGGCTTAAAAGTTTTTGTCCATATATGTGTACATGTGTGTGTATCCATATTTTGGCACGAATGAGGATTCAGATACTTTCCAGTGCATTTTTACACAAATTTCACTTTCACTTTTAAAATCAATAGTTTACATTTTGTATTGGCTCAGGTACTTGTTTACAAGGGATGTTACATTCATATGTCTTTAAATTATTATCTCTCAAAACAGGAGATTTCCTGCATCTTGAATAGACACCAGATGTCGAATGTGAGGGAGCTGGGGGTGGAAGGAGATGCACTGTGAAAGATGAGAGGATAATTCTGTTGGCTGATGGGACTATGAGATTGAATAGATGTTCAGTGAAATGGAAGAAATAGAAGAGCTGGAGTATCACTTGTCACTTGCATTGTTTTCAATTTATCAAAAACACGGTCATCGCTTTAGCTTCAGAGGTGTGTCTGATGCAAACATCAAAGGTGTTTTATCCTCTTTTATACTCATCAGGGAGGAAAGAAAAAGTTTCATCACAGTATCATACAGGTCTCTGAACCAAAGCCTTAGGCTCCAAGAACAAAAGAATATCAAATATATTATTGGAGCGTGAAAAGTGATCTCTTAGGAAATTGGGGCTTTATAGATTCAAATTTGCCTTTGCAATTGTTCCTGACCTGAATGATAGCCAACTCTAACAGACACAGCTGGAGCCTTCTCTCTGACTTACTGTCCTAAGTAAATGCTCTGCTGTGTTTTCCAGCATCTGAGGCTTACTGGTGAGGCTCCAGAACTCCCTCGGAGCATTTTACCGTGATCCTCTCTGACTATTTCACAGCATGGAAAAGCGGGCTGGCACCACATGAGGAAGAAGGTGATGACATCTTGGTATCAGATGACTCTGGGAATGATTACAGAGGGTGGCCAGATGATTTATAGTCGTATAGCTCAAGAACATACTTCATGATCCTTTTGGAACTTCACAGTAGTGCAAGGATGCCAATGGAGCAGATGATATAAAAACCATTTTAAAATCTTGGGAACTATGCCTGAAAGATGTTACTTGTATCTCAGATCACAGACTTAGTAAGTTGTAAAGCCAAGATTGGCACCTTGGTCTGATGCCTTGTCCGAAGTTGAATCCAGCTCATACTGAACTTATATTACTTAAAGAGTGTTCTACTGATGCCCTGAAGCCTAAGCATCAGAAATACTTTTCAAAAAATTAATTGAATTTTTAGCCTGGGCTCTGCCTGAGATTCTCTGGGCATGGAGTTTAGGAGTCTGCATTTTAAATGAGTTCACAGGGAAATTCTTTTGCACACCCAAATCTGAGAACATCTAGGCTTCTGGAGTCTCATTTCTCAAAATGTGATCAATGGATCAGCATCATCTGGGAGGTTATTAGAACTAGAGAGCCCCATGCCAAATTTCAGACCTACTGGATCAAAATTTGTATCATAAGATTTGCAGAGCATCTGGCTCATGAACATCTGAGAAACTCCAATTAAGCTTGGTGTTAAAGGTTAATTAATGTCTTGTCAAATTGAGGAAAGCACAGTTGGGATTTAATACATATGACTTTTGGTTTTCCCTGAATGAAGCCTAAGTTAGCCAGTACTCATTTCTAGGTCTGACATAGGAAGGATCAAGGTATACGTTAGAGGACTTACTCGGTGTTTGTATGTATCAAGCAAGCTTATGGAAAATGTTGCTCCACCCTCTGGACTGCTGAAACAGTGAGGCCCATCAGATATGAAAGCTCTAGCTATCTTGTTATCTCTGCATACAGTCTGTTACACCAAACTGAACCGTGAGATAGCACTAACAACTGAAACTTGAGGAAGGAGAATTTGAGCAAGTGGAAAATTCTGGAAAGGGGACTCCAGATAGAAATTGAAGTTAGTAACAATGCATGTGCATGTACCTCCTATCCCTGGAGAACTTCTGTTTTCAAAGCTACCATAGTGGATAGAAAGCTCTCCACTGAGATTAAAACCTCTGAGGAAAGACTTCTGATCTTTGGTATGCACATTGCAAAATGGACAACTGCTTACGTCACTTTGGGGAATTTAATATTGGTTCTAGAAAATCCAAACATTTTCCATCTCAGAAAATCCCAGGTTGTAACATCATTTAGTAATTATGGTTGATGACGGAGACAGAGATCACAACAGACTTCTTGAACTCCTTCCAGTACATAATTTGTATGATAGGTCACCTGTGAAAAGTTATGTGAACTTGCCATTAGCCTTATCTGGCAGGATGTATTCTCTGCTGATGCAGGGTGAAGGGCACTTTTTAAAGGGCCAGGGAAACAAACTGTGGTCCTAGTAGTTCCTGGCATGGGCTGGGTAATTTTTTTTTTTTAGCCTAAAATATTCTAATAGAAGAGAGAAATAAATATACACAGAAAGAAAGCTGGTAAAAAAATACACAGTGGGAAGGGATTTTGAAAACATTTTTTAAGGACAAATATTGGTTTAAATACCTGTGTTAAGTTTTCAATTAAAAATTTTACCTTAATTGTTGAAGCTCCCACAATCCTGAGGACCAAGTAAACATTCTTCTCAAAGGATGATATGCTTTATACTTAATCTCAAAGAACTTGGTGATTTGAGGTTGCTTTAAATTTAATCTTATAGGACAGATATATAAAATGGAATGCAAGCAGATGTGTTAAATCTATTCTGAGGAAAAGGAATTATGACTGTAATTAAACCTCCATAAAAACCCAGAAGGACAGGATTCAGAAAGCTTTTGGGTTGGTGAACACGGGGCAACTCAGGGAGAATGCTGCACCTGGAGAAAGCATGGAAGCTCCATGCCCTTTGCCCTTCCCTTCCCTCTGGCTATTCCTGACTTAAAGCTTTTTATAGTAAACCAGTGATCTAATGGGGCTTCCCTCATAGCTCAGTTGGCAAAGAATCTGCCTTCAATGCAGGAGAGCCCGGTCCGATCCCTGGGTTGGGAAGACCCCTTGGAGAAGGGAAAGCTACCCACTCCAGTATTCTGGCCTGGAGAATCCTATGGACTGTATCTGTCTCTTATACACATCTCATCTTCCCTCCAGATCATCCCCATACACCAGCCCCAAGCATCCTGCATCCTGCATTGAACATAGACTGGCAATTCATTTCTTACATGATAGTATACATATTTCAATGCTATTCTCCCAAATCATCCCTCCCTCTCCCTCTCCCTCTCCTTCTCCTTCAGAGTCCATAAGTCCGCTCTACACATCTGTATCTTTTTGGCTGTCTTGCATGCAGGGTCCTCATTACCATCTTTCTAAATTCCATATATATGTGTTAGTATACTGTATTGGTGTTTTTCTTTCTGGCTTACTTCACTCTGTATAATTGGTTCCAGTTTCATCCATCTTATTAGAACTCTTATAGGACAGATATATAAAATGGAATGCAAGCAGATGTGTTAAATCTATTCTGAGGAAAAGGAATTCCTAACAAGCAATCAGCCTCCAGAACAGCCTCTAGGACAGGACTTTTACCTTGAAAAGTAAAAGCAGACATTATTAAACTTTTAAAAGCTTACTTTGAAGGAATGTGGAATTGTTTAATATCATTTTAGTGAGGAGGAAAGGAAGAGACTGTGTTACATTATTTATTCCAGGATCTTTGAAGGCAGCGTATTTTTTTTTCCTCAGCTGGTTCATTTTAGTGTTAATGAGCATTAAGCTCATATATCAGAGAGAGAATAATAAACCTTTAAATGTCAACCCAAAGGAGGTCTTTATTTTTCTACTTACAGCTGTGAAGCAGGCAAGATAATTTAAGATATGAAAACCAGAAAAGTTACATGAAAATGTATTAAGGGGAAACTGGAGGAGGCATGAAACTGCAGAATATTTGAACAGGAAAAGATTTTACCTGCGCATTCAGTCCACAGTAGTGAAGGAAAAGAATACTCCTTTAAGGAATTGACAACCTGGAATGAGAAACTTGCTGTTAAAATATGGAAATGTAACCCCTTATATTTGCCTTTACAATGGCAAATGGGAACATTTAGACATTAACTTTATCATTATCTGTAAGGATGAGCTGATTGATGGCTTATAAAGTAAGATTTCTGTCTTGTACATGATACTAAATCAGAAAAAAAGAAGTAAATAATGAAGAGCCATTCAGGGTGCTGCTAAAGGACATAAATCATTGTAGTGCAATTGCTGAGCCAACAATTATAAATATGCTTAGAGTTTAGGGCAGAGCAAAGTATTCCTTTTGAAGACAGCAAGAGCAGGTCTCTCAGGGTGTCACCATGTAACAACCAAAATGATATTTGAGTTACAAAAATTGTTCAAACTGAGTGATTCAACAAATTCAACAGAGAAAGAAAAAAATTATGCCTCAAGAATTGAACACACACCTAGACATAAAAGAGTTCTCAGAGAGGCCAGTATGCAGCTAAGCCAGACTCGTTCTGAGCATATAATTTAGGAGAAAGTTGGAACATAGTCAAAAAAATGAGCAGGTTATCTCAGAGAATCAAAGGATGTGCCGCCTTTCTCCCCAGCAGCAGGATTTTGTTACACCTGCTTCTGTTGTTTTTTATTGTGGGTATTCTTAGCGTATCTCTACCCTGCTCCCTAAATCTGATGACTTTCTACTTTCTTATTACTAGACGGTCTATGACTTTAAGCCAGGGAATGTAGAGAAGCTGGAAGTGTACCACTAGAGTGGAATTTTGCAGAGAAGCCAGGCAGATGAACACTGCTGCCCAGATGAAGCCTGACTTACATGTTTGCAGGCTTTCCGATCATCTGTGTGAGGGGACTGAGAGCCACCGGAGGCTTCCTGAAGAGCAAGCCCTCTGTCATTGGACTAATGTTCCCCTGTTGGAGACTGAGTCCTTGAAGACCTTTTGGGGTCTTGCAGTTATCCATGTGCAGGCACAAGTTTGTAAGAATGGCGTTCTGTGTCATTGTGACAGTCTTTCGCTGTTGTTGTGATTGTGCTCAGTCATGTTCAAGTCTTCCCAGTCCCATGGACCGTAGCCCATCAGGTTCCTCTGTCCATGGAGTCTTCCAGGCAAGAAAACTGGAGTGGGTTTCTGTTTCCTACTCCAGGGCATCTTCCCAACCCAGGGATCAAACCTAGGTCTCTTGTATCTTCTGGATTGGCAGGTGGGTTCTTTACCACTGTACCACCTGGGAAGCCCAAGCTCAGACTTTAGCAGGAGGTTAAAGGATAATTTGGTATATCACGAGTAGGGAACAGGGGGAGCCAGAAAATATTTCATAATTTAGTTTATGGCAATTAATTCATGGATTACTACACAGATTTAATGAGAAGTTTCAAAAATGCTATCTCTTTTCCTTTTCTTTTTCTTTGTGTTTCCTTCTCTGTCTTCTTTTTCAGGGCCTTACTCAGGAAACTTTTGCTGCCCACCTACAGAAATGTGCATTGTAAATTATATCAGTTATGATGCACCTAGAGCATCTCCATGCTGCACTTTCTTCTCTGTTTGCTAGTCCAATGTCTCATGGTTATAAAAGCTGTGTTCTCTTAGACAGCTTGAGGGCCTTACTCTTGCTAACAAGAGAAGATCTGATAGAAAATTCACTGGAAGCTGTTAATGATTTATTATATAGTTCCTGCCATATAGATAAATGTTTCTGCCAAAAAGAGGATAGAGAGAGGATAGAAAGAAAAGGTTAACTAAACACTTAACCAAATCCAAAGAATAACTAATGGAAACCTTTTGAGCATTATGTCACCTGCAAGAGGGAGATACTTTGGGGTTACTGGAGGCTCCCCTAACATTTTTCAAATCATTCTTTTCTGTGTGAGGCTAACATGGTTTGCATTTAAGAGGAAGTTAACTTGTATGTTACTGGGAAGTAAGGTCAATACTTTATTAAAATTGCAGTCATATTTTTCTTGTCAGGATAGATTTTTTTTCTACCAGTCAGCAGTTTTCTCACTCTCAACTCTCAAAAGCAAACATTTGGGGACACACACGCAAGACAAATATATTCCCCATTTGACATCAAAAATTATAGTGCAAAACAAAGATAAATAATAGAATTTTTAATACAACCTTTTTTTGTATTTTATGAGCTACATTTTTTTTTCTTTAGCTTGAATATAAGAGGATATGTCACATTATAAAGAATATTGATGGGAGAGATTTTTCTGATGGTCCAGTAGTTAAGAATATGCATTTCCAATGCAGCAGGCATGGAACTAAGATCCCACATGCTGCAGGGTGTTCCCAAAAAAACAAAGAATAATGACAGGAGAAAATTGTTGGGGGTTCATGAAGGAACAAAAAATAAAAAAATAATTTCATTGGGAAATTATTCACAGTGTTTCAGAGCATGGCAATCTTTTGTTTGTTTGTTTAAGAAATCTGAATTAGGTCACTGTAAGGAAATAACACACTTGAACTCAATAACTGATGGGAATTTGGTAGAGGAATCTTTTGTAAAAGAGTTTACAAGGGATACTGCAGTAGCAAAAGGTGTGCAAGGATGGGAAGGAGGAAACAAGATTGAGAAACTGCATGGGAAGTTCAGGGGAAGTGATAGGTTGGGAGTTTGGGATCGGCATGTACACATTGCTACATTTAAAAGAGACAACCAACAAGAACCTACTGTACAGCACAGGGAACTCTGCTTAATACTCTGTAATAACCTAAATGGGAAGAGAATTTGAAAAAGAATACGTGGATATGTGTAACTGATCACTTTGCTGTATACCTGGAAGTAACATAACATTGCTAATCAATTCTATTCTAATGTAAAACAAAAAAAATTAATATATGTAATGCTACCCCCTACAGAAAGAAAAAAAAAATGCATGGCAAGGGCTGATAGGCCTATGGCCTTCTGTAGTACAAGTATGTAGTAGTGACTTGGTAGGAGGGAGCTGGAAAAATAAAACCCTTAGCCAGCCTCATTCTTTTCCTGTCAAACTAGTTCTGGTTACTGTGTATGTGTGATCAGTTGTGTCTGACTCTTTGTGACCCCATGGACTATAGCCCACCAGGGTCTTCTGGCCATAGGACTTTACAGGCAAGGATACTGGAGTGGGTTGTCATTTCCTCCTCCAGGAGATCTTCCCACCCTAGTATCAAACCCATGTCTCCTGTGTCTCCTGCACTGGCATGTGGATTCTTTACTATTGAGTTATGTGGGAAGACCTCGGACTATAGAGATACCAAATTTATAAAAGTTATTCTTTTAAAGAATGTCAGTCAGAATTCTAGATCTTACATAGGCACATGACCATACTGCACCAGAGCAGAGAGATTATTTATCACAATTGGCAAATTGTTGGAACAGTTGTGGAAAGATGAGGAAAGGGTATTGGCAGAAAGGGGTTTCATATCTGAGCCGACAATTATTGATATAATGTAAAGGAAACTATAAAGATCATACTGATATGGTTGAAACAATCAAATGAGAATTCCCTAAATTAAGATAGGCATGGTTCAGGAATTGGCCATTTGGAGTTAGAGAATGGTCATGACTGTTGGAAGAGACAGCCAGGTATAACTCTAAAATATTGCATGAACTCAAAGTTACAAAGAATGAGGTTTCTGGGGATACTGGCTCATTACCCAGAATAATTGTATGATGAGATAGACTGTTATTCATAAATCAGGTGTCACAACTATTAGTAAATATTTGTGAACAAGGGAATATTGGTCTGTTTTTATGTCCAGAATAAAAGAACTGCTATAATATGCCATCTGCCAGGAAACAGTATGAAAAGTATATACTCAAAAGAACCTCAGTCTACTTCATAAGAGAGAAATTTGCAGAAATTAGTAAGAATTAGATCTCTTGTCTGCCAAGTTTGCAAATCTCATCTACAGGTGAACTCAACTGAACTAATGCAGAAAAGGTATAAAATCTATTGGTCATCAAGGAACAGGATGAAATTCAAGCCAGAGGTGCTAGAGCAAATGTGAGAAGGCAACAATCACCCAAGTATTCCCCTATTTCTTGAAAATTCAAGGAGACACTTGAACTGAAATCCCATTGAGTAGTGTAAGGAGGTCCACTAGTCTTAATTATAGGATGCCCCACAGCCAGGCTTATGGGAACTAGACCTGCTAATATGCTACCAGTGAGGCATAAGCAGCATTACAGTGACTTGTGACACAGTGGGATGTCTCGCAGCTAAATATTCATGTGCAATATGTCCTCCCTTGAGTGAAAGCAAAGCCTTGGAGAAGGAGGTTTTAAATGGCAATGTCTCATGTTTGTTTCCTGGGAAATTACCCATTTCTCAGTTAAGCAAAAGTGTGACTGAACATAAATTATTAAAATGGGCATGGTCACAGATTTTACCTCTCCTCCATCCCATCAATACCAATCCTATGTTTCTAAGTCAATTTCCCTCCCTCCTTTCTTCTTCTAAAATGGAAATATTCTCTCTTAGTGCAGCTGGTAATGAGAGGATTTACAGGAAGAAGTCTGGGGTAAAAGCTACATCAGGAGATTCATAGAGAAATTTTAGGTGAAATAGCTGAAAGCTGAGAGAAATGAGTAGGCCAGAAACAAAAGATTTTACACTAGTGTTTCTGAAGATTATCTAATCTTATATACAGCTTTGGAAAAATGCAATTTAATATTTTTAGGTAACTTAATATTTTACTTTGATTCAGTCATTCAAAAATATGTTGTTAGAAATCAACTGGGAACAGTGGGATAACAAAAGGGTAACCAAATGGTGGCTCTCGTGGGATTCACCTTGCAGGTATGTTATATATTGTGGTTTTTTGTGGCTTGCTTCACATCCATCCTCATCAGTATTAAGTGATGGGCCCTATACATTCTGCGTTTCTAAAATTTACAGTAGGAACAACAACAACAACAAAAATACAAGCAAAATTTGCCTTATGTGAGCTCGGTCTCATTTTTCTACACATTCTTCCTAGGTTCTGGACTTCTTGCATCACATCCCTTCCTATTTCTACATCTCATATTCTGTTAATTCTTTCCGATCTTAAAATCTGCATGCTGTACTTTTGGGGAGAAGTTTTCTTATTTCTTAGAACTTCAAAGTTTTTGATTTGTAAAATAAGGGATGCTAGTCTCTGAACTCTAATTCATTATGTTTCTTTGCTCTTGTCAGTCGCTCAGAGTCATGTCTGATATTTTGCCACCCCATGGACTGTTGCACACCAGGCCTCCCTGTCCCTCACTATTTCCTGGCGTTTTCTCAAACTCATGTCCATTGAGTCGGTGATGCCATCCAACCATCTCATCCTCTATCGTCCCCTTCTCCTCCTGCCTTCTATCTTTCCCAGCATCAGGGTCTTTTCCAGTGAGTCAGCTTTTCACATCAGGTGGCCAAAGTATTGGAGCTTCAGCTTCAGCATCAGTCCTTCCAATGAATATTCAGGGTTGATTTCCTTTAGGACTGACTGGTTTGATCTCCTTGTAGTCCAAGGGACTCTCAATGGTCTTCACCAGCACCACAGTTCAAAGGCATCAATTCTTCAGCACTCAGACTTCTTTATGGTCCAACTCTCGCATCCATACATGACTACTGAAAAAACCATAGCTTTGACTAGATGGACCTTTGTAGGCAAAGTAATGTCTCTGCTTTTTTAATACACTGTCTAGGTTTGTCACAGCTTTTCTTCCAAGGAATAGCATCTTTTAATTTCAAGGCTGCAGTCACCATCTGCAGTGATTTTGCAGCTGCTAATGAAGATCAAATGAAATACTGAAAGAGAACGTGCTGTAAAAAATATGAATAACTTGGAGCAGAATTATTTACAGCCTGTGTGTGAAACCTGGATAAACCTGTGTATGGAGAACTTTCAAAAGTGACATTTACCAGGCTCCTCCCCTAGATATTCTGATCCTGTTGAGTTGGGTTCCTGGCTTCAGAATATTTTAGAAACTTTCCAGTAATTCTATTGGGCCACCAGTGTTTACTCCTGGAGAGAATTCGTTACTTCCCTTTGATAGATGAATCTCTTTTCTTTTCTTTTAAATTTTAGATCTCATCATAAAATTTGAGAGTAGCAGCTTTTAAAGGGATTTCAGCTTCCAGGAAAATATTTGCTAGAGTACCTTCGTAAAACCTTTGAGGCCTCTCGTAGGATTTGCCTTCTTCTAACTATGAGGAACAACCTTGAAATAGTCATAGAAGTCATGATTCAAAAATGAAATGAGCATACTGCCAACTCAGGCACATACTAGAAGGTACTAATATGGAGTATTTTAAGCTTCAGAATCATAAACAGCAGTAGAATCTAAGATAAGGGCTGATGGTGCACTTTCCTGCAGTGTCTCCTTTTCTATCTTGCCCACTCCCCAGCAGTCAGATCATTCCCTGCCTCCTCTGGTGTGTTAAGGCAAAATACTCTACCCTTTGAAACAAGTTGGTTGGAATTTTATCATTACAGTCATGAACAGTGCTGCATTGAAAAGAAGTTAATTAACTTTAGCTTATTTTTCTTCTGCCAGAATGTATTTAGTGTAAGTTACTCATGAGTAATGCAATATTTGATAAATTCACGTATAGCCATATGTGTGTGTGTTTAGAATTTAATTTTAGTCATGTGAAAACTGGCATCAAGTTTCCAGTTACTTTTGCTAAATATCTGCATACTTTATTAACCCATTTATATGTACCTTTTTCTTTGATAAAAGTGTATTTCCGACTTTTAAACTGAATTTTTAAATGATTAATGATCTGCTTGTCTACCTGATGCTGAAGACAAGTTTGAAAATTTCCAATGGAATTCAAAGCAGCTATTCTTATCATTGCTAGCCATCACCATTCCCAAAAATGTTCTGCTGCAATTTTTTGAAACATAATATAATGATTTTTTGAAGAATAAAAATAGGAACAATTAAGCCTCACAGGTCATGAATTATTTTCACAGAAAGTAGTAGAAAGGCAGTTTATTCTGTATGTCAGTGGGATTGATTATATACTGGAGAAATTTAGTTTCAGAGCATTCACGTAGCCTTCACTTAAGATCATCTCAGGGACTTTCTTTGTGGTCCATTGCAAAAGGGCATGGGTTTGATCCATGGTTGGGGGTCAAACATGCTGCATGCTGCATGTCATGGCCAATAAATAAATAAAATGAATTTTTAAAAAAGATACACTGTTGGTGGGAATGCAAACTAGTATAGCCACTATGGAGAACAGTGTGGAGATTCCTTAAAAAACTGCAAATAGAACTGCCTTATGACCCAGCAATCCCACTGCTGGGCATACACACCGAGGAAACCAGAATTGAAAGAGACATGTGTATCCTAATATTCATCGCAGCACTGTTTATAATAGCCGGGACATGGAAGCAACCTAGATGTCCATCAGCAGATGAATGGATAAGAAAGCTGTGGTACATATACACAATGGAATATTACTCAGCCATTAAAAAGAATACATTTGAATCAGTTCTAATGAGGTGGATGAAACTGGAGCCGATTATACAGAGTGAAGTTAGCCAGAAAGAAAAACACCAATACAGTATACTAACGCATATATATGGAATTTAGAAAGATGGTAATGATGAACTTGTATGCGAGACAGCAAAAGAGACACAGATGTATAGAACAGTCTTTTGGACTCTGTGGGAGAGGGAGAGGGTGAGATGATTTGGGAGAATGGCATTGAAACATGTATAATATCATATATGAAACGAATCACCAGTCCAGGTTTGATGCATGATTCTAGATGCTTGGGGCTGGTGTAC
The DNA here is from genome assembly GCA_006410675.1 of Oreotragus oreotragus. Taxonomy (NCBI): domain Eukaryota; kingdom Metazoa; phylum Chordata; class Mammalia; order Artiodactyla; family Bovidae; genus Oreotragus; species Oreotragus oreotragus. The sequence continues at coordinate 147,874 of SJYX01004707.1, forward strand.
TGAGACTGTCTCTTATACACATCTCATAATAACTATGTTGTGCTTAGGAATGGTTTCCTTTCTGTTTATCTTACTTGACATTCACTTGATTTCTTAACTCTCTCTCTCTCTATCTCTTTCTTTCTCTCGCTCTCTCTCTATATATATATCTTCAAATTCAGAGAAAATTAAATTGCTATCTTTTCAGATATTTTTGTTGTCCTACTTTTATCCTCTTCTTATGGGACTCCAATTATATGTATGTTGGACCATTAGAGGTTGCCCAAGAGGACCCAGAGATTCTATTTTCTTTTTTTTTTTTCACATTAGTTAACTTCCATTAATCTTCTATTTCATTGACTCCTTCAGCTGTCTCAAATCTATTCTTTTGCCTAATCTTTTATTTTAAATTGTNGAATAACTTGGAGCAGAATTATTTACAGCCTGTGTGTGAAACCTGGATAAACCTGTGTATGGAGAACTTTCAAAAGTGACATTTACCAGGCTCCTCCCCTAGATATTCTGATCCTGTTGAGTTGGGTTCCTGGCTTCAGAATATTTTAGAAACTTTCCAGTAATTCTATTGGGCCACCAGTGTTTACTCCTGGAGAGAATTCGTTACTTCCCTTTGATAGATGAATCTCTTTTCTTTTCTTTTAAATTTTAGATCTCATCATAAAATTTGAGAGTAGCAGCTTTTAAAGGGATTTCAGCTTCCAGGAAAATATTTGCTAGAGTACCTTCGTAAAACCTTTGAGGCCTCTCGTAGGATTTGCCTTCTTCTAACTATGAGGAACAACCTTGAAATAGTCATAGAAGTCATGATTCAAAAATGAAATGAGCATACTGCCAACTCAGGCACATACTAGAAGGTACTAATATGGAGTATTTTAAGCTTCAGAATCATAAACAGCAGTAGAATCTAAGATAAGGGCTGATGGTGCACTTTCCTGCAGTGTCTCCTTTTCTATCTTGCCCACTCCCCAGCAGTCAGATCATTCCCTGCCTCCTCTGGTGTGTTAAGGCAAAATACTCTACCCTTTGAAACAAGTTGGTTGGAATTTTATCATTACAGTCATGAACAGTGCTGCATTGAAAAGAGGTTAATTAACTTTAGCTTATTTTTCTTCTGCCAGAATGTATTTAGTGTAAGTTACTCATGAGTAATGCAATATTTGATAAATTCACGTATAGCCATATGTGTGTGTGTTTAGAATTTAATTTTAGTCATGTGAAAACTGGCATCAAGTTTCCAGTTACTTTTGCTAAATATCTGCATACTTTATTAACCCATTTATATGTACCTTTTTCTTTGATAAAAGTGTATTTCCGACTTTTAAACTGAATTTTTAAATGATTAATGATCTGCTTGTCTACCTGATGCTGAAGACAAGTTTGAAAATTTCCAATGGAATTCAAAGCAGCTATTCTTATCATTGCTAGCCATCACCATTCCCAAAAATGTTCTGCTGCAATTTTTTGAAACATAATATAATGATTTTTTGAAGAATAAAAATAGGAACAATTAAGCCTCACAGGTCATGAATTATTTTCACAGAAAGTAGTAGAAAGGCAGTTTATTCTGTATGTCAGTGGGATTGATTATATACTGGAGAAATTTAGTTTCAGAGCATTCACGTAGCCTTCACTTAAGATCATCTCAGGGACTTTCTTTGTGGTCCATTGCAAAAGGGCATGGGTTTGATCCATGGTTGGGGGTCAAACATGCTGCATGCTGCATGTCATGGCCAATAAATAAATAAAATGAATTTTTAAAAAAGATACACTGTTGGTGGGAATGCAAACTAGTATAGCCACTATGGAGAACAGTGTGGAGATTCCTTAAAAAACTGCAAATAGAACTGCCTTATGACCCAGCAATCCCACTGCTGGGCATACACACCGAGGAAACCAGAATTGAAAGAGACATGTGTATCCTAATATTCATCGCAGCACTGTTTATAATAGCCGGGACATGGAAGCAACCTAGATGTCCATCAGCAGATGAATGGATAAGAAAGCTGTGGTACATATACACAATGGAATATTACTCAGCCATTAAAAAGAATACATTTGAATCAGTTCTAATGAGGTGGATGAAACTGGAGCCGATTATACAGAGTGAAGTTAGCCAGAAAGAAAAACACCAATACAGTATACTAACGCATATATATGGAATTTAGAAAGATGGTAATGATGAACTTGTATGCGAGACAGCAAAAGAGACACAGATGTATAGAACAGTCTTTTGGACTCTGTGGGAGAGGGAGAGGGTGAGATGATTTGGGAGAATGGCATTGAAACATGTATAATATCATATGTGGAACGAATCACCAGTCCAGGTTTGATACATGATACTGGATGCTTGGGGCTGGTGCACTGAGTTGACCCAGAGGGATGGTACAGGGAGGGAGGAGGGAGGGGGGTTCTGGATGGGGAACATGTGTACACCCATGGCAGATCCATGTTGATGTATGGCAACACCAATACAATACTAAAGTAATTGACCTCCAATTAAAATAAATTTATATTAAAAAAATCATCTGAAATATAAAATATGAACTAACATATCTGATAGGCCAGGAGCAAGTGTTTGCATTTTGAAAATGTTTTGTCATAGAAGTCTTTGAAAGTTAATTATGAAACTGTTAAACTTATTTTCAAAATTCTGTTAACCTTTGCCCTGCTTCATTGTGTTGTCCAAGGCCACACTTGCATGTTACTCCAGGTATCTCTTGACTTACTACTTTTGCATTCCAATCCCCTATGATGAAAACAACATCATTTTTTGGTGTTAGTTCTAGAAGGTCCTGTAGGTCTTCATAGAACCATTCAACTTCAGCTTCTTTGGCATTAGTGGTTGAGGCATAGACCTGGATTACTATCATTTTGAATGTTCTGCCTTGGAGATGAATAGAGATCATCCTGTCATTTTGAGACTGCACCTAAGTACTGCATTCTGGACTCTTGTTGACTATGAGGACTACTCCATTTCTTCTAAGGGATTCTTGCCCACAGTAATAGATATGATGGTCATCTGAATTAAATTTGCCCTTTCTGGTCCATTTTAGCTCACTGATTCCTAACAATGTCAATGTTAACTCTTGTCATCTCCTGTTTGACCACTTCCAGTTTACCTTGATTCATGGATCTAACATTCCAGATCCCTATACAGTATTGTTCTTTACAGCATCAGGCTTTACTTTCATACATTGCTGCTGACATGGTAAATTAAAACAATCATTCATCTGTGGGGAATTAGCTTAAGGGAAAAAAATTTAAAACCTTCTAACTATGTACACAAATTTGTTTATCATTACATTACATAGGCTTTGGGGAAAAAAAGGAAATGACCTAAATATATAACAATTGGACAATAATAAGGTAAATGACATTACCTTTACTGGATGAACAATTGTAAAGTTTTAAAACTGAATATTTAAAACTCTTACAAATTGTATACTTAAAATGATTGACAGTAAATTTTATATTATGTATTTTGCCACAAGAAAAAAAAATCTTATAAAATATGAGAGCAGTGCTTNGGTGTTGGAGAGATGTGTATAAGAGACAGACCTTTACTGGATGAACAATTGTAAAGTTTTAAAACTGAGTATTTAAAACTCTTACAAATTGTATACTTAAAATGATTGACAGTAAATTTTATATTATGTATTTTGCCACAAGAAAAAAAAATCTTATAAAATATGAGAGCAGTGCTTATTAGCATATAGTACTGGATAAAAATCAGAATGAGTTATGAATATAGAATTAATAGAATCATGGTGAATATACACACAGATGAAAAAAGAATATATTAAAAATAAAAATTGTTTTATTTAAAGTGGTAATATCATGAGGGATTTTTCTTCTACTACATATTCAATATTTTTAAACATTCCTTTACAGGAAAACAAGCATTAGCACTTTAAAAATATATTAGAATAGACTGAATCTATATACAGTTTCAAATTATTATTTGAAATTATCAAATTTCAAATTATTATCATTATTCTTATCATCTAATCAGATGTGTAAATGAGCTCAATAATTTACTTTTATTTTTGTAGTGCATGTTTCATGCAAAATGTTACTGCAAATAAACAGATTTTCAGATACAAACAAGGAAAAAACTAGATTTATTAGTATTTGTGTGGGTGAGAGACAGAGGTAGTTATTCATTATCTCATTTGAAAAGCAAGATAAAAATAATCAGGAAAAGATGCTGCTGATGCAGCTGATGAAAACATGGGGGGCTATTTTTCTTTTCTTTGGTGCAGGAATCCCTCATCATTCTCACACTGCTGAATGCTGAGGAGTTCTTAATGAAACTCACACCTGTCTTTTGAGCACTAAAACTAAAGAGCAAGTAAACATGAGCAAATATTTTGATGAGAATCTTTCTGGAATGTATTACACACTTCCCTGCCTTCCTAAATGGTTTCCACTGAATGTAATCTGGCCATTTTTGGTTTAACTTACATTAATGGCTCTATGCTGCCAAGCTTGCACAATTCTTGTTTTTGCAGTTGCTCTATCTCTTCCCTTGCTATCAAATGATGCTACTTTAACAAATGGAATGACGCTGTCTCAATAGAACTGCCTAGTACTGCNAAATGTTCATTTTTCACTACGAGTGTGTCAGTACATAATATCTAAAACTGGAAAATATCAAGAAATAGAAGAGAAGAATGTTATTTAGAAATAAGCTGGTAAATGCAGAAGAAACAGAGATGTGTATAAGAGACAGGCCTAGTACTGCCATTTGAATTTCCTGTGTCCAATTTTCTCTAATCAGGTCACCTCTGTAATAAGCGTTTTTTGAGCTTTGCCTGTTATGTTGTTAATCATGTAACTCATTTGGCATTCTGAGGAATAAAGGTCTGAGTTCTTGCAAAGTTCATTTGATGGACTGGAAGCTGTGCTCTTAATTCTGCGCTCTTAATTCCAAGTGTATAATTATATTTTGGTATAGTCAGGCTTCCAGGAGTCTGGCTCCCAGATAAGTGTAGAGCCACAGAATTACTATAATACAGAAGCAGTAGAAAACAGGGAAAATGCTGATAAGCAAATTATGTTTTGTGGATGTCATGTTAATGGGTAGAATGGAAGAAGTAACCTAAAAGGAGCCAGGAACTGGAAAACTTCCAAGTAGGCAGATGTTGGCACATATAATAAATGCAGAAGAGAAAGGGAAGTCTTTTCTATCACAAGACCTTTCAATATTCAGTATGTATAACATTTTCCCCCATAGCAGCTGAATGTAAGCTTTTCTGAATGCCCAGCAATTATTAATAATACTGAAGGAAAGAACTAGGAGACTACAACAGTTCTCCCCAAATGCAAAGGATAAAAATGTTATAGAATCTTTAAATAAAAGAGGCATTTCTAACTGTTACATTCTGAGGCCAGTATCAGAGATTTGATAGAAAACCTGTACAAACTTATGAAATATTATAACCCCACCCACTCTGGCCAGAACAAAATTTTTATGTTCTAAGACTGGGTAGATAAAAAGAACTCAATTTTATTTCCAGATTTACTTTTCTATAGCATAGTACAAATTCTTTCCTATTTCTGGACCTTTTACTTTCCCTTTCTTTCCTTCCCTCCTCCCTCTTTCCCTGATTCACTCCCACCCTATTTGCCTCTCCTCTTCCCTCTTTTCCTTCCTTCATTATTTTAAATCTCAGTGGTAAAATGAAGGCATGGAATAGAATCCTGCAGAGGCTCCTTTTAAAGCTCAAATAGAAAGGCATCATCTTTCACAACTTTTGCATGGTATAGGAAGAAGTTAACTATTAATACCACCTTGAAACTATGCTTCCATGACACATCATTCTCCTAGATTTCAAATTCCTCCTCTGGTTTTTCTTTGCATTGTCAAAGTAATGTTATTCATTCTAAAAAATATTTCTGAATTAAGACTGTCAATACTTTGTTTAATAATTTTGGGTTACAAATCAGTGATACAAGGATGACTCCATCTCTGTAGCAGCTCTGATCCACTTGACTTCTCATTCTAGAATCCAGGCAGAATGACTATCCCATCTAGGATACTACATTGTGTGACCGAAAAGTGCTGGAGAAAACGTGTGATACCTCCCAAAGCTTCACAATGAAGTAGCTGTGATGGTCATTAAAATCACCCACATATCCTGGCTAAAGCAATACCTTGTATAAAAAGCAACATCATATTTTTGGGGAATAAAATATACAACATAATTTTAAAAAGCAATGTAATTTTTAGGAACAAACATAGACAAGGATCATAAACAATGCCTAAAGACTTAGAAGCTCATATACAGTGAAACTTTTTATAATAATAGGAGCAATCTAAATACAAAGAAGTAAAATTCCTTAAAATTTTGGTGGTTTGGACATCATCTAGATTTGGAGGACTGTGACTCATACTAGAAATATGCAAAAGGAAGAACATACTTTAGATAAACAAATATCCCAATATGAAGAAAGGTAGAACCAAGGGTTTACAAGGTGCATTAGATTTCTATTGTTGCATAAAAAAAAAAAAAAATTGCTCCAAAATAGAAACATAAAGCAACAAATGTTTATTGTCTCATAGTTTCTGGGTCAGGAATCTGAGAGCAGTTTAACTGGGTAGTTTAGTCTCGGGGTGTCTCATGGGATGCAATCAAGGTGTTGGGCAGGGTTGCAGCTGTCCTAAGCCTGACTAGGGGAAGAACCACTTCCAAGCTCACTCACATGGCTTTGACAGGCCTTGGCAGATCTGCTTCAAAGCTCACTCACACATGCCTCTCCACAGGGCTGCCTCGTATCTTGGCAACTGGCTTCCCACAGAGCAAGTCATCTAAGCAAGTCAGCACTATGCCCAAGGAGGAAGCCACAATCTTTTTAACCTAATCTCAGAGGGGGATCATCAGGGGCCATTTCAGAAGCTGCTTGACACAAAAGTGTCAATTTCCATACATTTCTATGGAGATCCATAACTCTGAAAACGAATAAGGTAAGATTCTGAAAGACACTGAATGGATAAGGACAACTCTCACTTTTTGTTTCGTATACATCTGTATTTTTAAAATTTTTTATAATGATAGTCACTAGTCTAAAGAGCAAGAGTAAAAATGAATAAGAAATTGTCAAGGTGATTTTTAAAGTTTGACCTCATAGTAGGTGAATACTCAGTATTGTCTCATAATAAAATAATTTATCACCATAGGGATTGATAAGAATGTGAAAGGATTGGCATTGGCCCAGGATTCTGACTTCCTATGGTCCAGTATTAATGGACCAGCAGAGGGTAAAGAATAATTTAAATAAAGATGTAGATTGAGCTACAAGGTTAACTCTTTGGAGTTGAATTAAAGTTCCCATATCATAGAGATATAGCCATTAGGTAAAAATGGTTGCTAAAACCTTAACCTGGAGAGAGAGATCTTTCCGAACATAAGTGATAGCAAAGTGTGCAAGACTTGTACACTGGAAACTCTAAAATATTGTTGAAAGAAATTAAAGAAAACTTAACAATGAAAAAACATTTTGCATTCATAGATTAGAAATCTTTGAAGCTCAGAGAAGAGGAGGGAGACAATTGGTATGACAGAAATATTTGAAGAAACAGTGTCTAAACAGTTTGCAGATTCAGTAAAAAGTATAAGTCCACATCTCTTTGAAACTTTAAGAATCTCAAGCAGAGTAAACACAATTGCACCTAAAGAGTATTGCAGTTTGATTGCTGAAAAATATTTTAAAAAGCCTTTAAAAAACTAGAATAATGAAGAAAACTTCTACTTACTTCTTATCATAAATAATGTAAGGAAAAAAATTGCTGGCAGTCTATGTCTATATACAGTGGAAATATCCTTTAGAAATGTAGGCAAAATTTTTAGATTGACAAACATGAGAGTGTATTTTCTGCAGACCTACACTATCCTGTTATTGAAGACAGTTCTTTAGTCTGAATGAAAGTGATACCAGACAGTAGCTCAGGTACGCATTAATAAAAAAAAAAAAAAAAAGGTAATTATGTGAGTGAAAATAAATTTTTTCTCTTAATTTTAATTTTCTTTAAAAGATAGTGGACTGTTCAAACAAAAATAGTGAGAAAATGTTATCTCGGTGCATTTTAAAATGTGTAGAAGTAAAATTCATGGTAATAATAGCACAAAGAAAGGAAATAATATATAAGTGCAGATATAGTAACAAGGGATTCTTATATAGAAATTAGATAATATTTAATTCAAAAATTAGGGATGTGTGTTACCCCAATAAAATTACTATGAGGTAAAATTAATGACAGTAGAGGATATACAATGGAATAGTTAGAAATTCTCAACCCATAAGAAGGAGTAATGGATGATAAATGGGAACAAAAAGCAGATGGGACATATAGAAAACAAGTAGCAAGACAGTATAACTAAACATTAACATATAAATAATTACATTAAAATGGACTAAACACTTTAATGAAAATTAAGAGGTCAGACGAAAAATGTAAGTATGCTGAGCAAATGTATTAACTTAAGAAAATGGATTTTAAGAAAAAATTTATGAGAGAAAAGAGACATTTTATAATAATAAATGGCCAATTTATTAGGAAGAATTTTTGTTGTTCAGTCGCTAAGTCATGTCCAGCTCTTCGCGACCCTGTGGACTGCAGCACACCAGGCTTCCCTGTCCTTCATCATTTTCCAGAGTTTGCCCAAGTTCATGTCCATTGAATTGGTGATGCCAGCCAACCATTTCATCCCCTGTCACCCTCTTCTCCTTCTGCCTTCAATGTTTCCCAGTATCCTGGTCTTTTCCAATGAATCAGCTCTTTGCACCAGGTGGCCAGGGTACTGGAGCTTCAGCTTCAGCCATCTATCCTTTCAAAGAGTATTCAGGGTTGATTTCCTTTAAGACTGACTGGTTTGAACTCCTCAAGAGTCTTCTCCAGCACAATTTGGAAGCCTCAATTCTTCAGCACTCTGCCTTCTTTATGGTCCAGCTCTGACGTCTGTGTGTGACTACTGGAAAGACCATAGCTTTGACTATATGGACAGTTGTTGCAAAGTGATGTCTTTGTTTTTTAACATACTGTCTAGGTTCATCATAGCTTTCCTGCCAAGAAGGAATCGTCTTCAATTTTAAGGTTGTAGTCACAGTCTGCTGTGATTTTAGAGCTTAAGAAGTGGAAATTTGTTACTGCTTCCACCTTTCCCCCTTCTATTTGCCATGAAGTGATGGGACCAGATGCCATGATCTTAGTGTTTCTAATACTGAGTTTTATGCTGATTTTTTCACTCTCCTCCTTCAGCCTCATCAAGAGGCTCTTTAGTTCCTCTTTGCTTTCTGCCATTAGAGTGGTATCATCTGCATATCTGAGGTTGTTAATATTTCTCCCAGCAATCCTGATTTTAGCTTGTAACTCAACCAGCCCAGCATTTCACATGATGTGCTCTGAGTATAAGTTAAATAAACAGGGTGACAATAAACAGCCTTGTCATACAACCTTAAGTGAGTATGAACCAAATAAGTGTTTAAAATATGATAATCAACACTTATGAGGACTAAAGAGAGAAATAGACAAGTCTATTAATACAAAGATTTTAAAAGCCTTCTTTCAATCATTGATAGAAAAAGTAGACAAAAAAGTAGACAAAAAAGAACACATGTGGCAAAATACACATTCTTTGTAAGTTTACATTAAACATTCACTATGATTGACCATAAATTAAGTGTGAATAAGGTTAAAGGATTAAAAATTGGACTGTATAAAAATTTTAAACTAATCAGAAAATGAATAGGCAAGCTGCATACTGGGAGGGAATACATGCATTATTTATATCTAAGAACCTATGTCTAGGTGATATAAAATACTCTTAAATTCAGTAATAGGAAGAAAATCTCTGTAATGGATAAAAAACAAAACACTCAGAGAGACACTTTCACATAATGATATACATATGGCCAATAGCACATGAAAACATATTCATCATTAATCACCAGGGTTATATGAATGCGAAAGCATGTAGAATGGTATACAGTTTAAAAGATTGATAATACCAAGTATTGATGAGCATATGGAGCAACTGGAACGCTTATGTATTTCTAGTGGAATGTAAGATTGTCAAAATTCTTTGGAAAACTGTTTGGAAATGTAGAGTTAAATGCCCACCCGAACTGGCATTCCTACTCCTATCATTTATTTATTCAATCATTTATTCAATAGAAATAAAAATATATGTCCACAAAAACACTTGTACAAGAATGTTCACAGAATTTTTAGTTGTAAAGTCTCCAAACTTTGGAAGCAATCCAACTATCTATCAGCAGGAGAATGGAGAAACATAAGATTACTCAGCAACAAAAAAGAAACAAATGAATGACTCTAATAGGACTACAGAGGTGGCAGTGAGAGGTAGATGGCATGGTAGGGACTGTCTCAGTAATTTTCCAGAGAAAAAGTTCTAGAGTGACATAAATATATCTTGCTAGGTATATGAATTCCACTGGTATATGTATTAACCAAAATTAATTGAACTGCTCTCTGATAATCTGTACATATCTTTATGAATAATAAAAAGAGAAATTTTACTTGGGGCAAGAGAGTTATAAATAAATACAAACTTCTGTGTTTTTTTTTCCTATATAAATATAGTTCCTTTTTTCCTCTCACTTTTAAGGTTACACTAGAGACAGAATGGTTGACATTAAAATCCAATAGATTATATTCTTTGCAGCCAAGATGGAGAAGCTCTATACAGTAAGCAAAAACCAGACTGGGAGCTGACTGTGGCTCAGATCATAAACTCCTTATTGCCAAATTCAGACTGAAATTGAAGAAAGGGGAGAAAACCACTAGACCATTCAGGTATGACCTAAATCAAATCCCTTATGACTATACAGTGGAAGTGAGAAATAGATTTAAGAGACTAGATCTGATAGAGTGCCTGATGAACTATGGATGGAGGCTCATGATATTGTACTGGAGACAGGAATCAAGACCATCCCCAAGAAAAAGAAATGCAAAAAAGCAGAATGGTTGTCTGAGGAGGCCTTACAAATAGCTGTGAAAAGAAGGGAAGCTAAAAGCAAAAGAGAAAAGGAAAGATGTACCTGTTTGAATGCAGAATTCCAAAGAATAGCAAGGAGAGATAAGAAAGCCTTCCTCAGCAATCAATGCAAAGAAATAGAGGAAAACGATAGAATGGGAAAGACTAGAGATCTCTTCAAGAAAATTAGAGATACCAGGGAACATTTCATGCAAAGATGGGCTCCATAAAGGACAGAAATGGTATGGACCTAACAGAAGCAGAAGATAATTAAGAAGAGGTGGCAAGAATACACAAAAGAAAACACAAAAAAGATCTCCATGACCTGGATAATCACGATGGTGTGATCACTCACCTAGAACCAGACATCTTGGAATGTGAAGTCAAGTGGGCCTTAGGAAGCATCACTACGAACAAAGCTAGTGGAGGTGACGGAATTCCAGTTGAGCTATTTCAAATCCTGAAAGATGATGCTGTGAAAGTGCTACACTCAATATGCCAGCAAATTTGGAAAACTCAGCAGTGGCCACAGGACTGGAAAAGGTCAGTTTTCATTCCAATCCCAAAGAAAGGTAATGCCAAAGAATGCTCAAACTATCACACAGTTGCACTCATCTCACATGCTAGTAAAGTAATGTTTAAAATTCTCCAAGCCAGGCTTCAGCAATATGTGAACCGTGAACTTCCAGATGTTCAAGTTGGTTTTAGAAAAGGCNGCTTACTCCTTGGAAGGAAAGTTATGACCAACCTAGACAGCATATTAAAAAGTAGAGACGTTACTTTACCAACAAAAGTCCATGTAGTCAATGCTATGGTTTTTCCAGTAGCCATGCATGGATGTGAGAGTTGGACTATAAACAAAGCTGAGCACCAAAGAACTGATGCTTTGAACCTTGGTGTTGGAGAAGACTCTTGAGAGTCCCTTGGACTGCAAGGGGTTCCAACCAGTCCATCCTAAAGGCTGTCTCTTATACACATCTAGATCAAATTGCCAGCATCCACTGGATCATCAAAAAAGCAAGAGAGTTCCAGAAAAACATCTATTTCTGCTTTCTTGACTATGCCAAAGCCTTTGACTGTGTGGATCACAATAAACTGTGGAAAATTCTGAAGAAGATAGGAATACAAGACTACCTGACTTACCTCTTGAGAAACCTGTATGCAGGTCAGGAAGCAACAGTTAGAACTGGACATGAAACAGCAGAATGGTTCCAAATAGGAAAAGGAGTACATCAGGCTCTATGTTGTCACCCTGCTTATTTAACTTATATGCAAAGTACATCATGAGAAACGCTGAGCTGGAGGAAGCACAAGCTGAAATCAAGATTGCCGGGACTAATATCAATAACCTCGCAAATGCAGATGACACCACCCTTATGGCAGAAAGTGAAGAACTAAAGAGCCTCTTGATGAAGATAAAAGAGGAAAGTGAAAAAGTTGGCTTAAAGCTCAACATACAGAAAACTAAGATCATGGCATCCTGTCCCATCACTTCATGGCAAATAGATGGGGAAACAGTGGAAACAGTGGCTGACTTTATTTTTCTGGGCTCTAAAAGCCCAGAGGGCTCAGGTGGTGATTACAGGCATGAAATTAAAAGATGCTTACTCCTTGGAATGAAAGTTACAACCAACCTAGACAGTATATTGAAAAGCAGAGACATTACTTTGTCAACAAAAGTATGCCTAATCAAGGCTATGGTTTTCCAGTGGTCGTGTATGGATGTGAGAGTTGGACTATGAAGAAAGCTGAGCGCTGAAGAATTGTTGCTTTTGAACTGTGGTGTTGGAGAAGACTCTTGAGAGTCCTTTGGACTGCAAGGAGATCCAACCAGTCCATCCTAAAAGAAATCAGTCCTGAATATTCTTTAGAAGGACTGATGTTGAGGCTGAAACTCCAATACTTGGCCACTTGATGCGAACAACTGACTCATTTGAAAAGACCCTGATGCTGGGAAAGATTGAAGACAGGAGGAGAAGGGGACGACAGAGGATGAGGTGGTTGGATAGCATCACCGACTCAATGGACATGAGTTTGGGTGAACTCTGGGCGTTGGTGATAGACAGGGAGGCCTGGCGTGCTGTGATTCATGGGNCATTTGAAAAGACCCTGATGCTGGGAAAGATTGAAGACAGGAGGAGAAGGGGACGACAGAGGATGAGGTGGTTGGATAGCATCACCGACTCAATGGACATGAGTTTGAGTAAACCCTGGGAGTTGGTGATGGACAGGGAGGCCTGGAATGCTGCAGTCCATGTGGTTGCAAAGAGTCAGACCCAACTGAGCGACTGAACTGAACTGAACTGAACTGACTGACTGGAGAAGTTACCCACATCTCACCCTTGCCAACACTTACAGGAGGAGACACTAGGTGAGATGGGGTCACTTGTGCTATGGTTCCAGAAACTCTTCTGGTTTTTCACCTCTTTCCCTGTTCTAAGTTGGGAGTTTATTGGCCCTGACCACCCTCAAGGCAATCAAACAAGAGATGTGTATACATCCATTTCACAACTTTTTAATTCATACTTCTTGCCTTTCTTCTTGAGTAGCTGGTAAAAGTTTCTTTTGAAAAATTGCATTCCAAGACTCCCTTAGTGGATAAGAATCTGCTTTGCAATGGAGGAGACACAGGTGCGATCCCTGGTCTGGTAAGATCCCACATGCTGTGAGCAGCTAAGCCCACGCACCACAACGGCTGAGCCCCCAACTCTAGGCCCACGAGCCCCACCACTGAAGCCTATGCTCCTAGAACCTGTGCTCTGAAATGAGAAAAGCCACAGCAGTGAGGAGCCTGCACACTGCAACATAGTGTAACCACTACTGGAGACAGCCTGCAGAAAGCACAGCCAAAAGTAAAATCATTAAAGAAGGAAAATTCCATCCTTGAGTTTGCTGAGCTAATTAGCCCAGGTTAAAGTTCTTTAGAGGCTCTCAGAGTTATTGAAAAGGGTCCCTGAATCCACACATACACCAGGATTTATTCTAGATGGTCTTTAAAACAAGCCAAGTCCTGTCTTCAGAATCCACAACATTTTGGGGTATTGGAAATCTTAGGTAGCAAAAAGAGGTGGAAAGAGTGAAAAACCTTTGAATTCAGGCCCAACTGTACCACTGGTCATTCTCTCCCCAGACTGGGAGGGAGATAAAGGCTAGCATAACACACACTGACCCTCCGCTACAGCGGGGTCTGGAAACTGACAAAAGCTACTCCTATTTTACAGATGTGTAAGTAGTGGAACCATGATTCCCGTTTACGTTGCCTTGACTTCTAAGCCTCATTGCCCTGAGACATGGAGTAGTGCCATGTGATCGAGTCTGTGAATTATGGAGTTTTATCTTCAGGCCAGTTGCCCATTCCAGCCCCTCACCCCACCCCACTGGTGGTGAACTTCCCTTCTTTCCCAAACCATGGGATTCTCACATTTGAGTGGAAGAGACAGTTTGCTCCACATTCACCCTTTGGGTGTGAGGATGGGTTATTGACAGGACAAGGCAAGGTATGGAACAGAGCGAAAGCTACAATTAAGGCCCCGTTGGGAAGAGCCGTGTACTGGGGCCTCAGGCCGCCCCATGCTCTGTGGCCACCAGGGGGCGGTCCTTGCCTTGCTAGGTCACCTCTTCTCCACACCCTCTGGTTAGATGGCCCTGAAGAGGCTGCCACTCCACTCACTGAATGGCTGAGTCAGTCCTTCCCAGAGTGTGAGGTACCTGTGCTTGTCTAGGTGGTTCAGAGAGGTTCAATAATTTGTCCATGATTAGGTAACTAGTTTGTAGGGGAGCTGGCGTTTTGAGCACAGCCTGACTCCAAGTCAGCATTCTTAACCATAAAATTATAACTTATCCAAAAAGAAAAGCTCCAGATCACTGCTGTGGAAGATGGAGAACTGCATGCTCCATGAGCGTGCTGCGAAACAGCAAGAAACTTGGTCAGAAAGAAAGAATATGGACCGCTATACAAGGAGTCACAGAGAAAATGTGCGGTGAGGGCCGGGCAGATTTCACCCAGCATTCGTATATGTCATCTTTCTTTTCTGTGTGTTGTGTTATCTCATGTAGGTGGCTTATACATATACAAAAGTGTGTGGCACACTTGTACTAATCCCTGTGTAACTTTGGACCTATGTGTAACACAAACTGTCTTTTTAAAAAATAATTAAGTACTCTTGGCTGTGTGGGTCTTTGTTGCTGTGCGAGGGTTCTCTACTTGTGGAGAGAAAAGGCTACTCTGGTTGTGGTGTGCAGACTTCTCATTGAAGTGGCTTCTCTCATTGTAAAGCACAGGGTCTAGGCGCGTGGCCTTCAGTTGCTGCAGCACCTGGGTTCAGTAGCTGTAGCGAGGAGGCTCTAGAGTAGTTGCTCTGCAGCAGGTGGAAGCTTCCTGGACCAGGGACTGAACCCTTGTCCTCTGCATCAACAGGCAGATTCCTATCCACTGTACCACCAGGGAAGTCCCACAGTGTGTCTCCTTTCCTTTGTGTCTGTAAAAAAAATGCATTTCCCCTAGTGGGGGCACCTTGTAATTTCTCAAGAAATGTTAGCTAACGAATGAATAAAATAATAAAGATGAGTGACTTTACCTAAATCTGTGTAGAACACACTTGGTCAAGTGGACCTCTTTGAGAGGTGTATTCCTTTAATGGAGATTTGAATCTGAATGAATCCAAACTTCTCCATCAGCTGCACCCAAGTCAACACAGCCTAAGTGAAACAGTGCGTGTGTGAGTCGCTCAGTCGTGTCCGACTCTCTGCGACCCCATGGAGTGTTGCCCACCAGGCTCCTCCGTCCATGTCATTTTCCCGGCAAGAATACTGGAATGGGTTGCCATTTCCTTCTCCAGGGGATCTTCCTGACCCAGAGATCAAACCCAGGTCTCCTGCACTGCTGGCAGACTCTTTACCATCTGAGCTACCAGCAAAACAGGGTGATTGCTGTGCAAATATAGCTTCCAGACAAAGCCCCTGGCAGCTCACTGCCGCCGCCACCAGTCAGCTGACTTCTACTAATCTTCTCATTTACAGAATTGCTTGAGCAGCCCTGGCGGAGGGCCCTGACTCGAGGGGAGGGGATGAATGGGGTGGACCCGGGTGCTGTTGAGCCAAGGAGAGGGGAAGTGGGTTAGCTCTGGGCTCAGAAAAGCTCTTGAAGGCTTATTCTTGGTAAAGGGTTAGTCTTCTTGAACCTTAGAAGATGGGGGAACCACATCCTGATCTCACCCGTCCACCCACCTACCTAAGTATTACCAGCCGTCTAAGCCACACCCTTCCCCTCAAACACTTATGCAACCGCCCCCACTCTGCCCCCTCCTCCTGCTGCTGCTGCTGCTAAGTCACTTCAGTCGTGTCCGACTCTGTGTGACCCCATAGACGGCAGCCCACCAGGCTCCCCCATCCCTGGGATTCTCCAGGCAAGAATACTGGAGTGGGTTGCCATTTCCTTCTCCAATGCATGAAAGAGAAAAGTGAAAGTGAAGTCGCTCAGTCTGTCCGACTGTTAGCGACCCCATGGACTGCAGCCCACCNGGCAGCCCACCAGGCTCCCCCATCCCTGGGATTCTCCAGGCAAGAATACTGGAGTGGGTTGCCATTTCCTTCTCCAATGCATGAAAGAGAAAAGTGAAAGTGAAGTCGCTCAGTCTGTCCGACTGTTAGCGACCCCATGGACTGCAGCCCACCAGGCTACTCCGTCCATTGGATTTTCCAGGCAAGAGTACTGGGGTGAGGCGCCATTGCCTTCCCCGCCCCCTCCTCCTAGCAATGCAGATATCACCGTCAGCAGCATCCTCTTTCCTCAGGGAGGGATGCGTTCGATGCCCGAGGTCCCAGGGAGTTAAGGTCCTTAGTAAGTGATGTGTGAGTCCTGTGTGTCATAGGAAGCTCCCCAGCCCCCTCCAGTGCCCAAAGGCCTGGTCACAAGTAGTGGGTCATTTTCCTTCACCCAGACCTCACCTCACTGCTCGTGTCCCTCCTCAACAGGAACACCCTCCAACATGGCCCGGATGCTGTCGCTCATCTTTATCGCCATTCATCCAGGTGACAGGGCTTTCTCCCAGGGGCCTGAGGGGTGTGAGGCTGGGAGGAGGAAGGATGGGGGAGGCTGAACAGAGGGGGAGCAGACTGGGTGAGGGCTGAAAGCAGGGGTTCCCTCTGTAAAGCTGAAACCCAGTGCACTCCTCCAGTTTGCAGTTCCCTCCATATCACCCGCTGGGAGGGTCATTCCCCAGCTTCCACACCAGAACTCTTCTTCCCAGTGAAAGTTAGTTGCTCAGCTGTGTTCTACTCTTTGCGCGACCCCATGGACTGCAGCCCGCCAGGCTCGTCTGTCCATGGGATTCTCCAGGCAAGAATACTGGAGAGGGTTGCCATTCCCTTCTTCAGGGGGTCTTCCCGACCTGAGGATTGAACATGAATCTCCCATATTGCAGGCAGATTTTTAACCATCTGAGCCACCAGGGAAGCCTTTTTCTTCCCAGCCACCTTCCTAACAAGATAAAGTCTAAAGAACCAGTAAAAAGGGCTTGAAGGAAGGGGTCAGATTTTTTTAAGGGGTCAGTTTTAATTCGATGAGTTTAATAAGCTTATTAAACTAGGCTTATTATCTAGGGTTTAGATATAATTAGGAGTTTAAGAATTTAATTAAATCTAAGTTAAGTTTCTTGATGAAACTGATTTTAATTATCCGATCTACTCATTAACTAAATGCAGTGTAGGACTCCAGACCTACAGCTTCAGCTTCAGCAGGGACCTAGGGCAAATTCAAATATTTTATTCAGAACCACAGAATAAAATATTCCTGGAGTGGGGCCTGGGAATCTGGCTTAACAAACACTCCAGATGTTTCCAATGAGCTCTCAAGCTTGAGAATCACTGAAACTGAAGAATGAGTGGTAAATTTCATTAACTAGAGAATTTAATCAAGAATTTTAATAGTTGATATAATTCATCGATTTAGATGAATTCAATAGGGATCCCCGTCAATTATAGCCACAGGTTCACCTGGAGATTTGCTTAATGATCTTTTAACAACAACAACAAAAAAAAACAGTAGTAATGGTGCGGAATGTTATTAGTACTAAAATAATACCTGGCATATTACAATTAATGATATTAGTTAACTAGGCAGCCACATTCATTAATGAGCTTCACTTTAACTGTGACAAGTTAAATTTCAGCAAAATGTTACTAGTGGATGGAGCTAGAGAATGATGGGAGAGGGTGAGAGTTGCTATGAGAAAGAATTTGAAAAACGATTTAATAAGCAATGTTAAGAAATTAGATTGGTAAAAAGGGTTTAATGGGACATCTAAAGTGCTTGTCCCTGGGAACCCTCTGGGGGTGGGGGTACAGTGGGGACATTTTACCACAAGCTCTCAGGTCTTTTCTCTCTGGAGTAACTGGGAAGGCACTCCTCTGGGTCTTCTCTCTGCCCCCAGGATCTTGTGTTCTCTGGGTGTCCCAGCTCCCTGAAATCCATACCCAGGAGGGGTCCCCTGCCTTCCTGCCCTGTTCCTTCAATGCCAGCCAAGGGAGTTTGGCCATTGGTTCTGTCACATGGTACCGGGACAAGGGGCCCCAGGGATGGAGGTGAGGAATGAGACCGCAGAGTCCAGGTCCGCCAGGCCCTTCTCCCCTCTTCCCGCTTCCTCTGTGACCACCAGGCTGAGCTGCACGTCTGGGACACCCGAGGCCTGACACCGGAGTCTCCGTGTGCAGGGTGGAGGTGCTGGGCTTGGGTGTCGGAACAGGGAATGGGACCCTGCTGGTGGTGGAGGAAGGGGAGGTGCCAGAAAGCCATGTCCCCTTGACTGGAGGTCCCACCCTCCGTGATACTGGAGAGTCCCTCGCCGAGGCCTGCTGCCCTCCCTGAGCCTCTGCACACTTCTACCCAGGGCCTCCTCTCCTGAGCCCTTCTCCCTCTCTTCCCCCCACCGCAACATGCAGGATCTGCTCAGCTGGCGGCTGGCACGCTGCTCCTCCTTCGAGCTGGATTCTATGCCTTCAGCTTCCTCTCGGTGGTTATGGGCAGCAGCATGTGTTACCAGGGCAAATGTGAGTGTTGGAGCCAGGACACATGGGCATGGAGATGGGAGGGCAAGTGAGAAGGCTGGAGCCGGCAGAGAGAGACCAAGAAACAGGAGGAGGGCTGCAGCACTGAGTGATTCCGGGGGCCTCTCCTCCAGGCCACTGTCACAAGGGAACACCCTGTCACTCCTTGGATGGGCTCTGATGAGTGATTCCAGACCCCAGTGGTCCCAAGTTCTTCAAGAGACCCTCATAAATCCCTCTCTACCCCACCATCATCCTTCTTGTGAGTCTTGCGTATTTCCTGCTCCGTCTCCCGATGCTCCAATGTGTCTCATTCTGGATTCTCCCAACTCTTACCTCCTGCTACTAAACCTGGCCTGGAAGGGTCCAAGGAGGGAGCTTTCTAGCAATCCTGCCCCTTCTCCCACCATCCTGGGACTCAGCACACCTCTCTCTCCTGCCCAGGAGGCTAAGGCCCTTTGTCCTGAGAAGAGCAGAGTATCTGACATGACTGGTCCTACTTGTCAATGGCCCACAGGCAAATACTCTTCTCTGAGCTTCAGGGGAGCTTGGGACCCCAAACACCCTTCCTCACCCAGTGAATTCCCCTGCCTGATCCCAGAATGAGTGGGAGGGTAAATCGCTTAGGATTCTGCTTTGTTTTTAAGAAAGGCCACTTTATTATTATTTTTGGCCACTCGGCAGGTGGGATCTTAGTTCCCTGACCAGGGATCGAACCTGCGCTTCCTGCAGTGGAAGTGTCCAGAGCCTTAAGCACTGAACAGCCAGGGAAGTCCCACTAATTTCGGTTTTGATCTTGGCCCTGTGGAGCTGGGGCTTGAAATAGATGAAGAAGCCTGAGACACAGAGGGTGGCAAGACCATGGTCTTTACTGGGTGAACCACAGGATGGCCGTGGGTTGGGGGGCGCGGCATCTGCAGGTATTCAGGTGGGTTTGTTCTTGGCAATGCAGGCATAGTCCCCGCTGGGGTCCTCCTTGTTGCCTTCGCTTTCTCGGACGTCAGGTCCCTCCCGTTCAGGCAGCCTCAGCAAGGATGCGTAGTGGAGCTCCTGTTTGGAGGCCTGGACCTGGGGCCCGGGCAGAGGGCACTGACGGGGTCCCCAGGAGCCTCCCTGCCCTGTCCACCCCTCCCTAAGTTCTGCCACTCCCTGCCCCCGTTGCCACTTTTTTTTTTAACCTCATTGCCTCTCTTTGTGCTCATCTATAGCTCTCTCTTCGTCTCTCTTTTAATCTGCCTTGTCCTTTCCTCTTCACGTCTCTCTCATCCTCTCATTTTCTCCCACTTCATCCCGCTTAGTCTCCTTTTTGTCTTGGTTTCTCTCACTTTCCCTGTGTCTCTCGTTCTCCCTCTGACTTCTCTGCCTCACTCCGTCTCCAGTCTCCCTCATTTCTTCCCCCTCTCTCTCCTTTGTCTTATTCCCTCTTTCCATCTCCACACCTTTCCTTTCCTCTCTTTTTCTTATCCCTTATTTTCCTCTTTCTGTTTCTCTCTTATTTCCTGTCTCCCTTATGCTCCTGTTTCTGCCTTTTGCTCCCCCAACTCCACCCCGTCTTGTTGCCCCATCACCCTCTCCCCTGCCCCGAGACTCACCCAGGCTCTCTCCAGCCTCCTCACTGGAAGGAAAGAAGAAGCTCAGCTTGGCCGTGCCCCCGCCCCCCTGGTGCCACCTCCCAGCCCTGCTCACTCACTTTCCCCACCCCCACCAGGTGTTTCCTCACTTGCCAACCTCCCTGGGGTTCCCACGGCCAAAGCCACGGCCTCTCCCTCTGGACTCTCTCCGCCCTGCTCCATCTGACTTCTGCCCCCTTCCTCACAGAGGGGGCATGAGGGAGGTGCGGGTGGGGCTCACCTCTCCTGTGGAGCCAACACAGGCAGATGGACAGAACGGCCACAAGCAGAAGGAGCACCCCCAGCCCTAAGCCCCCAAATAGGTAATAATACTCCATTTTCCCCCACGACATTCCTGCAGGGAAAAGGGGTAAATATTAGAGGGAACCTTTTTCGCTTCACTTCACTCCATCCCCCTCGTCTGTTGTGAATCTCAGCTTCTCCCTCTAATGGTTTTAGAGACAAAAAAAATTCTCCCAGAGATTCTTCACCCCAGACTTCTTACCATAGGTGTCCACCCCTCACCAGTTACCTCACTTGTTCCCGAGACCATTCACCCTCCAGAAGCTTACCACCACCACCCTGCCATCTCTGGGCCTCCCCATGAAGTCTGTTGCCCCCCAGCACTGGTTGGTCCCAAGAGGCCCTGGCCACCTACCCACGAACCACACACGCCACTTTCTACCCACTGCTCCCTGTGCACCCTGCCCGCCCCGCCCCCGCCCC
>SJYX01004707.1:169785-197738 GCA_006410675.1 Oreotragus oreotragus
CCCCTTGCAGAGGGTTACCTTGCCATTTCCCCCATGCTTTTAGGACTGAAGACTAGCCTGTAGGTTGGGAAACCTCGCACAGCTCTTCCAGGCTAAATGACCTGGGGTGAATCACGTTCCCCAAGTTCCTCATCCGTAAACTCGTAAACTCGGGTGTCTGTTACAATAGTTTCCCAAGCGGAGGAGCCTTAGCTCTGTATTAACCCTGAACGGGGCACTTTCTGTTTGTCACTGCTAATCCGCATAACAATGTAGGGTACTACGGTGCCCATTCCCTGGTGAAGGACCTGAGACTCGAGGCTGGATCCTGACAAGGACATCCAGCCCAGAAGAGGCAGAGTTGGGGTTCAAGGCCAGCTCTGTCCACCTCCAGAGCCTACCACCTTTCCCTTACCCTAAGCTGACAAGCTGGCTCATAGGAGCCTTTCCAGCACCAGGTAGCTCTAGGTTCTGATGAGGGGGCTAAGGGAGGAGCCAAGGCCTGGCAGGAAAATAGGGAGGGTGTGTCCAGCACCACCTGGCAGAGCAACTCAGGAAAAGGGGGGCCCCAGCTTGGCTGGTGTGGAGAGCCGCTCCCCTTGAGCAGATATTGCTGGGGCTAA
Source organism: Oreotragus oreotragus (assembly GCA_006410675.1). Classification (NCBI taxonomy): domain Eukaryota; kingdom Metazoa; phylum Chordata; class Mammalia; order Artiodactyla; family Bovidae; genus Oreotragus; species Oreotragus oreotragus. The sequence continues at coordinate 170,388 of SJYX01004707.1, forward strand.
AGTGGGGCATGAAGTGTCTGGGGCCCATAACTTCCCCTAAGGCACTTCCTGTCTTACAACCACTGGTTCCTGTTTGAGGGCAAAGAGGGGGCTGCTGACTTCACCCAGAGCCAGATGCACTGACCAGTGTGTGGAAAATGAGACTGACTTGGTTTCAAGAGGATTCCTGGGATGTGTAGGGGTGGCGGGTGGGGAGCAGAAGCACAGGTGGAGAGGAGGGCCTGAGGTGGCCATGATGGGAAGTGGGGGGCAGAAGAGGATGGTTTCCACTTCTTTGGGGAGCAAAGACAGAAGCTGGACAGGGGAGTCCTCCAGGGCCCGGGGAACCTCAAAACTATATTTTCCCTTCTCTTATCTTAGACTCACCTCACTCTGGGGTATGACTGTCCTCTCCCTGAGTTTCCCCCCAGAGGGTCCCAGCTTACCCAGAGCCTGTGGCCTGCGGATGAATGGACTGCAGACTGGCCGGAGCTGCCCTGGAGTGGTGTTGCCGCCCTGGAGTGGTGTTGCCACCTCAGACATTCCTGCCCCTCCCCTGGTTTAACTTCTCCCCCAGCCTGGTTCCTCCCCAACATGATCACGAGAGGAAGTTAGGGTCTGAGGGTTGGAGTTGCAATGTCTTCTCCTTTCAGACTCCCAGGACTGTAACTCAGCTGTCACCCCCTTCCACCCCAGCCCTCCTATGGATCCTGCAAGTCTTCAGTCATCATGCACCTTCCAGATGCCTCCCCTGATCCACTTTTCCCAGTTATACTGGGTCCCTGAGGGCCATGATCCTGCTATGTGTGGACATACACGCCCAGCTCCCAAGACAAACTGGGAGTGCTGGTGGATTTGGGTAACTCTCCTGGTATTCTGGAGCTGAATCTAACAGGGCACTTGATTGACGGATGAACAACAGGAGAGTCAGAGACAGCCAGACTAGATCTACATGAGCACTGCTGGTAGATCTAAGACAGAGAGGTGACGACAAGCTGGTGTTGGGAAAGGAGGTGCAGGCAACCCAGGTGGATTTCCTGCAGGGAGCAGCATTCTGATGTTGATCACAAAAGTAAGGGCAGTAGCTGAAGGCCTTCTGGATGGAGACCTGGATGAAGGAGAGGGAGATGGATGCTGGAGGATGGCACACCTCGTCCTTGAGGAGGGTGAAGACTGGGGAGCTCAGGTGGTGCCTGGGCCCATAAGCATTTGCATTTCCTTCTCCAAATTCAGAAACTTTCTGCTACTTCTTTCCCTTCTCCCATCCACAGTGTTACCCATGCAGGACAGTAGGCCAATATTTTTCTTTTAATGTTTTATTATTAAAATATTCAAACAGAAAAAATGTGAAGGAACTATACAGTGAACCTGTTCCTGCCGTCTAGATTCTACAATTAATATTCTTCCATATGTTTGCTCTATCACATATCTATCAATCCATCTCATTTTTTGATGTTTTTCAAAGTTGCAGACATCAGTACATTCTACCTCTAAACCCTTGACTATGCTTATCACTGACTTGAGTTCAGTATTCGTTTCCCCATTTCTTTTTTAGGGGGTTGGTGAGGAAGGCAAGATTTACATACCCTGAAATGGACAAACCTGAAGTCAGCACTCGGTTTTTAAACTGTCTTGTGGTTAACGGTATAGAGCCAGACTACCTGGGTTCAAATCCTGACTCTGCCACTCCTGTGTGACCTTATAGAAGTTCTTTAACCTCTCTGTGCCTCAGTTTCCTCTTAGAGTGTTTATCAGGATTAAAAGCATTATTATAGAGGACTTCCCTAGTAGTTCAGTGGTTAAGAACTTGTGCTTCCATTGCAGGGCGCACGGGTTCTATCTCTGGTCAGGGAACTAGGATCCTGTATGTTGTGCATTGTGGGTCCCCCCAAAAAAGCATTCTCGTATATAAAGCGTGTAGATCAGTGACAGGCACATACCAAATTATATATATATATATATATATATAAAGCTTTTATATATATATAAAAGCTATGTTATTATTATTATCTGAACACACAGAGGACCTTTGCTGACAAAGGTCCTTCTAGTCAAAGCTATGGTTTTTCCAGTGGTCATGTATGGATGTGAGAGTTGGACCATAAAGAAAGCTGAGTGCCAAAGAATTGATGCTTTTGAACTGTGGTTGGAGAAGACTCTTGAGAGTCCCTTGGACTGCCAGGAGATCCAACCAGTCCATCCTAAAGGAAATCAGTCCTGAATATTCATTGGAAGGACTGATGCTGAAGCTGATGTGAAGAACTGACTCCTTGGAAAAGACCCTGATGCTGGGAAAGATTGAAGGCAGAAGAAGGAGATGACAGAGGATGAGATGGTTGGATGGCATCACCGACTCATTGGACATGAGTTTGAGCAAGCTCCAGAAGTTGGTGATGGACAGGGAAGCCCATCATGCTGCAGTCCACAGGGTCGCAAAGAGTTGGACATGACTGAGTGACTGAACTGAACTGAACGGAACCCACAGAGATATCAAGAAAGGGAAATGATCTGGGACCACTTCCAACTCCCTTGGCCTGGTCTTTCTTCCCTTCATCTCCTACTGCTCTGTCTCCTATACCATTCATTTGTCCTTACTGCTTTCTTTTGCTTACTCATTCATTCTTCTGTCCTTTCTTCACTTAACACTTAGTCAGCATGGGGCTCATCCTAGACTGCAAAGCTCTTTGTGGGTGGGTGCTTATCGCACTCCTGTCTACACTGCATAACAAGGAAAGTGATGCTCTATTTCCATCCCTCATCAGTGAGTTAAGAGTCTGTGGTGAGGCTGAGGACCTCTTCAGCTGCCATTACCATGGACTGGCTTAACTCTGTCTTTCTCACCCAGGTTTGAGGGGTTGGAGGGAGCAAGGGAATGGGAAGAGGAGGTCAGTCCAGCATGGGGACAAGTTCTTCTTAGGGACCCAGACACCCATCAATGAAGACTCCAGTTCTCGCCCTTGGTCTCAGGGGTATGGATGCAGCCTTCCCCTCAGCACCCACCTCTGGGGTACAGAAGATTGCAGACCCCACTGGCAATCTGAAGCAATCGGTGTGTTCTCACTGTAGCTGCCCAACTTATGGCAAGCCAGCTTCCCTCCCAGGGCCTCAGTCAGTTTTCCTTCCCACTGAGTCAGAAGATCTCTCAGTCCCCCTCCAGCTCTACCCTGAAAGCCTGTCTCTTCACCTCCAACTCCTTCCCCAGTTCAGAGAACCCAGGCATCCAGCTGCCTCACCCTAGCTCTGGGTAAACAGGAAGCAGGGTGAGGGGTGTGCGGAAAGTCCCAGCCAGGTGTATGGGTCTTTGGGGAGAGGGTGGCCCCACCCCTGAGGTATGAAAGCCCCCCTGCCCGGGCCCTAGCTCAGTCTCCATGGGGGAACGGGGTCTGGAGGGCCGGGGTAGGAGGCCCCAGAGGAAAGGATGCCTGCTGCTGGCTGTGGCAGGAGTCACTTCCTTGGTGACCCTCCTGCTGGCCGTGCCCATCACTGTTGTGATTGTGCTGGCCTTGGTGCCCCAGGAGCAGGGAGGATTGGTGAGTGGCTACAATAAACCCTGCACAGGCCGGCTGTTGCCAATGCTCACTCACCTCTGGCGATGCCCCTTGCCTTATCCTGCTCAGCTGGCTTGGCTGTCCCCCGTGTGGGGATGTCTTGTCTGTCTCTTTGCTGGTCCTCTTTTCATGTTCGTGTGATGCTGTTGTGTCCCGGTGTCACCAAGCCCCTTCCTGGTCGTCTGTATGTCTCTTCTCCTCCTCTGAAGACATACTAGGGCCTCTGTCTGCTCAAGTACAGCCACCTCGCTTGCTCTCCATTCCAGGGAGGTGTGTGTGGAGGCTGGGGCTGGTGGGAGAAATCCCAAGTCTGGAGCTTGGGTCTATGCTGGGAATGGGAGGGCTGGTGGTTGGCATCAGTTAAGAGGGAACTCTGGGCGCTGTGACCCCACCCACTCAGGTAACAGGGACGGCTGACCCAGGCGCCCAGGCATCTGCCCATCAACGATTTGGTAAGAGCCCACCATTTTACCCTCCCTCCCCTGGCTCTGCCCCTCAGGGACTCCCAGCTCCCAACCATCTGCATCCTCAGATACTCTCTTCCTCCAGGAACCCAGATGCCCCATTCCTGGGCCCCGGCACCTTGTCCTCTGGGGGTAACCATGAGTGGGTGGCCGCCCTGCCCCCAACTGTGGACTCTTCCTACCCTTTCCAGAGTCTGGGGAGCTGCCCCAGGAGGACTCAGAAACTGATCTCAGTCCTAGGCTCCCAGCTGCCCATCTCATTGGTAAGGATCCCATCTCATTGATAAGGACCCCATCTCATTGGTAAGGACCTCACGGACCTGAAGGGTCCAGGGGTGCCAGTTCTGCCCACCCACGGTTAGAGTCCCTTTGCTCTGTCACTGCGGTGCTCCCTTGCCCACCCACTAGACTGCAGCTATCTTGCCCACCCTTCCGCTCCACCAGCATTCTAGCTTCTTGCTTCCCCGCCCACTCCCGGGAGGAGGGAAAACCCGGCCTGGATCGCCCTACCTCGGCATTCCGCACAGCACACCCAGGTGCCCTCAGTCCCAGCTCGTACTCATTGCAGGAGAGCCCCATCAGCCCGCTCCCCTACCCAGCTGGGCTCCTGCAGGGGGTTAAAACCCCCAGTATCCCCCATGCCCACCCTCCCAGAAGCCCCCGGCCTGGATCACTCCTTTCAGGATCTGATTTCCGAGAGAGCCGACGGGCCCGTTTCTCTGCAGGCGCTTGGACCACGGGGCAGGGGCTAGGCTGGGAGGCGAAGAAAGAAGAGGCGTTTCTGAGCAGCGGGACGCTGTTCTCGGGTGCGGAAGGGCTGGCCCTCCCGCAGGACGGCCTCTATTACCTCTACTGTCACGTCGGCTACCGGGGCCGGGCGCCCCCTCCCGCCGTGGAGCCCCTGGACCGCTCGGTCACGCTGCTCAGCCGGCTGTACCGGGCGGGGGGCGCCTATGGATCGGGGACCCCCGAGCTGCTGCTGGAGGGCGCGGAGACCGTGACACCTGTCTCGGACCCCGCCAGGAGGCACGACTATGGGCCCCTCTGGTACACGAGCGTGGGGTTCGGGGGCCTGGTGCAGCTCCGGAGGGGCGAGAAGGTGTACGTCAATATCAGTCACCCCGACATGGTGGACTACAGGAGGGGAAAGACCTTCTTCGGGGCGGTGATGGTGGGATGAGGGCTAGCTGCGTCCCTAAGAACAGCTACTGCCTGATGAGAGTATGTGAATGACAGGCCAGTTACTGGGGACCCAAACACCGGGGACCCCCTGGCTGTGGGGAAAATGTAGATGACTGTTTGGAAACTGATTTTTGAGCCGGATGAAAATAAAGAATGTAAACTTCAATGTTGCCAATACAAACGCAGAGATGCTAAGGTGTCTTCATTCAGGGTAGGTACACAAGTGTGGGTTAAATATTCTCCTTATTTTTCTGGTTGCTTGAAACAATTCATACCAATTGGCATGGCCTCTGTTCCCTGGGGTGGGGGATCTGTGGGTCCCACCCACCCTTGCCTCTGAATGACTTTTCCCCGACATTAGCCCATTTGGAGGAGAGGGCCCTCCACAAATGCCAAAGCATCTCCCAGCACCCTGATTCTCAAGGCCACGCGGTACCCCCAGACTCAGCACTGCACTCTTCTCTCTTGGGTCCATCCCAATAGTGGTGGGGTCATTGCAGGGGAAGGCAAGCACCACTCAGAATGGCCCAGCCAGCAGAGTAAACCTGAATAGGGCTGATAGTGAAGCACTGAGGAGATCAGCACTTCTCTGCTAGCTGCCCGGTTAGCCACAGTCAAGAGCCACAGCTGGGGGAGCAGGAGTGGGTGGGCGGGTGGTGGTGAAGGATGAGGTAAAGGGAGGAGGCTGAAGGAGAGAGTTGGGACGGTGACTGAGAAAGGGAGATGCGGGGCCTGCGGGGGGTGGGGGGCGGGGAGTGGTGCCTGAGGACACTAGGGAGAACCTGGAGAGGAGGGAGAGGAAGAAAAACTGATGCCACCTGGCCCTGTCCAGGGCGAGGTGGCACATCCTCATCACTCATTCACACTTCAGGTCCCTTTTCCATGAGTGGGCAAGTGTGGGGGTCTCAGGGTGAGCAACAGCAGGCCCCTCGCTCCCTGACTGACTTTCAGCCTGGGGCTGGAGGAGATGGAGGGGGAGCCAAGGCTCTATCTAGGTTACCCCAGTGGGTCACCCCACCTTTGCGGCACACCGCGTGGTTTTTCCCCTTGCCTGGCAACCCTAGCAAGAAGGAAAGCCCAGCAAGGGGTCCCACTCTCTGAGTCTTTATTTCTGACTCCATATTTGTCTTTGACTCTGTGTCCGGAAGAGGCTTCCTGGAGGGGCAGAATGCATTTCTCTTTCCACTTCACCCACCTCACATCCTTCTCATCATTCACCAAAAACCAGGGAGACCCAGCTGGCATGGGGGGAGCAGGGCAGTCCTTCACCTACATCTTATTCTTTGTTTTTGTTTCTTTCTTTGTTTTTTATCTTCTTTCTCCTCTTCACTTCCATCCACTGAGACCTCCAATGGAAGCAGGTAGAAGACTGGGGCCTGGAAAAAGGGAGAAAGCCAGAATGCACAGAGCCCTCCGTGAGGCGCTCCAGTGCCGTTTAGGCCTTTTGTTCAAGTTCCTCATGTGGCCCCACATGTGGTGGGGGTCCCTACTTCTCTTTGATAGATGAGGTTCGGTGACTGATACTGAACCTCTGGTAGACCGAGGTCCAGTTCAGTTGCACAGTTAGGACTGGATTGGCAGAGAGGGGAGCAGGAGCTTCAAGAGCCCAGTTGCCCAACTGTCTGAAAGTCCCTTGGCTGTGATTCAGGTACCTGAGAATTTGGCCGCTCCCCGGCTCTTTCTCTAAGGCCACAACAGCCGGAAATCTCACCTGAACAGGATTTGCCCCGCCTGGATAGGAATTCCCAGAGTTGGAAATTCCCATGTCCTGAGGGAGAGGTAATTAAGTTCAAGTTCCTTTCTTGGGGTAGGGGTATATTCAGCTGGTCTTTGTCTTAAGTAGGATCTCTTGAGCCCCAGAAGTCCAAGGAGTGAGGTCCAGGGATCTTACCTTCTCTCACCCCTGTGGAGAAGAACTTCAGTTAGCAGCCTCTCACCCCCAAGAGGACTTCCCTGGTGGCTCAGACGGTAAAGCATCTGTCTACAATGCTGGAGCCCTGGGTTCGATCCCTGGGTCAGGAAGATTCCCTGGAGAAGGAAACGGCAAGCCACTCCAGTACTCTTGCCTAGAAAATCCCATGGATGGAGGAGCTTGGTGCAGGCTACTGTCCATGGGGTCGCAAAGAGTCGGGCACGACTGAGCGACTTCATTTCACTTCACTTCACCCCCAAGAAGAGGCCCATGCAGAATTAATTTCCAGATAGAGGCATGTTTCTTTTCTCAGGACACTTTATTTCTCGCCACTGACCAGTAGGGCGGTTACAGGCATGACTCCCCTGGGGAGCGGAGGTTCAGTGATGTAGCGACGAAACAGTCACCAAATCAGCATCATTTAGACAACTCGATCACATAAATATGTTTTAAAAAACATAAGCAAAAGGAGGCATAAAGGCCAGGAGGCATGGTAGGAGCAGCTGCAGTTCAGCTGCAGTTCAGCTCTGTTTTCACAGAAAACACATCTGAGCCAAGGCAGCCCTTAGTTTGTGTCTCCCAGGACATCTTGACCTCCTGAATAAATACATTCATTAGTCAATAAATAAATAATAAATAAATAATAAATAATCACAAGTGCAAACATAAACAGAGGGAGTTGGCCCAGTGGGGTTGGGGCTAGGCTTCCCACCTCAGGGGAATCTGGAAACATTGGCAGGAAGGGAGAGTTGAAGTCCACTCATGTCAAGTTCTAGGTGAGATCTTCTCAAGGAATGTTGTGAAGTGTTCCGTTAAGAGCCCTGGCCCTCACATTCTGGGTGTCCCAGGTTGCATCCGGGAACCCAAACTTGTGGACCCCAGGGAGTTCTGGAAGTTCCAGTTCTAGTCCTTGATGGTGGTTGGTGGCTCGTTGTCCAGGCTTCACTTCCCTACATCCCTAATTTCTAAGTGCAGCTGTTGTTTAAAGTTGGACGCTTGGAGCCCAGCCCTGAGCCCCTAATTCCCTTTCTAAACCAGAAGGGGATGAGGAGGGTCTGAAGGATTAAATAATAAGGTAACTGAGGTGGGAGAGGATGCATGTCCTGCGCCCTCACAGGGCGATGATCCCAAAGTAGACCTGCCCAGACTCGGCATAGTCCAGGTATTCCGGCAGGTTGACCTCAGCACTGAGGCGATCTCCCTTCTCCAGCTGGAAGACCCCGCCCTGGTAAATGGGTTCATACCAGGGCTTGGCCTCAGCCCCCTCTGGGGTCTCCCTGTGGCAAGGGCTCTTGATGGCAGAGAGGATGTTGACCTTGGTCTGGTAGGAGACTGCAATGCGGCTGATGGTGTGGGTGAGGAACAAGGGGGTGGAAGGGCAGCCGTGGCCCCTGAAGAGGACCTGCGAGTAGATGAGGTAAAGCCCATCAGTGGGCACCACCAGCTGGTTGTCTTTCAGCTCCACGCCGTTGGCCATGAGGGCATTGGCATACGAGTCCCCCCACCGGAGCTGCCCCGGAGCGTTGATGTTGGCTGGAGGGAGGGGGAAGAACAGGGAGGGGTGAGTCAGTGCGACCCTGTCAGTCCTACTCTCTACATCCTGGCCCTCGAGTTCTGCCCGCCCCCCACATCCGGTTCCTGTCCCCTCTGTCTGTGTTCCCACATCCCATCTGGCCATGAGGTTCTGAATATCCCCCTCAAGTTCTAAGTATCCTCCACCCTCCCCTTGAGCTCATGAATCCTTCTCACACTGTCTCAGTCTGGATTCAGCCCCCCAATCCTACCCCGCCCTGTCTCTCTGCTTCTTCATGCCCCAGCTACATCCTCAGAACTCTTACCTACAACGTGGGCTACAGGCTTGTTACTTGAGGCTTGAGAAGATGACCCTGAGGAGGAAAGAGGAAAGGAAAAGGTAAGCTTCCCAGAAAATATCCCATACTTTAACCTCCATTCCTTCTTCCCCCCGACCCCAAACCCTAAATTTCCCCTACTGCTTCCATCCCTGGGCTGAACCCCACCCACACCCACCCCCCAAGTCCAGAATTAGACAAGAGGTTGTGGAGACACTTACTGAGTGTCTGAACCAGAGGGCTGTTGAAGGAGGAGCCAGTTGGGGACTGCTGGGGNCCCCAAACCCTAAATTTCCCCTACTGCTTCCATCCCTGGGCTGAACCCCACCCACACCCACCCCCCAAGTCCAGAATTAGACAAGAGGTTGTGGAGACACTTACTGAGTGTCTGAACCAGAGGGCTGTTGAAGGAGGAGCCAGTTGGGGACTGCTGGGGAGAAAAAGGAGGATGGGTGTTAGAGCAAGTCACCCCGAAGGAGAAACTGCTGGCTGCTTCTCTAGCTCGTACTTTCTGCCCTGATGGGTCTTGTCTTCTCTCTCCATTCATCCATTTTTTTCATTCATTCATCCATTTAACAGCTCTTTCATTGAGTTCCTTCCACGTGCCAGACACGCTTAGCTTCATCTTTCCTTATCTCTCTTTCATATTGTCTGTATCTCTTTCTGTCTCATCATCTTCATCCAGATCACTTGTTTTGAATCTCCATCTTTCCACTCACACCCCTTATCTGTCTACACATCTCTCTTTATGTCTGTATCTCTGCTTACTCATTCGTCCAACAAATATTTAGAGGGCATCCTCCATGTGCCAAGTGTCTTTATTTCTCTGTCCTTCTCCCTTCCCCCCCCATCTCTCTCCATGTCTCCTCCTGCCTCCCCATCTTTCTCCACTACTTTCCTCCCCATCCTTCCCCATCTGCACACCTCTTTCCCTACCCCATCTCTCACCCTCTGTCTCTCTCATTTCTCTCTGGGTGGGAGAATGAGCCAAGGCCGGCCAGAGACTCACCTCCTCCCTCTGGGGGCCGATTACCCCGAAGTGCAGCAGGCAGAAGAGCGTGGTGGCTCCTGCAACCAGGAGGAAGGAGAAGAGGCTGAGGCACAAGCAACTTCTGGAGCCCTGGGGGCCCCCTGCTTTCTTGGAGAGCACCTCCTCCGCCAGCTCCACATCCCGGATCATGCTCTTGGTGCTCATGGTGTCTTTTTCAGAAGGGTTCAAGTCCAGACGGGAGACAGGAGAGCCTTGTGGCAGGCAGGGTGTATGAGAGAGAGCAAGTTGCCTGGCTGTCTCTCGGGGGGGTGTTGTCTGGGAGGTTATCTCCAGGGGTTTCTGCAGCTGCTTGTCTCTCTCCTGGCTGGTCCCCTGGTGTCCCCGCTCTGGGAGCTTCTGTTGGCTGGGTGTGCAAACAGCTGCATTTATACGCTGTGGGGTGAGAAGAGGGCGGGGAAAGGCTCTCATTCAACCAGCGGAAAACTTCCTTGGTGGAGAAACCCATGAGCTCATCTGGAGGAAGCGGTAGCGGGCCCTACACCTTCTGTCTCGGTTTCTTCTCCATCGCGGAGGCGGGGGTTTGGAAAGTTGGGGACACCCAGGCATCAGGGATACTTCCTACACTCCCCCGCTCGGATTCTGAGTGGGCTTTGCTAGGCCAGTTACTGCTGTAAATATGGGACCCTGAGGGCTGGACCCATTTCCCCTTTGCCCCCCAGCTCCCACTGTTTCCATTCCTTTGGGGGTGGGAGTGAGTTCTGTGGTCTGTTCCTTCTGATTTCCAGAAGGGACTCATGTAGGGGTAGAATTAGAAATGGGAGGGGCTTTATAAAGCTGAGTCCTTCATGGAGAGAAAACTCAGAGGAAGCTGTGCTGAGTCCTGAGATGTGTGTTTGGGGCCCTGGTGGGTGAAAGGAGCTGGAGAAAGGGAAGCTTGAGGCTCTGCAAGAGCTGGGGGCGGATGGCAGGTCCAAGCCTGGGACAGCCCCAGGGGCTGAAAGTAACGCTGGGAATTCATGAACTCCAGCACGGCTGGGCTTCTCCTTTCACTCTGACCAGGGACTCACTGAAACTCGGGCTGGCTTCAGTCTTGGTTTCCAAGGGAATGTGACCCCCCAACTTTTGCACGGAGCCCTCCCCCTTCAGAGTCCCTGTGTGTGGCCATGCATGCCCAAAGCATCCCTGCTCCCCCGTTCCCTGGAGACAGCACTGCCCTTCAGTGCCCCGCGTGTGTGGCCAGGGCTCCTGAAATGCCCCCGGTGTTCAGCCCCCAGCCTTGGAGGTTGTCCCGTTTCTCGGGGCCCTGGCACGGCCATATCTTCCAGGGGGCCGCGTGCTCCCCCATCCTCCTGAACTCTCTTTAGTGTTGTCGGTGCTCCTCGGGAGCCTCCTGTAACCCCCACTCCTCAGGGGGCCCCGACCCCCGCTTCTCCAGACCTTGGACTTGCCTCTGTCTTCTCAGCTTATCCTCTGGTTCCCCTGCAGCGAGCTGGCTGCCCCACCCCGCGAGCCCACAGTGTTTCCCCAGAGCCCCTCAGGCCTCTCTGATTCCTGTCCTCCCTCCATTCCTCAGAAACATCTGGGGAATTCTCCCCTCCCCAATAGACATACAGGCAGACAGCATTCCAGAAAAAAAGTTTATTTGGCTTCACTGAGGGTCAGACATCTCCTTTTGGGGTGTCCAGTAAGCAGCAGCTGGCTCTTAAGAGCTTTTCACTTCCTTCCAGAACCCCTTGGTCCCTCAGAGCCACGCTTTCTCTCTCCCACTGGGTCATCCTTGTGCCCACGCCCTCTTACTTGTCATCTCTTGGGTGTATTAGCTCTTTCTTCTGATGTCTCGCTATTATTCCCTTCTCTCCATGCTCCATAAATAAATAATTTAATTGTTTTCCCTTCATAAATAAGCCCCCCCTCCCTGCCTTTAGTCATCCACCCAAGCTCCCTCATGTGTCAGCTCCCCTCTCCATGTCCAGGACGAGGCCCCCTAGATGGGCAGGGCCGAGGAAGGGATCTGGGTGGGCATTTCGAGGCAGACTTGAAGTCCTCAGCTGAGCATCTGCGGTGGTCCAGGGAGGTCTGGTCCCCTGGTGTGCCTAGAATTCCTTCTTTGGAAGCTCCAGGTGCTGAGAACCGGGCGGGGGGAAGACTCAAGACTGTTGGAATGGTCAAAGGAGAGGTGCGGTGACCCCTGAAGTGGTCAGAATGGAGGCAAAATGGGGAGACGGCCTTGAAGCCTATTTGTTTCTTTCTGGATGTTTCTACAGAGCGAAGGCTCCAAAGAAGACACTACTGGGGCTGAGGAGCAGGTGGGAGATGCCGTCTGTGTGAGTGGATAGCTGGTCTCCCCGGGTGAGCAGGAATACAGCCCCCTGGTACACCGAGCGCACCCATGGCCCCTGTGGCCCAGGGCACACGGACTTCTGAGCGCTGAGGAGAGGCACGTGGAAGGGGTACTGGGGGGAGAAGAGCTGGACCTCATGGGCCAGGTAGAGAGGGGTGGGGGTGGCCCTGGGGAAGCAGCCCTTCCCGGAGAAGACCACTTGGGAGTAGACGAAGTACAGGCCACTGCTGGGGACCAGGAGGGAGTTGTTGCTCAGAGAGAAGCCGTGGCGGAGGAAGGCGCGGTCTGTGTTTGCCCTCCAGCGCAGTGAGTCCTGGGTGCTGGGGTCTCCTGGGAAGAGCCAGAGGGAATGATGCTCAAGGACTTGGGGGTCAGTGGTCTCAGTCCCCGAGGCAACAGGTGCTGGACTGAGTTCCCGGGGATGGCTGGGAGGACAGAGGGAGTGGGAGAGGGGTGAGCTGGTGGGGGTGGATATTGGGTCTCTGAAAGGGGCAGGAGGAGGGCTGGGGGCTACTTGTCGGGAGGGCGGGTGGATGTTTACCAACAAGGTGAGCGGCGGGTTTGAGGGTGCCACGGGTGAAGGGCTTTGGGAGTTGCTGATGGGCAGGCTCTGCAGCTGAGGGTGTGAGGCCAACGCCACGGAGCCCCTAGGGGAGAAGAGAGTCAACAGGCTTTAAGGCCCAGGGTTGGGCTGGGCCCGCCCCCAACGGCGCCCCCTGGTCCTACTGGCTCACCTGGGCCTCCGGTGGCAGGGCCAGCAGCAGCCCCAGGAGGAGGAGGAGGGGTGGGGTGCTGCACACCCTCAGAAGGCAGAGATGTCCAGATGGTGTCATGGGGAGAACCTGCGGGGAGAGAGACAGTGAGCGGGGCGGGGCGCGATGAGGAAGACAGGCCTCCTGCCGGTGGAGACAGCCACCCCGAGAGACCCACGGGGCACCAGACAGAGAAGGGGACGAGATGCAATCAGGGAAACCCCGAGGCGAGCAGGGGGAGAGAGAGACAGAGAGCAGGGGAACAGAAAGGGCTCAGGACCTGAGACACAGACAGAGAGAAAGAGACTGACAGATGGAGTCGGCGAGAGGGGAACCAACCAAAACCAGCCCCACCAAGGCCCTGGCCCTGGCTGCAGGTGCAGGAGGGGCTGGGGTGTGAGAGGAGGGACTGAACGCCCTCGGGAAAGGAGTCCACTGCGCCGGCAGCCCGAGGAGATGGGCTGGGAGAGTCTCACCTGCTGTGCGGGGGCCCCTTGGCCCGGACGCCTGGGTCCCTTTATAGAGGAAGCGGCAGTGGCAGCGTGGCAGGCGGCGGGCGGGTTCTAGGCCGGGGCTGGGGCCTGGGGAAGCCCCCAGGGCTTAGAAGATGCTGCTGTTTCAGTCGAAGGCAGGAAAGGCTGAGGCCTAGGACAGAACCGCAGGCTGGGGGCTCAGACGACTGAGTTCTGGGAAAGGGAGTGGGGTCAGGGGAACCGTGGGCTGGGAGGGCCAGGGAGCGGGGTCAGGCTTAGGAGTTCTAGAGAAGGGACAGTAAATTCAGAGGAGGAGAAGGGGAGCTGCCAGGGTGTGGGCTGGAGGCCCGGTTCCCTGAAGAGTGATTTTGTGTAACACCTCTGCACCCTTGACTGACTGCAGCCTTCTCTGAGTGCATGTTTCCTCCTCTCGTACCCCACGTCTTTGTCCCAAAAGACTCAAGTCAACTTGTCCCAGTCTGTGTATTTTCCAGGTCATCTGGCGGGTTTCATATCAAGAAGTTCCAGTATATACCCTCCTGCCTGGGACATCCTGGTTTCTGCCTGTTGTCCTGGTGGAAACGTTCGTGGAGCTCTGTTCTGCTCTCAGAAGTGTCTTGGTTTGGAAAATCTCACTCAGGGATGAGGCTATGAACTCACGTATGATGAGGTCTCATCTTACTGGACTTCCTCCACCTCATCCCAACCTTAGGTGGGCTCGGAAGATCAGATTTATATAACCCCAAACACACACATTCCAGCATCAACTGCTCAATTTCTCTACACTGCAGGCTCCAGAATTCCACACAGGTGGAGGTCAAGGGTGGTGTTCTAGGATGGGGTGGGGATAGAAAAATGATCTGTCCTGAAGCTGCATTTGTAAAGCCAATACATTGTGTTGTTTTTATAATTTCCTTCCTTCCTTCCTTCCTTTCATTATGGCTGCGCTGAGTGCTTGTTGCTATATGGACTTCTCTAGTTGTGGTGAACGGGAGCTATTCCCTAGTTGCAGGCTGCGGGCTTCTCTGCTGCGAAGCACCGGCTATGGGCGCGTGGGCTCCAGCAGTTGTGGCTCCCAGGCTCTAGAGCACAGGCTCAGTAGCTGCAGCGCATGCGCTCAGTTGCCCCATGGCAGCTGGGTTCTCCTGGAACAGGCATCCTGTGCTGGCAGCTGGGTTCTCCTGGACCAGGCATCCTGTGCTGGCAGCTGGGTTCTCCTGGGCCAGGCATCCTGTGCTGGCAGCTGGGTTCTCCTGGGCCAGGCATCCTGTGCTGGCAGCTGGGTTCTCCTGGGCCAGGCATCCTGTGCTGGCAGCTGGGTTCTCCTGGGCCAGGCATCCTGTGCTGGCAGCTGGGTTCTCCTGGGCCAGGCATCCTGTGCTGGCAGCTGGGTTCTCCTGGGCCAGGCATCCTGTGCTGGCAGCTGGGTTCTCCTGGGCCAGGCATCCTGTGCTGGCAGCTGGGTTCTCCTGGGCCAGGCATCCTGTGCTGGCAGCTGGGTTCTCCTGGGCCAGGCATCCTGTGCTGGCAGCTGGGTTCTCCTGGGCCAGGCATCCTGTGCTGGCAGCTGGGTTCTCCTGGGCCAGGCATCCTGTGCTGGCAGCTGGGTTCTCCTGGGCCAGGCATCCTGTGCTGGCAGCTGGGTTCTCCTGGGCCAGGCATCCTGTGCTGGCAGCTGGGTTCTCCTGGGCCAGGCATCCTGTGCTGGCAGCTGGGTTCTCCTGGGCCAGGCATCCTGTGCTGGCAGCTGGGTTCTCCTGGGCCAGGCATCCTGTGCTGGCAGCTGGGTTCTCCTGGGCCAGGCATCCTGTGCTGGCAGCTGGGTTCTCCTGGGCCAGGCATCCTGTGCTGGCAGCTGGGTTCTCCTGGGCCAGGCATCCTGTGCTGGCAGCTGGGTTCTCCTGGGCCAGGCATCCTGTGCTGGCAGCTGGGTTCTCCTGGGCCAGGCATCCTGTGCTGGCAGCTGGGTTCTCCTGGGCCAGGCATCCTGTGCTGGCAGCTGGGTTCTCCTGGGCCAGGCATCCTGTGCTGGCAGCTGGGTTCTCCTGGGCCAGGCATCCTGTGCTGGCAGCTGGGTTCTCCTGGGCCAGGCATCCTGTGCTGGCAGCTGGGTTCTCCTGGGCCAGGCATCCTGTGCTGGCAGCTGGGTTCTCCTGGGCCAGGCATCCTGTGCTGGCAGCTGGGTTCTCCTGGGCCAGGCATCCTGTGCTGGCAGCTGGGTTCTCCTGGGCCAGGCATCCTGTGCTGGCAGCTGGGTTCTCCTGGGCCAGGCATCCTGTGCTGGCAGCTGGGTTCTCCTGGGCCAGGCATCCTGTGCTGGCAGCTGGGTTCTCCTGGGCCAGGCATCCTGTGCTGGCAGCTGGGTTCTCCTGGGCCAGGCATCCTGTGCTGGCAGCTGGGTTCTCCTGGGCCAGGCATCCTGTGCTGGCAGCTGGGTTCTCCTGGGCCAGGCATCCTGTGCTGGCAGCTGGGTTCTCCTGGGCCAGGCATCCTGTGCTGGCAGCTGGGTTCTCCTGGGCCAGGCATCCTGTGCTGGCAGCTGGGTTCTCCTGGGCCAGGCATCCTGTGCTGGCAGCTGGGTTCTCCTGGGCCAGGCATCCTGTGCTGGCAGCTGGGTTCTCCTGGGCCAGGCATCCTGTGCTGGCAGCTGGGTTCTCCTGGACCAGGAATCCTGTGCTGGCAGCTGGGTTCTCCTGGACCAGGCATCCTGTGCTGGCAGCTGGGTTCTCCTGGGCCAGGCATCCTGTGCTGGCAGCTGGGTTCTCCTGGACCAGGCATCCTGTGCTGGCAGCTGGGTTCTCTGTCACTGAGCCACCAGGGAACCCCAGTACACTGCTGTAAGATCATTAAGGATTTCCCATTTCTATCGATCTGGAGCTCAGGTACAGTGAGGTGCACTTCTCCTAAGTAGACAGCCTGATGAAATTTTCCATCTGTTTATAGCCATGCAGCCACCATCCAGTTCAACATATTTTTAGAACCTTCTCCAGATGGTTCTCTCATGCCCTCTCTCAGTTCAAACCTCCCAAAGATAACCAACCAACTTTTTTACCTCTACAACTACAGATTAGTTCTATTAAAAAAAAATTTATCTATTTAGCTGTGATGGGTCCTAGTTACAGCACTTGGAATCTTTAGTTGTGGCATGTGGGATCCAGCTGCCTGACCAGGAATTGACAGCACTCTCCGTGAACTGGGATCTTGGAGTTCTAGCCACCGGACCACCAGGGAAACCCCAGTTCTTCCTACTTTTGGACTTCATATAAATAAATCACACAGACAGCTCATCTGTGTTTGGCTCCTTTCTCTTGTGTTATATTTATGAGATTCATCTACACGGTTGTGTGTCAGTAGCAATTATTTCATTGTGATGTGATGCTGTGTGAATATACTCTATCCATTTTTCTGTTGATGAGCATTCAGTTTGTTTCTAGTTTGGGACTAGTATGAAAAATGATGATATGAATATTCTTGAACACGAGTGAGTTTTCGCTTAGCTTGTAGGTTGCAGGTCAAAAAAAAACAACAGCGTTTCTAAAGATGATTTTAATCACATTTCATAAGACTGAGGAAACAATTGGCCCCCTCAAATATTATTATTACTCTTATGACTTGTTATGCTTTCATGTGGAAGGTTTTGGAGGGGCTGGGGCCGAGGACGGTGGTGATGGAAATTCGAGCCCTCCCTCTGTTGCACCGGCAGAAAGTCCCTGAGGGGTCAGGGTGTCCTGTGGCAGTCAGTCACATCCAGGGTGTGTATGAGCTAGTTCTCCTGTTTTTCTCCCCCTGCTTGAGGCCTTGCAACTTTGCCTTTCATGCTTTCCTAGTCTAATTACTTATTTTCTTTCTTTTTTGGGGGGGGCGTGGGGGCACACCTTGTGGCTTGCAGGATCTTAATTCCATGCGTGACCAGGGATTTAATCTGGGCCATGGGAGTGAAAGTGCAGAGTCCTAACCATTGGACTGCCAGGCAATTCCCTCATTCCATCTCTTCAGCTTTCTCTCTATTCTACAAACATTTATCAAGGGTCTGCACAAGGCATTTGAGGAAACATGTGTGGAAGACAGTCTCCTAACCTCTGGGAGCTCAAAGACCAGTGTGGGACACAGGTTAGCTAAAATTACAATAAAGCGTGGTAAGCTTTTCTGACAGTGTGCTTATGGCTGCTGCCGCCGCCGCCAAGTCTCTTCAGTCGTATCCGACTCTGTGCAACCCCACAGACAGCAGCCCACCAGGCTCTCCTGTCCCTGGGATTCTCACAGTCCACAGTAAAGCCATCAAACTTGACCTGGGGGAGAGGTGATCCAGGCATCAAGTATCAAGGTAAAGAAGATGATGAAGGGCATGCTTGAAGAGGGAACAGAAGGCACAAAGACTGGAGGTAAAAGAGTACGAAGTGTGCTAACATGTGCAAGTGAACAGATGGAAGGGACGGAGATGAGGCTTGGGCGGCAAGCTCGGGACACATCCCGGGGGGTTTAGAGCCAAGAAAAGATTTCACTCTAATTGGTTTGGAGTTCATTCTGAGGGGAAGCCACCAAATTTTTTAAGTGAGAGAGGGACCCACCCAGATTGGTATATTTAAAACACGAGTCTGGAAGCTACAGAAGAATGAATTGAGGTATGGGAGCTGGGGTCTGGAGGGGAAACTGGACATGAGAAGACCAGTTGGGAAGGTTTTGCAACAACTCAGCAAGGAGGTGACAAGAGCCTGCAGCATATAAACTGAGGTAGTAGCTGAATGGAAAGGAGAGTTTCTAGGCAAAAATCTACAGGTGGTGGCTTACCAGGTGCGATAGTGGAAGAAGGGCAGCCACAGGTGCCTCTTTTTAAGCATCTTGATCTCTATTGGCATCAGCTTCTTTCTTTTAACCTGTGTCCTGTGTCCCTGCTGGCCTCCCTTTTGGTCCCTGTTCCTTCCCTTTGCTCTGGGCCCCTCTTTCTCTGGAGTCCCTTTTCCTTCCTGCTGTCTTTTTCTGCCTCTCCAGTGGTAGGAGCTGATGGACTCGGAGACCTCAGCTATATTATTAATAATGTGTTAAATGACGTTGCAATTAATGGTGAAAAACAGAAGTGGAGAAGCTTTGGTCAGAGAGGAAAATTGGGACATGGGAGGCTGAAAGGGGAAGGCAAGGAAGAGAGAGAGGGAGACATGAGGGAGGAAGGAAAGGGGAGAGCTGGGTCTGTGTCACAGGCGTTTGCGATGCGCTGAGGGACGCTCCTCGAGATGGACCAATCTTGGTTTCAATCTTAGTTTCGGAGGTTGTGTGAAATTCAGTTTCTTTCTTGAGGAGGCCAGCAGTTGGTTTGGGGCTTTCCCTGAGTGGGAGGGGTGATGACTAGAGTCTTGTGCTCCAAACCCAAGGAAGTACAGTTTCTACAGTGGTCTCTGTGGAGAAAACTAGTGAAATCGCTGAGCCCTCTAAAATGAGGTTGAAATGATACCAGCCTCAAACCTGAACTTAGCCTCAAAACCTAAACTGGGATTTAACGTCAACTTTGATCCTAACCCATATTTAACCTCAACCCAAATCACAACTCAAAATCAACCCTAACCTCAAATCTAAACACATCTCAATAATGAACCCCCTAAACAAACTTATGCACTAAACTAACCCAGCACTGTTTTTAGAGCTCATCTTGGAATTAACTCATCTCCATTCCTAACCCTATAGTTAGACCTGACTCGAAATGTAAGTTCAATCTGAGCTACATATCTGAAGTTGAGCTTTATCCTGCTTTTCCCCATTATTCATTCATGCTTCCATTTAACGAGTCTTTTTTGGGAACTTAAAGCATTGGACTTGACTTTGACCACCAGACAGTGACATTGCTGGTTTAGCCCAATCTCTTCACTCTTTCTGGAGCTGTTTCTCTGCTCTTCCCCAGTAGCATATTGGACACCTACCGATTGGGAGCTTACTGCTGCTGGGCACTGTTCCAGGCAATAAGGATATAGTGGTAAACAGGTCAGACAACGCACCTGCCATCGGAGCTCTCCTTCTAGTGAGGCAAGGGAGAAAGGAAGCACACTGAAGAAGAAAGCAGTAAGTAGTGCTGAGGAAGTAAGATAGGGACGTGTGCTCAGAGCGGCAGGGATCTGCTTTAGACACTGTGGTCAGAAAAGTCCTTTCCGAGTAAATGGCATTTTAAGCTGAGACCTAAATGACAGAAGTGGCTGAGTGAAGGTTTGGGGGAGAAGCAGTTCAGGCAAAGGGAACAGCTACTGCAAGGGCCGAAGAGGGAAATGAGCTGGGGGCGCTGAGGAACAGAAAGGAAGCCAGTGAGGCTGGAGCAGAGAGAGTGGGAGATGGACAAGCTCAGAGAACAGGGGCACGGCAGGGACCAGGGCATGCAGGGCCCTGCAAGGACAGGTAAAGCGTCTGAACCGTCGTCAACCAGGGGAAGCTTTGGAGGGTGTCAGGGTGTGTCCATGTATGTGGGCGAGTGGGGGGAGGAGAGGAGGAGGTGTGAGGTCAAAGTGACTGGATTTGTTTTTAAAAGAGCACTGTGGCTTCTGTGTTTAGACTGGACCGTGGGCAGTAAGACTGCGAGCAGGGACACCAGGTAGCAGGCGACTGCAGTAACCCTCGGGAGAAGACGGTGGCTGCCATGAAGATGGGACAGAAGTAGACAAATCTGGGACATACTGAGATACATTTCAGGGGTAGAATTGACAGGCCCAGATGATGGATTGACGATGAGGGGGGTGGAAGATGGGGAGACTGAGAGAAGCAGGATTCTGATGGGATGGGAGAACCAGTTCAATTTTGCATTTAAATCTATTGGCCAGATATCGATGTCTCGAATAACATTTGAGTTATGTTGCCAAGAAATTGCCAAGAAATGTCACTTGGCAGTTCTATCAATATATGTGAGTCTAGATTTCAGAGGCAATGTCAGAACTAGGTTGTCAACGGTGGGAAGTGTCAGCACAAAGCAAGCCATGGAGATGGAAGAAATCCCTTACACACACTCCTAAGATCCCTTCGAGGTATTTATGTTTTCCTTCATGATAAATGCAATGTATCTCCTATTCTTAATGTCAGAAGCAGCAACCTCTTTCTTCTAGAAGCAAAACCCTCCAGACTTAGTTTTCTCTAGAACTCTCACTGGGATTTAACCTCCCTGAATTCGATCCCCTATCCAACACAGGATGTTTGTAACAACCCATTCCACAGTATTTTATGGAACTCCTCATATATTTAAAGGAGAAGGCAATGGCACCCCACTCCAGTACTCTTGCCTGGAAAATCCCATGGACGGAGGAGCCTCGTAGGCTGCGGTCCTTGGGGTCGCTGAGAGTCGGACACAACTGAGCAACTTCACTTTCACTTTTCACTTTCACGCACTGGAGAAGGAAATGGCAACCCACTCCGGTGTTCTTGCCTGGAGAATCCCAGGGACGGTGGAGCCTGATGGGCTGCCGTCTATGGGGTCGCACAGAGTCGGACACGACTGAAACGACTTAGCAGCATATATTTAAATCCTCTATTTCACTTTTGAAAGCATCTTCCTCTGGGACATTGAAACCTGGCTTTTCCCTAAGAACGTTCATTCTGTCTATGGTGAAGGCTGCCCTTTCTTCCACACCCATCACTAGGAGCAGGGGGCAGGAGAGGGCACTGTTCTCCTCTCCCCTCGGCATCACTGATCTCTTGAAATCCATGCCTTTGCATCTTCCACGTTCTTCTGGTCTTCATAACACAATCTCCTCCACCACCATCTCTACCACGCATCCAACAATTTGTGTATCTAGATCAGTCTTTCTTCACTTCTCCTTCCCTACCTGATATTCTACGAATAAGATCTTGAAAAACTTGATTTGGGTAAACTCAGTGGTCTCATTCTTAGGTCCTTCTCCTGGACTGCCAAGCGAGTCATATCCTCAGAAGAGGCCTATTATTAATCCTGGTCATCTAACCTCAGGAAGCCCTTAAGGTCCCCTAATCTGTTGACTTCCTAGTTCTACTCCTGCAGGACTGCTATATCTATTCCTCCATGTTCTAAATCTACATACCTCCATAGCTCTTTACTCTCAGTGATGCTATTAGGTTTTTATTGAACTTAGGGTCACCTAAGGAGTACCCTTTATCGCTTTATTTTCCCTTCATGTTTCCTTTTTCTTCTCGAGTCAGAGGACTCTTTCTCCTAAGGTAGACTCTTCGTACTCCGTATTTCACTTCCCCAAGTTTACCATTCCCTTTCCCCTCTTGTTTTCAGTATCTCTTCCCATGTGCCTTCATTTCATATACTCAACTTGACTTCTCAAAAATAAAAAGCCTTTCCTGGACTCTCTCTCTTCCTTAAATGTCCATTCCACCTCTCACCTTCCTTTTCTGTGTGATGTCTCGAGCGACTAGCCCTCTAACTAACCACTTTTTCGGGAACTGGTAAAATTTTCCTCACTGTAAAATTTGTGGGTTGAAAGAGAGATGGTTCTCGGTTACCTTCAGTATTCGCTACTCTATGACTTTGTACTCAGCTCCTCCTTTTCCTCACCTCCCACTCATTCCTTAACCTATGTAAAGCGATTTCTGCCCCTCTGATAAGTGGAAACTGTTTTCTCAAAATTTGTAATCGTCTAGTCCTGAACCCAAAGGATCTTCTGAACTCTCACCTATTAGACTTCTTTGAAGCGTCAGATGCGGCTGCGGGTCTCTGCTTGGCACGCCTCTTGCCCTACTTTTCTGTCCCTTCAGTCTCTCTCCTTTATTGGCTTCCCTCCCTTTGATCATCCTCAAGGTTCTTCTGATCACCCTCTTGGAGGGATCCTGTCCACTCAGAAAAGGATCCCAAACCTGTCTCCAGCCGCTCCAACTTTTCTTCTGGGCTCCAGACTTGCCTGCTGGAAACCTGCACTTCAGGATCACGCTGCTACCTCCAACCCTGCAGGACATTCCTGAGCTCTGTATTACTCTGAGCAGGTGCACCTCCTGTCATACATGGCTGATGCTTGTTTGTACACAGGAGAACCCTGGAGAAATCCCTCGGATTTCTGTTAGTTTGTTCCACCCACATTAGATCACTTGGTTCACTGTAGCCTAAACGTGAAACATGTGCTCAGCCGTGTCTGACTCTGCCACCCCATGGACTGTGGCTTGCCAGGATCATCTTCCATGGAATTTTCTCCACAAGAATCTTGAAGCAGGTTATCATCTCCTGCTCGAGGGGAACCTTCTCGACCCAGGGATCATATCTGCGTCTCTTGCATCTCCTGCACTGGCAGGTGGATTCTTTACCACTGAGCACACCTGGGAAGCCCACTTGTTTGTATATTTCAATAGCCTGCAAGCCCTTTGAGGGCAGTGACTTTGTTTCATCTATATCCATTGTCTAGCAGAGCACTCTGCTCCTATCAGGTACTTAGTAAAAATCTGATTGTCTGAAATCAACTCATTTTCCCCTCAGCCACATACCTCCTTGGTTTAGGACATTCTGGTCTTTCTTACGACCCTGGCTCAAAACTTGGAGCCATCTAGGACTCCTCTTCCCTCACTCCCACCATCCAATCAGCTGCCACATCCTAATGACTTATCCCTCTTAAAGTTGTAAGATTTGTCCCTTCCTTTAATGCCACTTGGAGTTATTGGGACTTAAGTAGAAAGTACACAGGCTTTGGGATAAAATGAGTTTAACGCTAATTCCACTACTTTGTAGCTGTGACTCTAAGTTACAGTAATTTATGAGCCTCAGTCTCATCTGTATAATGGAGATCCTTCTGGACAGTTGCCGGCAGGATTCTGTTGTTGGGAAAAGGGTGTGACATGGTTAACACGTAGTGTGTGTCCCCCCTACTGCCCACGGCACCTGTTTTCTTTACTCCTTGTCTGTACACATGACGCAGTCCCTGTCCCTCCCTTCTCTACAGCTGTCACAGTGCCACTGGCTGCCCAGTCCACACCCCTTACCTTGACATTCTTTGTCCTTTCCTCAGCACATGCTCCCTTACACCTGCACTCCACCCACTGCAGGATGCTCGCCTTTCCTGAACATACAGTTTTCTGACCCTCAGCCTCTGCTCAAGCTGTTTCACTCCTCTCTGGGGCCCTTTCACTCACCCCTCCCCCAGAAACCCCACCTGTTCATCAAATGCCCTCTCCTCCCTCAGAGCCTGCTGGGTGCTTGCAGATGGAACACCCCCTCCCCCCACCTTCTACCTCCACTGTGCCTTACTCTATCTGGTTCACTCGGCATGCCTTGATCGGCTGACTAGGTCTGCCTCCTCTACTGGACAGCAAATTTGAAGCAGTTTGCACTTATCCTTGAGCTACTTGATGCTTAGCTGAACTGCACTGAAGACAGTCCCTCCCACAGCCTTTTCCTGACTTAACCAGATCTACCCCAACCCCAATCGCCTGAGGGACCCTCTTCAATCTCATCAGTCTCATTCCCAACCCCGTGTCTCTAACTGAGCCCCAATGCACCCTCCACTGAGAAGCAATTCCTCGTTCCAGCTCTAGAGCAAGGCTGCACATGTCCATGTCCCCAGGGTTGCACGGAAGGCTCTGAGTCACCCCTTGGGGATCCCTGCTTCCCCTCCCCACCCCAACTGTGGAAGACAGGATGCCTGCCGCCTGGCCCCAGGGGGTCAGAGGAAGCCAGGGCCTCTAGGGCTCAGTATTTTTATCAGCTTAGGAAATAAGAGACACAGAAGCGGAAACCGTGTGGTCAGAGAAAGTGAACAGCCCTCATCTCAGGGGAACCCCCAACCGGGCTGGGGGCCAGACACCCGGGAGAGACGTTGAAAAGAGGGAGGTCGGGGGGCCGGAGAGTGGGACTTATTTTGCTTTGGTTTTATGTGACTCTCACAGAGGGGCCAATGATGTGCTTAAAAACCAGACTGTCTCCTGGGTGAAGGAACAAATTTGGACACCAGAGTTTTCTGTTGCTCACTTCTCAAGCCCCAGCTTAAAGATCCTAACCCCAACTCCACCCCCGCCACTTCGAACTTGAGCTCTTTGCATGCTACTTCCGAAGTCTCCGGCCTGTGAGAGGAACCGGACGCTTGGGCTGCTCACAGCTTAGCCTCTTCTCTGAATCACGGCAGCTTCCTCTCACAGGATCTTTCTCATCAGCCCTCCTTCCTCCTGCCCCCTGAACATCTGCCGGGTCCTGGGAGACCTGGGGCCTGTTGGCTCTCTGTCTTCTCCGAGGGTCTCACACCCACCTCGTGTGCCCATGCTTCCAGAGACTTCCCCTCCCCGTCCCCCATCGCCCTCTGCTTCCACACCTGGGATTCTCCTGTGTAGACCAGCATTCCATTCCAAACCTGAAAAATAAGTTCTGATTCACAACATTCTCTGATGCAGACATGTGTGGACTGCGCACGTGCCGGCGCATGCCCATATTCTCCTAAGTCCTGCCCCTGAGTTCCTGCTGTGTCCTGCCAGTACTGTGGGATCCCGCCGGTGGTGTAGGGTGCGGAGCTGTCTGCAACTTCCTACCCTCGTTCAAGGGAGCTGAAGAGGGGACTGAGTTTGAAGAGCAGGAGAGACGGTGCTCCCCCTACCCTTCCGCCTTAGGAACCCTAGACCCTCTCCCACCACCCGTCAGGACCTTTTCCTTAACCTCAGGAAAAGGGGATGTTTATCTGGAAGGCCAAGACTGGGCTGCCCAGAGACGGAGCCCAGGTTTGGGAGGGGGGCAGGTGGTGGCTGGAGGAGCTGAGAACTGGAGCCCTGGAGGAGGAGAGTCAGGACTGAGAAGCCCGGGACTGATGGCCTCGGGTGTGGATCTCTGGTTGCCCAAGAACAGACAACCCAGGTTACATAATTTGGCTCTTTCCGCCTCCTTCCCCTGCTCCTAATTTTAGTAGCTGAAATTCCACTCCCCTACAAGGGCTCTTCCCTTCTCCTCTCTGCTTCTACCCCCCATCCTCCCACCACATTCTCATGGTTCCCCAGCTCCAGGTGCCCCCAATTCAGATCATTCAGTGACTCAGCAGAGGGAAAGCCCTGTGTTAGGGGAAGAGGGTGTCAAGTGGGGAGGAGGATGTGGTTCTGGCTGGGGAGGGGAGGGAAACTAGCTTTGTTCCCCTTTTTGCCTCTGTTCACATCTATTCCTCCAACCGCTGACTGAAGAGTGAAGAGGAGCCCAGCATACGAAGTGGAGAGACTGGAGGGCAGACAAGCTGGGTCCTCTTAGCGCCGCCCTTATGGGCGGGTGGGCAGGGGGCTTCTAGTCTGCAGCAGAGGGCACCTGTCAGTATGCGCCTGCATGGTGCAGGGGTATAGGAGCTGCGGGTTTTGGCATGTGGAGTGGGAAATGAGAAGTCATGGGTGATGAAAACCACAGTGATGGAAAAAGGCAGAGAAGACGCCGGGTGTGCAATGTGGAACCAGGTCTTATTAGGAAATGGCAGAGTCAAGGAGCAGGGTGGTGGCCCGCATCCCCCCCACCCCCACTCAATACAAGTTTTGCTCCCACCCCATATCCTCTGCCCTTCGGTACTGGCCTCCTGACCTTAACCTTCCTACTGTCCTGCCCTTCCTGCAGTTTCTAGCTCTCCCCTCAGGGTCACTTGAGGGCCTCCGCGTGGCGATTCAAGGCCTGAGAAAGGGCTGTGACGGCTCCCATCACTCGGCCCAGCTCCCAGGTCTCAATCTGGCTTCGGAATCGCTGCAGGAAGCGGTCAGGGTGCCAGCGGACCTGCTGGACCCTCAAGTACCTCCTCAGAGCCCCCTGTTCCTCCAAGGGGGGACCCCTGGCCACCAGTGCTGCAGCCATGGCTTCTGGGTCCCCTCCCCCAGGGCAGGGCCAAGGCACATCACCGAAGCGCCAGAGTCTGCCCCGCCCTGCGCCTCTGGGGTGCTCTGCCCGGGGCCCGGCTCTGGCCGGCTCCGGAGCGCGATCCCCGAGCGCCTCCTGCGCCCTCCGGGCTCGGCTCTCACGCAGTTCCTCCTCCTTGGCCCGGGCTCGCTCTCGAAAGAGCCGCTGCTCCTCTTCCTGCTGCCGCCAGCTGTGCCCGGAGCCCTCAGCCCGTGGGGGTCGGCAGGCTGCCTCTGCCTCACGCCGCTGCTGCTGGCGCTTCTGGGCATGTTCCCGGGCCATGCGATCTGACCAGGCTGAGAAGGACTCGGGTTCCTGGGTCTCATGGGAAGCATCATCTGTTTGGGAGGGCAGGTGGGGGTGGTCTCGGAGAGGCCGTGAGGAGGTGATGGGCAGCACAGAAGGGAGCACAGGAAGCCAGTGGGGAAGAAGGGCGGCTGTGGATGGAAATGGCATCCTTACCTTCAAATCTCGCGATGACCTCCTGCCACTCGTCCTCCAGCTCTGCCTGCAGCTTCTGTCTCCATTCCCGTTCCTTAGAGGCCTCATCTTCCTCCTCCTCCTCAGCAGAATCCCAGGGGGGTCCCCAGCCCAGAATCTGCCCTGGGGTCTCCCCATCCTTATTCTTTATTCCCATGGCAGAAGGACAGCGACTCAGCAGTGGCAGGAAGAAATCCGTGTAGGCTGTTGACGGGAGAGCAGTGAACACAAATTAGCTAGGAGGGCCGCCATCTTGAATCCTGCAAGTCACTCACTCCCTCGGTCTTAGAGCAATGGAAGGGTTGCCCACACGGATGCCTCCTGGGTACTAGGCAATCATCGTCACTGACAAATACTTATTGATACTTTACATCATAAGTGTGGTAGTTTAAACTATTCTGTCTTTGCAGACCAATTTGGTGTCCTGGGAGCTCCGCTACATCAAATGATATTTTCTAGCTTGCCTCCCTTTGCCTGTATATTCCATTTTGGGGCTTGAAAAATACTGTTATTTTATACTTTTTATTGTGTTTCTCATCCAAAACTATATCCTATATAGAATACCTGAATACCCTGATCTGTACCATTATAAATATACAAATACATA
>SJYX01004707.1:199280-212667 GCA_006410675.1 Oreotragus oreotragus
AGCACAGAAGGGAGCACAGGAAGCCAGTGGGGAAGAAGGGCGGCTGTGGATGGAAATGGCATCCTTACCTTCAAATCTCGCGATGACCTCCTGCCACTCGTCCTCCAGCTCTGCCTGCAGCTTCTGTCTCCATTCCCGTTCCTTAGAGGCCTCATCTTCCTCCTCCTCCTCAGCAGAATCCCAGGGGGGTCCCCAGCCCAGAATCTGCCCTGGGGTCTCCCCATCCTTATTCTTTATTCCCATGGCAGAAGGACAGCGACTCAGCAGTGGCAGGAAGAAATCCGTGTAGGCTGTTGACGGGAGAGCAGTGAACACAAATTAGCTAGGAGGGCCGCCATCTTGAATCCTGCAAGTCACTCACTCCCTCGGTCTTAGAGCAATGGAAGGGTTGCCCACACGGATGCCTCCTGGGTACTAGGCAATCATCGTCACTGACAAATACTTATTGATACTTTACATCATAAGTGTGGTAGTTTAAACTATTCTGTCTTTGCAGACCAATTTGGTGTCCTGGGAGCTCCGCTACATCAAATGATATTTTCTAGCTTGCCTCCCTTTGCCTGTATATTCCATTTTGGGGCTTGAAAAATACTGTTATTTTATACTTTTTATTGTGTTTCTCATCCAAAACTATATCCTATATAGAATACCTGAATACCCTGATCTGTACCATTATAAATATACAAATACATATTTTTCTTTTTATATCACTTTTCAATAAACTGAGAAAAATAAATATTCTCAGGGAAATTTCTCTCAGCCAGCCTTAGCCAGGGGATGCTGAAAGGGTAATAAGAGAGGTAGTCCAGTAATGAATTTAAGCCACTGAAATGTTCCCAGCAGCAAGGCAAACTCTTTCCAAATGACTGCTGACCTAAGGCAGGGGAAAGGGGTTGAGACAGAGGGTCCCAACCTGGCTGACAGGAGGCTGGGGAAAACCAGGAAAGGGACTGACATGCCTGAGCTCCCCTCTTCCTGAGTCCTGACCTCAATGCACCTGCTCCATTGTCAGCTGAGTGCCAACACTGCACCTACCAGTGTCCCCTGCCACAGCCACCAACACCTCCTGCACTCCCAGGACAGAGGAAGGTGAGTGAGGCACCCTCCCTTCCTGTAGACCTACTTTTTCTCCCTAGGGCAGGAGGAAGTGGGCCAGCAGTCTTTCAATCTTTATTCACTGATGCTAGAACATACTGGCTGCCTGGCAAAACGATTGGACAAAGGAAGGGCTGTCCTATCAGTACCAGGAAGGCGCAAGATAGAATGGGTTTTGGCTGGCCAAGGCCCACTGCCCCCCAACCCATCTCCTGGCACACCTGAGTGTCACTCAACGCAAACCACATCAGGATAAGAGGTGGGCGAACTTCTCTTTAGTACTGATGTGACCTGTCACAAGCCCTTCCAACCTGTGCCACCCAACAACTGGCCTTGTCTTTCAACAGCTTATTTCCCACCAGGGCTCACAGCAGGTGTGAGGGTGGGTGGGTGCTCAGGTTTGCATGGGAGGTTTTTAAATTCATAGGTTTGAAGGGGTAAGGCCTCCAACTATAATACACTATCAGTAAAATCTGGTACAGAATATTAAATAGCCACTAAAGATTATGTTGGTGTGGGGGAAAAAGCAGGCTGCAAAACTGTATGTAGGATCCAATCACAACTGTGTAAAAAAAGAGACCAAATCAATGGTTGAAAAAAAGATTGGAAAGAAATATGTAAAAATTCTAGTTTCAGGGTGGTAGACTATGAGGAGCTTTCCCTCCAAGTCGTACCTGATATTTTAATGTGAAAGGGACATAATTAATATGAAGTTTTCTTTTCTTTTAAAGATTGAAGAACACATTTAATCACTGTTAACCGCTAGGTGTGGCCCCTTTTCAGTCCTGTCTTGGTGTACATAAACACATATGCACGGCAATTTCTTTTCAAGAGTTACATATTGTTTGGTGACTTGCTTTTTTCATTTAGCAGTTCATTTATAATTTCCACAGGAGTATACACAGACTACCTCATTCTTTTTTGTGACTGTGTAGTGTTCCATTGTGTGTATGAAACAAATCTTCCCACCCCCAATAGAAAGACTTTGTTTCCAAAAATGATCGGTCTTATACATATGTGTTTGTGGACTCCTTACAGTACTTCTGTGGGGTAGATTCTTAGAAGGGGAATTTCTGAGTCAAACAAAATGTGCAATTTTGCCAAATTGCTTCCAAAAAAATTTGGGCCAGGGTACACCCCATCAAGAAAATAGGAATGCCTCATGAAATTATAGTTTTATCACTTTCAGGAAACTTTTTATATGTGATAAGGAATATTATTCAATTATTCTTGAAATAAACTAGGTAATTATCAAAGTATTTTAAAAAAGAATATGAGTGTCTGTGAAATCCTTCATCAAATCTGAGTATCACCAACCCTTTAAATTTTGCCCATCTGATAGATTTAAAAAATGACTTTATTAATGAAAGTTTTTCATATTCATATTCTTTATCTACTTTTCCCCTGGATAATATACAGATAGATATGAGTTATTTATATAATATGGATACCCATCCTTTCTGTTTATTTCACATGTATTGTAAATATTTTCCTCTATCTTTTCAAAGTTTTTGTCATTAAATCTGTGTCTATTTTCAACTTACAGCTTTTGACTTTATTTCATTCTTAGAAGGGTTTTTCTCCACTCCAAGATTATGCCCTTGTGTTTTTTCCTACTATATTTATTCCTAGAAAAAAAAATGTTTTTTCAAAAAAGGAAAAAAGTACCAAGTATATATGATAAGCAACCTATTCTTACCACAAGGTATGTTAATGTATTTTCATTTTTGCAACATAATTTTATTAAAAAAAAAAAACAGAGATAAAACTAAAGTTTTCTTTGATACTGTCTTCCAGGTTTTATCTCCCCAGAGAAAACCCTTTCGTGAATTTGAGACTTTCCTGTTGCATTTAGATGTTTAATCTGCTGTAATTTACTTCTGAGTCGGGTGTAAGGTAAGACTATTTTTCTCCAGAGAAGACAAAATGGTCTGGAAGCATTTATTAAATAGTTCACCACCACCCTCTCCAGTTATTTGAAACACCAAATTTACTGACAATTTAACAGTACAGATCAACTTTTCCCAATGTTCTGTAATTCATATGTTGTACTTTTATACTGGGAAAAATAAATGTGAAAAAAAGCTTTGTGGCGTAAACACGTACTTCATCTTAGTGATGGAAGCACTGTTCACCCCAAAATGAGACACGATTTGTCTTAATGAGATGTTGATACTAATTGGTACAGAAGAACACTTTTAAAAAATGCCAAATCAGAAGTTTATATTCAGTGATGATTGAGATGCAGAGGAAGAAAAAGTAACAGTGGGCGGGCTGGTTGGAGAGGGCTTCTAGCAGGAGGTGGGGGCCTACACTGGGTTGTGAAGGGAGAATAACTTAGCAAGGTGGAAAACTTACTAGGGCGGGCAGGAAGGTGACAGGCAAGAGGCAGATAAAAGACAGGCCTGCTTGTTGAAAACAGGCTCGGGGTCACTGAAGACAGTCATGGAGCAGGAGTCTCAGGTTTGTGGGTGTGCCGTGGGAGGTTAAGTTGGAAAGGCAAAGGGAACGTAAACCGGATGGCCCAGTCATCTGTAAAGCAGGGCCACAGCCTACTTCTACTGAGCAGATCAAAGTGGGTAATGGATGGGAAATGTCTCATACTGTGCTGGCACAGGGCAGGGGTGCAGTGAATGCTACACTAAGAAGATAAAAACAGAAAAATCAAGCTGGCTTTGGACTTATTCTTTTTGCAAAGATGGTGACAAAACGACCCTGTTTGTCATTGTTCACTCATTCTTGCTGAAGGCAGAGAATGGCTATTGTTGGATTAAGGTGTGTTTATACAGGGGTCTCTGACAGCTAAGACCACCTCCCTAGGAGGTGTTACCAAAAGCCTCAAAGGTAGTGGCCATTTACTGGCATCTCACTGGGTCTGACAACACAGCCCAGCCAATTCAGAACGAACTGACACATCCCTTGGACCCACCATGGGAACTGAAGGGAAATCTACCCTCCCCCAGAAGATTCTGGGTCATTTCACCTGTTCAAAGAAAATCCCTGGATTTTAAGGCAGAATGGTCCCTAGAGATGGGCCTTCCTACCAAGGAGTTAGAAGGCCACCTGGTGGTAAGGATGGCAGGGAACCCGGAGGAAGGAAAGCCTGAGAGGGCCTGGGAGTGACCTGAGTGTAGGTGAAATTTCAGCAAGGTGCTGAAGTTTCTGGGCCCTGTTTTCCTCATCCTTAAATGGAACCATAATATCAATCTCACATGCTTCTTAGAATTCAATACAAGGAAGGAAGCACCTACCATAAAAGACATTTCTGTCACTAATGAAGCCTTAACCGAGTAATAAAGAATAGAAATAACAGCACTTCTCATCTTTTGTTGTTCTTTAGTCACTAAGTCGTTCTTACTTTTTGTGACCCCATGGACTCTAACCCACCGGGCTCCTCTGTCTGTAGGATTTTCTGGAGAATACTGGAGTGGGTTGCCATTTCCTTCTCCAGGGAATCTTCCCGATCCACGGATTGAACCCACGTCTCCTGCACTGCAGGTGGATTCTTTACTGCTGACCCGTAGGGAAGCCCTACTTATCATCTGGTGAATACCAAAACTGCACTGAGTGCCTGCCTCACTCACCACAACCTCCATTCTAGAGAAGCAAATTAGGTTCACGCAGGCTAAACTGGAGAGGGCTTGACACACAGCCCATTAAGCAGCAGGGCTGGAACCTGACCGGGTCTGAGGTCTGCCTCGGGGCATTCTGCTCCGTTGTCATATACAGTATCAACTGTCAAGTTGGGTGCCTGCACTTTGTAAACCTCCTCTCTTTGTTCTAAGTTTAAAAAATATCTGAATAGGTCAGCCAGTCTCACTAAACAATAGGGGATTTTTGACTATATGGGGGAGGTTTCGGGGTGTGGGTGAGGTTCCTGTACATTCTTGGGGAGCTGGGGGGGATGACAATAGCAATCAAACTGAGTTCAGATTGCTCATCCACCAAGAGATTTTCATCTAACGTTCCTACTCTAGAAGGAAAGTCTCTAAAAGGGGAAATGGCGTTTCACCTGTTATTTTCTTAGGGAGACCTGCACCTCTTCTGAGCTGCCTCCACTGCCACTATAGTATCAACAAACTCCCATCAATATCAAAGGCTTTCCAGAATGCAGATATTTGGGGGATTTGATAAGAGCTGATCTGAAAGTACATATAGTTGACCCTCCATATCCTCAGGTTCCACATCTGCAGAGTCAACCAACCATAGACCTAAAATATTCATGGGGAAAAAAAATTCCATAAAGTTCCATAAGCCAAAACTTGAATTTGCAGTTTGCCTGCAACTATCTACATAACATTTCCACTGGATTAAGTATTTTAAGTAATCTACAGGAAGATAGCGCATAGGTTATATGCAAACATCACACCATTTCATAAAAGGGCCTTGAGCACCTGCGGATTTGGGTATCCTGGGAGTTGGGGGTTGTAGAACCAATCCCTCTCAGATACCAAGGGACAATGGTACACTGTATATCAGGTAGTCTGGGAGAGCATGGCTAGCCCTAGTAACCAAACATGTGAATGTTTCTGCAGTGAAATGTATGAATATTGACATCAGTAGGATAACAGGATATCATAAATAGCTTAGCTTCAGTTTGGGTTAGATTTTTGTCACCAAATGAGTTTGGTGGCAAGCTGATGAAAAAATATGGTTCTTAGAGTGTTTCTGAGTTTCAGAACTGTGGGTAAAGGAGTAGGGATCTATTAATACCCACAGGAACAATGGCCAGTATCTAGAGTGCTTATCATGTGCTGATCAAAACAAACTGTGGAAAATTCTGAAAGAGACAGGAGTACCAGACCAACTGACCTGCCTCTTGAGAAATCTGTATGCAGGTCAGGAAGCAACAGTTAGAAATGGGCATGGAACAACAGACTGGTTCCAAATAGAAAAAGGAGTATGTCAAGGCTATAGATTGTCACCCTCCTTAGTCAACTTACATGTAGAGTACATCATGAGAAATGCTGGGCTGGATGAAGCACAAGCTGGAATCAAGACTGCCGGGAGAAATATCAATCATCTTAGACATGCAGATGACACCACTCTTATGGCAGAAAGTGAAGAAGAGCCAAAGAGCCTCTTGATGAAAGTGAAAGAGGAGAGTGAAAAAGTTGGCTTAAAACTCAACATTCAGAAAACTAAGATCATGGCATCCAGTCCCATTACTTCATGGCAAATAGATGGGGAAGCAGTGGAAAGTGGCAGACTTTATTCTTTTGGGCTCCAAAATCACTGCAGATGGTGACTGCAGCCATGAAATTAAAAGACGCTTACTCATTGGAAGGAAAGTTATGACCAACCTAGACAGCATATTCAAAAGCAGAGACATTACTTTGCCAACAAAGGTCCTCCGTCTAGTCAAGGCTATGGTTTTTCCAGTGGTCATATATGGATGTCAGAGTTGGACAGTGAAGAAAGCTGAGCGCCGAAGAATTGGTGCTTTTGAACTGTGGTGCTGGAGAAGACTCTTGAGAGTCCCTTGGATTGCAAGGAGATCCAACCAGTCCATCCTAAAGGAGACCAGTCCTGGGTGTTCATTGGAAGGACTGACGTTGCAGCTGAAACTCCAATACTTTGGCCACCTCATGCGAAGAGCTGACTCATTGGAAAAGACTCTGAGGCTGGGAAGGATTGGGAGCAGGAGAAGGGGACGACAGAGGATGAGATGGCATCACTGACTCGATGGACCTGAGTTTGAGTGAACTCCGGGAGTTGGTGATGGACAGGGAGGCCTGGCGTGCTGCGATTCATGGGGTCGCAAAGAGTTGGACACGACTGAGCAACTGAACTGAACTATCACGTGCTGGGTGCTTCGTTATGTACTGTGTCAGTTGATGCTAAAAACATATGTCACAACATGGGTGCTTTGAACACAGGTGTTATCCCTGTGTAAGTCTATCAAGTACCACAGAGCAGACTATCTAGTTAGGCTGCTGGGATATAATCCTTGCTCTACCACTTAATAGTTGTTTGACTTTGGCAAATTACTTCTCTGTGCTGTTTCCTTATCTGAGAAGTGAAGGTTGATGTTAGTGCTTTATCTTCACAGGGTAGTTGTGAGGATTAAATGAGTTGCTTTGTGAGAAGTGCCTGTGTGCTTAGTTCCCCAGTCGTGTCTGACTCTTTGCAACCCCATGCACCGTAGCCCGCCAGGCTCTTCTGTCCACGGGGATTCTCCAGGCAATAATACTGGAGTGGGTTACCATACCCTCCTCTAGGGGATCTTCCCAACTCAGGGATTGAAACCAGGTCTCCTTCACTGCAGGCAGATTTTTTACTGTTTGAGCCACCAGGGGAGCCCTAAATGAGTTGCTTTGTGAGAAGTGCCTGGCACACAGCAAAGGTTGCTACTAATTAATTTTGCACAAGGACAAATTACGCATCAGGAAAGTTTAGTTACTTGCCCAAGAACACACAGCTGTTAATTGTGGAGCTGGGATTTGAATCCATGCATTTTAACTGCAGAGAGTACCCTCTATCTTACTTTTCATACTACAGGCAAACAACCAGTTAAGAAAAAGAAGTAGCTATTAACCTAGATATTGCGGTTCAGACCATATAGAAACTGCTTGCAATGCAGGAGACCTGGGTTCGACCCCTGGGCCAAGAAAATCCCCTGGAGAAGGGAATGGTAACCCACTCCAGTATTCTTGCCCGGAGAATCCCATGGACAGAGAAGCCAGGTAGACTACAGTCTATGGGGTTGCAAAGAGTTGGACCCTATTGAGCAATTAACACACAACAATCTAGAGAGATGTGAAGCTTGAGTATTAGTTGCTGTTTGGGTAATGTTGGGCTCCTCAGACAGTGGTAGCTCAGTAATGTGAAGGCATAAATGATAGCCATTAGCCAATTTGGTCAACTACTTCCCTGAGTCCCAGGACCAAAAAACTAGCTTATTTCTTCTACCACTGGCCTTCATCTCAGACCCCATCAGTTGCTCATGACCTTGTTCCCCACCAGGCAGACTCACCATCAGGGCCCTGGCGGGCAGCGGCATGCAGCGCCGTGTCCCCATGGCGGTCCTGGTGGGCAGGGTCAGCCCCAAGCCGCAGCAGAAGGCACAGGGCAGGGGCATCGTGGCGGGCGCATGCCCGGTGCAGAGGTGGGGGCTGCCCAGCATCTACATCAAGGCCTGGGTGTCGCTGGAGGAGGGCTTGGGCCCGGACCAGCCGTCCTGCAGACAAATAGCGACGGAAGCGACGCTCTCGGCGTTGGCGACGGGAAGTGGAGGCCATGGAACTCTTGGGCTGAGGAAGAAGGATAAGAAGGCAGCAGTCAGGACCCCGGCCTTGGATGGTCCCTCCCCCTCCATCTCTGGCATTTCTTTGTTTCTCCCTTCGGTTCCCCATTTCTTCTGACAATTTTCAACAAGAAATGAGGCCAATCCTAACCCTCATCCCTTTACCAGATGAGAAGTTTGAAAAAAATTTTGAGGGGCGCTGGGGTCACATTTTTTTTTTAATGTAAAATTTGAGAAAAGGATAAATGATTACTTAAAGGCTCATTAGCCCAGGTAAATTTCCATAAAGGATTTTGTTATATAATACAAAACAGAATGATGGGGGAAATTTTTATCAATAGATACCTGAATTTTAAAAAGTCACAGACAATTTCAAATAATGATCTAGAAATTGAATATAATGTACCCGGCAGACAGATGTAGAGGCTTCTCCCTCTGGGACTTGGGGGGAGGGGTTACTCATCAGACCTGCCCCCCCCGCCCCCAAAGTACCCCCGGAGCAGTAGGCCCGAAGCCCGTGTTTAAGAAGCTCGGAGGAAGGGAGGCGGGAAGGGCGGAGACACTCTAGACTGACGGAAGTGGCGCAAGCCGAGAAGCAGGTAAAGGGCGGAAATGAACTGTGAGGCGTGTTACCGGATGTCGTTCCTCCCCGAGGGGGCAGGAGGTGTTTCCTTGGCCCAGCCTCCGGGGGGAAACTAGGGAACTTAAGATAAAGGGTCCGTCTGAAACCGGAAGTCTGGAAGACAGGCGAGGAAAAGAAACAGAGGCAAAGGCTCTTGGGGAGTTTAACCCCGCCTCCTTCAACTGGGAGGAGAGAGGAGATGGTTCAGTGATAGACGAAAAGATGAGACGAGAGAGAAAACAGAGGAGATAAAGACAAGAAAAAAACCGCAGTGAAAATGCAAAACTAAACCCCAAACTACAGTAAGGCCAAGGAAGGGACAGATCATAGAAGAAAAATACAGTAAAAGACAAGGAAAACAACTGTAGGACAAAGCAAATGAGATGAATGGAGAAATTTGGAATTGGAAAGATGTAGCGAAAAAAGATGGAAATGGGAGGGAGAAAAAAGAGGGGAAGAGAAGTTGGAAGAAATCAGAGAAGCCCAGATATTGTATTCCCAACATACCACGCGTAATTTCCTTATCTCCTCACCCCATTCTCAATCTCTCTCTGCCGCCTTCTTTCCTAAACACTCTCCTTTCGGCCGCCGCCCCCCATTCCTTCCAATTGGGAAAGCTCTGCACCTGCTGTAGTTAGCGGGCAGCTTTGGACCTGGTCTCTGCTGCCACCAGGCGGTAATTCTGAGTACTGCCAGTGTGAGAGGTGGGAAAGGAGGACCAGCCATCAATGGGAGGATCAGTTTGGGGGAGACACCCGGTACAGGAGGCTGAGCGAAAAGGGGAGCACTAAGACCCAGGGGGAGTGAAAGTCTGCAGCAACAGCTGGAGGAGGATTAGGCGTTGTGGGGAGAGGGAAGAAGGGGAGCCATCTGGTACCTTGGTGGCTTCTGAAACAAACAACATCGGTCATAACAACAGAAATGGCCAGTCAATCCCAGGGTATCCAGCAGCTCCTGCAAGCCGAGAAGCGGGCGGCTGAGAAGGTGGCAGATGCCAGAAAGAGTGAGTCTCATTTTTTACTTAGGATTCTGGAGAGAAAATTGGGGGTAGAGGGAAAGCAGACATTTGAGTCCTTGGGATAACCCAAGACTGATGGAGAGAGAGCTGGGGGCTGCGGTTGCTTTTAGGAGGGAAGAAATGGGTGGGTGATGAGAATACAGTTCTTGGCTGATAGAGAGAAGGCAGTAACTTTGGGGGAGAGACTGACCCCCTACTCTCACAGTGTGTGTGTGTGGGGGGGTCCTACCCCCATTTTCAGTCCTTTCTTCTGCCTCCAGGGAAGGCCCGGCGTCTGAAGCAGGCAAAGGAGGAGGCACAAATGGAGGTGGACCAGTATCGCAGAGAGAGAGAGCAAGAATTCCAGAGCAAGCAGCAGGCAGTGAGTCGTGGGGGAGTTGAGATGGGACCCCCAGTGTGCATGTTGGTGGGGGTATCTGGTGGGATGTGTACAGGGTGATTCCACAAGAAAAAAGGTGGTCAAGGGTCAAAGGGGACCCTGGTGAGGTCAAGGTTAGTTGTATGTAAAATAGTCTGGGAGTTTTGAAGGACTCGTGTAGCTGGTGGAGGTGGGGGGATGGCTGAGGTCTATGCAGGGTATGATGACATTTGGGATGGAGCGCAGTTTTATGGGCACAGATGGTGAGGATCCTACTGTCTGTTGTAGGATGATGCTGCATGTCAGATCTTAGAGGCGAGGGCATTATGTTGGTCTCTTTGGTGTCCAGATATTTCTGTGGATGCGAGTGGTGTCTGTCTAGATATTTCCATGGGTGGGCATGACTCTGGAGAGGGCCTTGCTTCCTGGCCTTGCTCCAGGACCTTTCCTTCCACGTGCCTGGATGCTTCTTTCTCTGTTTCTGCTTTTTCTTTTCTCTTCCACCCTTTCTCCCACTCTCCAGGCCATGGGCTCCCAAGGGAACTTGTCAGCTGAGGTGGAGCAGGCTACAAGGCGCCAGGTGCAGGGCATGCAGAGCTCCCAGCAGAGAAACCGCGAACGTGTCCTGGCCCAGCTTCTCGGCATGGTCTGCGACGTCAGGCCCCAGGTCCACCCCAACTACCGGATTGCTGCTTAGGACCTAACCTAGGGCCTGGCTTCTCCTCCCAGTTCCCTCCTGCCAAGAAATCTCAAGTCAAAATCAACTTCCACCATAATCCTTCTCTCCCTTGCATTCCCGAGAAATTCTAGGAAGCAGGATCCAATGATTCTCCTGTGAAACTTAGACATACCCTGCTCAGACCTGAATCTCCTTATTGCTCTTTTACCGGGACCGTGTAAACTGCCAAGTCACCTTCACTTAGATCCTTTGTGAAATTTGTAGCTTGGGGAAGTAGGGATGTGGAAAACACTGACTTCAGGGCCAGGCAGGCTTGGGTCCCTCTCCTGACTTCGCCACTTGCTGGCTGGGCAACCATGACAGGCTACTTAAACTGTAACTCCCATGTCCTTTGTAAGGCTGGAATATGCTACCTTGTTGTTGCATTAACTAGAAATCATTCTGTAAAGAGCTGTAAATGGCTTCTAGTAGCTGGATTCAGTAAGTGACAAATCTGTGATATTATAATGACCCCCTGCCCACCTGCCAAAACCTAAACACAGCTGTTTTCTCACTTCTGTCTGTGGCTTTCTAATTCTACTCATTCATCTTGTGACCCTCCTAATTCTCTAGAGAATTGGTTCTTCCCATCTTTCTTTTCCCAAAGACCTTATGATCCCCGAAAAGATGAAATGATGGCTTTATTGAGCCTCTCTATTGTGGTTCCAGGAAGGTGTTTGCATTTTTTAGCCTTTTTGTCTCTCTTAAGTTGGTCTTTCTCTTTATTGGCTTTCCCCCTTTTCCTATTTCCCCAAAGAACCATCACTTGCTTACTGCTTCCTGAGATCTAAAGTGATGTTGTGTCCCCTTGTGTGCATGACCTTCCTTTTACACCCTCAACACCATACTTTCCCTTTGTAACAATAAAAGTGTCAATAAAATAATTATGGGCAAATCAACTGGTGGGTTGAGTCAGCTTCCTTTTGCTTCTCATTTATCATTTTCAGTCATTTTTGTTTCTTGCTTTTGTATTCCCCACTCAAAAGGGATGTCCTTTGAAGCTTGTTGGAGAAACAAAAGCAAATGGCACGTAATTTTTTCTCCTAAGTGAGAAATACATGGCTCCTCCTTTGCAAACCTGAGGACTGTAGATGGTAACTAGAGAGAAAATCTAAGCGGTAGTAACATTGCTTTGGCATTACTTTGTAATGCCGTTACTTTTTAAAGTAAAGGTAATAACATTACTTTGGCCACCTGATGCGGAGAGCTGACTCATTTGAAAAGACCCTGATGCTGGGAAAGATTGAGGGCCCGAGGAGAAGGGGACGACAGAGGATGAGATTGTTGGATGGCATCACCGACACAATGGACATGGGTTTGGGTGGACTCTGGGAGTTAGTGATGGACAGGGAGGCCTGGCGTGCTGCGGTTTATGGGGTTGCAAAGAGTCAGACAATGCTGAGCGACTGAACTGAACGTTGCTGTTTTTCTTCATAGCATTTATCCGTACTTGACATGTCTCNACAATGGACATGGGTTTGGGTGGACTCTGGGAGTTAGTGATGGACAGGGAGGCCTGGCGTGCTGCGGTTTATGGGGTTGCAAAGAGTCAGACAATGCTGAGCGACTGAACTGAACGTTGCTGTTTTTCTTCATAGCATTTATCCGTACTTGACATGTCTCCCCTGTTAAATGAACTCTGTGATGATAGGGCTGTTCATTGCTATGTACCCAGATCTTAGGCTAGCACTTGACGCAGGACTGGTAGTTGATAAACGCTGTTGAAAAAAAGATATTGTGTGTTGGAAAAACTGCCCTTCTGTATCATCCTTGAATCACTGTTATTACTTTTGGCCACAGAAAATGAGCCTTGAACCAATGAGGTTATCTGTAGGGTATTTATTAAGCATTCTTTAATCAGGGAGACACGATACAGTAGAGAATAAAGAGGTGTCTCCGTTCTGGCTCTGTCACCTTGCTAGCTGTATTACTTTGGACATGTTGATTTAGTTCTTTGAATCTGTTTGCTTGATATAGAATGGGAATAATGGTACACCTTGATGTTAAATGGTTAAGTGATAATAGGTAAAAGGTCAAACGTTTGTTATCAGTTTTGTTAAGTCACAACTGACACTTGTAGCATATAAAAGTGAGGCGGGAGATATCAAATGTTTCATTCAGGAAAAATATCCAGGATGAACCAAGGGAGGGGTTACTGGGTAAAGGGTTAAGCACATTCTGGTTGAAATAACATTTATAAAATGTTATGTAACACTCAGGTTTCCCTGGTGGCTCAGTAGGTAAAGAACCAGCCTGCAATGAAGAGACCTGAGTTCAACCCCAGGGTGGAGAAGATCCCCTGGAAGAGAGCATGACAACCCACTCCAGTA
>SJYX01004709.1:0-54435 GCA_006410675.1 Oreotragus oreotragus
AAGTTGAAGTTACAACAGATTGCTATTTTCTAATCACCTACTTTTAAATCAGTCTCATATCACCAAAAGAGGATAGAATGCAGAGATTTTTTCTTTCTGAAAAACCCAAAGAGACTACTGTTTGAAAGGAAATAACTGTATTTCTCAATATATAAGCTAGCACATACACATTCCTTAAACTAGTCAATAAGGGTGTAAACACATTTTACTGTGTGTATTTTTGTTGTCAGAAACTTAACTGGAAATTTTACATTCCCATATATTGCTTCAAAATGATGTTCCAAGTTTGAGATTTGTTTTGTGAGATTTTCTTTCTTCTTCTTTTCCTTGGCCACTTTTAAAATAGTTCATTTATTCATAGATCTTTACATTAAAAAATGAGAAAATAAAGGTGATTATGAAACTTCCCTTTATATTACTTGGAGCATTCCTGTTCCCAGGAATCTTCTTTGTGCTGTGGGAAATTAATTCTCTCTGTTGTTCACTTGCTTACTTCCGTTGCACTTACTTGGGCTTACTTATCATTGATAGCAAAAAAGTTTTATGGGACATTTAAAATATTGAGTCCATAGTATATGCTGATTTATTGAGATCACTGGAAGAAGCGATATTTAAGGAAATAGAGTTGTAATTTGGAATTTCTGCCCCCAAAATAACTATTAAATGACATACTAGAATTACTTTAACCACTTTTCCTAATACTTAACTGCTATAATATTTTTAACTATTGATTGTGATGTCTAGATTAGTGTAAAATAGTTTGCCCAATCAGTATGCTTTAAATATGGGTGGTTTTCTGTAGTTATTATCCTTACAAGTGCACGTTTGAACCATGGCAGTAACTTTGTTTTCTCTTCTCTTTTTTTCAATTTGTGGTGCATCTCAACAGAGTATCAAGTAACGCAAAGGGTATACATTAGCACTTGTCAGGGCCACGTCAACATGCTAAACACGTGGAAACTTACTACCAAGTTCAAAGAGAGAATATGTGCTCTAAACCCCTTGTTAATGTGGTAAAGGAATCATCATCAAGGTGTTTTGTTGAAAGAAAGTTACATTTTATTTCTCATTTATGAAATGGACTTTGATGTTCCTTTAAGCCAGAGGGACCTTTTCCCCAATTCATTCACTATATCAGCTAAATGCTCTCTCACT
This sequence comes from Oreotragus oreotragus, assembly GCA_006410675.1. NCBI lineage: Eukaryota > Metazoa > Chordata > Mammalia > Artiodactyla > Bovidae > Oreotragus > Oreotragus oreotragus. The sequence continues at coordinate 1,156 of SJYX01004709.1, forward strand.
AGAGAATATTGCAGAAAAGGTGTTTTTTGAGAGGAAGGAGTAAAGTTGTTTTCTCTATAGAATTTCAGCGTATAATTTGCATTTAACTTTGAAAGTGGATTGTTGTTGAGTCTTGACACCTGCTGGGATAAGTATCCATTTCAGGCTACAAAGTGGTGCTCTGAAATAAATATCAGCAAGCTTGTTAAGTTTTGTCAGCTGTGTCATCACATTAGTACAAGATATTATGGTAAAATATAAATTCAATTTTCTGGTTGTATGTTTGGGCTATACGTTTTTTCCTTCTAGTATGCATCAAGAATTTCTGTTGATTCCAGAGATATTGCCAGAGAGATTCCAAGCGAAAAAGAATACAGAACTAATCTTTCATATGCCCAGAAAGCATCATGTAATTTAGACCATAATGTGAGAGATTGATCTTATTCTGTAATATTTGCCAGAGAATCAAGATGTGAAACTATGGTTCTAACTATCATTTATCAAAAAACTAAAATGTTTTCATTTTGGTAATGAATATAAATACAAGTCATTTTGATAAGCTATTTTGTTTTGAAGAATAATAATTGTTAAGCCTCTACTAAGTACTAGGCACTCTCTTGGGACCTTGGCTACATTGTGTTCATCTAACTTTGAATTAATTATTCTTGGAGTTATACAGAATGGCTTTGTTTCATATTTTTACTTGCCCAGAGTCATACAACTAGTGAGTGGAAAAATCAAGATGCCAGGTTAAACTGAGTCAGAAGGTGGACCTAAAGCAGGCAAGAAAAAAATAAGTTGAAATTTCAGAAAAAGGATATAATGAGAGAATACATTAGAGAAAAATGTAAGTGAAGTACACCAAATCCAGTCCCTAAAGGTGTGACTTATTGAGAGTTCCCGGTGAACTAGATCTTGACCTCAGCAGTGCTTTTGACAGTCTAAATCCATTCACTTCCTCACATATTGACTTTCTATGATTAAACCACAGCCAGGCACAGAATAAACTGTTAGTGATAGGGGAGGCCTTACAGGGAGGAAGACCCCAGTGTCCAGTGAAGGTGTGTATTAATAGCACATTACCTACTGCAACAGAGAAGCTCTGAGAATGACCAGATCGCCACAACAGAAGGCCAGTTTTGGCTCGTGAAGAGACCGATGTCAGTTTGTTTGGTGCATAGTCCTCTATGTGGTCTTTTAGGACTCCAGGCCCCTTGCATCTTCTGGTTTCGCTTCCCTCTATTCTGAAGGAAGAATGGAAGGAAAGGAGAGGATTGTCCACAGAGGGCTTTGGGCCATGGTGGAGGCAGCTCATATGACCTGTGCTCCCATCTCATTGGTAGGACTTAATCACGTGACCATTCGTAACCGGGGAATGAAAACACAAGCTTGCCTACCGAGAGACAATGTTTTAGTAAGCGCTTAGTCTTAACTGTAAGTTGCAGAAATCCGTGTGGTAGCACAGCCTGTCCTGAGACATGACCTCTCTATCTTTTTTCTTTTTCTGTTTTTAAGCACCATCCCCTCAAAACACAAAAGTATAATAGCATCTATCACAATCTTTCAAAGTGCCTACTGTGTGCTGGTCATTATATTAACCTCCTGGTTTATGTTTCTTCATTTTATCCTGATAAATTCCATATGATATATCACTTACGTTATAGTTATTTTGGTCACATAACAAGTTATCCTAAACCTTATTGACTTAACGATAATGATCATATGTATTCTCACCACTCCTGTTGGTCAGGAATTCAGGAGAGGAAGAGCTGGGCAGTGCTTACTTGGACTCTATCTCTCCTGCAGTAGCAGTCATATGTTGAGTGAAGCTGAAGTTATCTAAAGGCTTGATTTGGACCAGAGATCGCACTTCCAAGGCTCAATAGATGAAACTGCTCATGGACTTTGTAATTCAGTTTCTCCTTGTCAAACTCATCTTGTTTGTCTAAAGGTTTTTAAAATGTGACTTCTGGGTTGCCCACAGTGAATGATCTAAGAGGTTAAAGGAGAAGCTGTAATACATTTTATGACCTAATTTAGAAGTTACACAATATAGAAATTACAACATAAGTGAGTGTCAAAATTATTTGTCTTACATTACAGATTTTATTACAGAGTCACCAATTTCTTTTGAGTATTGAAATTAACAGAAGAGGAGGGGTTCAGTGAGGTTTATTGTTAGGGTTGAAATTCACCAGGTACCAAAAGTCCCTTTGTGAAACCAGGACCGTTGCTCCTGTTTTTTTCATCCTTCCTCAAAAGAAAGTTAACTTTACCAGTGGTTCTAAGTGAAGCACAATTAAGGTGTGAGCCTGCTGCTGCTGCTGCTAAGTCACTTCAGTCGTGTCCGACTCTGTGTGACCCCATAGACGGCAGCCCACCAGGCTCCCCCATCCCTGGGATTCTCCAGGCAAGAATACTGGAGTGGGTTGCCATTTCCTTCTCCAATGCATGAAAGAGAAAAGTGAAAGTGAAGTCGCTCAGTCTGTCCGACTGTTAGCGACCCCATGGACTGCAGCCCACCAGGCTACTCCGTCCATTGGATTTTCCAGGCAAGAGTACTGGGGTGGGGTGCCATTGCCTTCCCCAAGCTGTGAGCCTAAGATTCTGTTTTCTTAGACTATTTGTAAGTAGGTTGGCAGATGGATGTTTTAGTTTTATAACACTGTAAAATAATACAGTTTATCATTGTGATTACAGTAAAAAGAATACGATATTTAAAATTAATAGACTCAAAAACAATCAAGAAGTTCTACAATTTGTCATTAAACTTAATGTAGCAAAAATAAATGGTGCTATGTAATTCCATATATTGTGATAGTCCCTCTCCACCAGTTCGTAAACCACTTAAGCACAAGATATACGTCCTGTTTTATTTTCAGTCTCTGACATTAACTACAAGGTTCATACTCCATTAACTTTAGTAAGCTGAATCTTCACTCTCTACCAAACTCAACTAGGAGAATACATTTATGGAAATGAATCCCCCTTTATGCTTCTGCAACAGATAACATCGTAACTGCCAGAGGTGGATTTGAATCCAAAGCTGCCACTTCCTATCCATAATCACTCTCCCCTTTTCTGTAAAATGGAGAGGTGGGGGCACTGGTTTTGAGAGGATTAATAAGATAGTGAAGAGAAAATATTATCTAAAACAGATTAAACTGTGTGCATACATGATAAGTCGCTTCAGTCGTGTACAACTTTTTGTGACCCTATGGACTGTAGCCCACCAGGCTCCTCTGTCCATGGGATGCTCCAGGCAAGAATACTGGAGTTGGGTTGCCATGCCCTTCTCCAGGGGATCTTCCCTACCCAGAGGTTGATCCTGCATTTCTCTTGCAACTCCTGCAGTGTAGGCGGATCTTTACCACTGAGCCACCTTGGAAGACCCCAAAACAGATAATAGTGATGACTATAGTGTCAATAAATGGTAACTATATAAAAATGGTATCAGCTAGCTGCTAGATTCTTCTTCTCTGAAAGTAAACATATATTTGTTTTGTCATATTCATTTCAGAAACAAATATTTTTCCATTAAGCAAGTATTCATTGTTTACCTGGCTCCAGGCTGGTTGATTATAGTCCATGTCTCACCATACCTTTTAGGAGCTTCTGGTTAGCTGTGGCAGTTTTCTACCTGTGCACTATCAAACTTTAACTGGAAATCCTCATCACTGCTCTTCTTATATTTCTGAGATTTTTAATAACTAGTTCTAATTAGCTGTAATTTAATTCATTGAAAAAAATCTTAGTGGGAATACTATGTGCCAGGAATTTCCTTAGGTTCTAAAGATATGTTAAAAAAAAAAAATACAAAAAATCAGTGCGCTCAAGGGGCTTCCATTTTAGTAGGTAAAGAAAGACTATAGAAATAGGATAATAAAATATATGTTACATAGGGAAATGAGGAATAGCAAAACAAGAGAAGTGAAGAGGGAGCTGGGGGGAAAAGGACAGCAAGAGATGAAGTGTTCCAGAAAACTCTCAGCAAACACCTGAAGGGGGTACAGGTACAAACCATACAGTTATTTTAGGAAATAGGAATCCAGGCAGAGAGAAAAGGATGATTCTAAGCCCTGCTGTAGGAGAATGACTGGTGTAATCGAAGAAGAGCTAGAAGAGCAATGTGGTGGAAAGGACTGGTGGAGGAAGGGAGGAGTGAAAGACGCATCAAAGAAGTAACCTGGGAACACAGTTCATCAGGACTTGCTGGCTGGCATAAGGATACGTGGCGAACTACTGGACATTCTTGAGCAGAAGAGCAGTGTGATATATGACTTAACCTCTCAAAGGGAGGATCTGTGTGTGCTTGGTTATGCCCTACTCTCTGTGACCCCATGGACTGTAGCCCACCAGGCTCCTCTGTCCATGGGATTCTCCAGGCAAGAATACNTTCTTGAGCAGAAGAGCAGTGTGATATATGACTTAACCTCTCAAAGGGAGGATCTGTGTGTGCTTGGTTATGCCCTACTCTCTGTGACCCCATGGACTGTAGCCCACCAGGCTCCTCTGTCCATGGGATTCTCCAGGCAAGAATACTGGAGTGGGTTGCCATTTTTTTCTTCAGGGGATCTTCCCAACCCAGGGATCCAACTCATATCTCTCGTGCCTCCTGGGAAACAAATCACGTAAAACTTAGCTTTAAAAGGAATATTGATAGTCTACTTTGAAATAAAAGCATAGTAAATTTCCTTTGCTTCTCTAAAATCCTCAGAGACTGTAGATATCAGGTGTAGTGTAGTAAGATCCTTTTTGATTAGTTTCTCCCACGCCAGATTTTTCTTTCAATTGCTATCCTGGTGTCTTCCTCTTGGAAGGAAAGCAGTTTTCATAGTTTACTCTAGCTTGAGTACAGGCTACTCATGAGGGAAATAGGAAATGTCCCCTTCCCTTGCTCTTCAATGACAATTCTCTCTTCTTAATTTGCCTATAGCTTAAGAAATACGCTTATGTTTGTTTTGTGGAAGCCTCTTGTCTCTCACTTTTACTTCCAAACTATTCACTATACATACCCCAAAGGTAGATATCCTTCCTGTAGTCTCCCGCTATAATTTATATTTCCTCTATCACTGTACTATAGTTGTCTCTTTTCTAATCTTTTTTATTTTTCCCATTGAACTCCTAAGTTTCATAACTGAGATGCATTAATTGATATGCAGCCTCCTTAACTCAGTGGTTGACACGTTGTAGGTGCTGAACAAATGGTCTTTCCTTGTGAGCAAGTGAGGCTCCAGGAAGAAGCCTGGGGCTCAGTCTACTCATCCCCACACTTTTTCCTTTTCTTTCTGGAATCCAGGCTTAGGTCCTCTTCTTAGTGGCTGATACAGTCTCCGTATCCCATGGTGCTATCTCCTCCAACACTGGTTTCCCCTTCTTCATTGAACCCTTGCCTCGGGCATTTTTCATTTTTAGTGTCCTTTCTTATAATTTCAAATCCTGAAGGATGATGCTGTGAAAGTGCTGCACTCAATATGCCAGCAAATTTGGAAAACTCAGCAGTGGCCACAGGACTGGAAAAGGGTCAGTTTTCATTCCAATCCCAAATAAAGGCAAAGCCAAATAATGTTCCAACTACCACACAATTGCACTCATCTCACATGCTAGTAAAGTAATGCTCAAAATTCCCCAAGCTAGGCTTCAGCAATACATGAACCGTGAACTTTCAGATGTTCAAGCTGGTTTTAGAAAAGGCAGAGGAACCAGAGATCAAATTGCCAACATCCGCTGGATCATGGAAAAAGCAAGAGAGTTCCAGAAAAACATCTATTTCTGCTTTATTGACTATGCCAAAGCCTTTGACTGTGTGGATCACAATCAACTGTGGAAAATTCTGAAAGAGATGGGAATACCAGACCACCTGACCTGCCTCTTNATTGCCAACATCCACTGGATCATGGAAAAAGCAAGAGAGTTCCAGAAAAACATCTATTTCTGCTTTATTGACTATGCCAAAGCCTTTGACTGTGTGGATCACAATAAACTGTGGAAAATTCTGAAAGAGATGGGAATACCAGACCACATGACCTGCCTCTTGAGAAATCTGTATGCAGGTCAGGAAGCAACAGTTAGAACTGGACATGGACCAACGGACTAGTTCCAAATAGGAAAAGGAGTATGTCAAGGCTGTATATTGTCACCCTGCTTATTTAACTTCTGTGCAGAGTACATCATGAGAAACGCTGGACTGGAAGAAGCACTAGCTGGAATCAGGATTGCCGGGAGAAATATCAATAACCTCGGATATGCAGATGACACCACCCTTATGGCAGAAAGTGAAGAGGAACTAAAAAGCCTCTTGATGAAAGTGAAAGAGGAGAGTGAAAAAGTTGGCTTAAAGCTCAACATTCAGAAAACAAAGATCATGGCATCTGGTCCCATCACTTCATGGGAAATAGATGGAGAAACAGTGGAAACAGTGTCAGACTTTATTTTTTGGGGCTCCAAGATCACTGCAGACGGTGACTGCAGCCATGAAATTAAAAAACACTCTTTGGAAGGAAAGTTATGACCAACCTGGATAGTATATTCAAAAGCAGAGACATTACTTTGCCAACAAAGGTCTGTCTATTCAAGGTAGTGGTCATGTATTGATAAGAGTTGGACTGTGAAGAAAGCTGACCCCTGAAGAACTAATGTTTTGAACTGTGGTGTTAGAGAAGACTCTTGAGAGTCCCTTGGGCTGCAAGGAGATCCAACCAGTCCATTCTAAAGGAGATCAGTCCTGGGTGTTCATTGGAGGGACTGATGCTGAAGCTCCAATACTTTGGCCACCTCATGTGAAGAGTTGACTCATTGGCAAAGACTCTGATGCTGGGAGGGATTGGGGGCGGGAGGAGAAGGGAACGACCGAGGATGAGATGGCTGGATGGCGTCACTGACTCGATGGACATGAGTTTGAGTAAACTCTGGGAGTTGGTGATGGACAGGGAGTCCTAGAGTGCTGCAGTTCATGAGGTCGCAAAGAGTCAGACACGACTGAGTAACTGAACTGAAATGAGTTTAATTCTCACAGGTAAAGAAATTGGAGCCACAGTGTTTAAATGACATGGCCAAATTCAGGCAGTTAATCAGTGGAGAAATTGAGACTTTCATTGTGAGAGACTGTGTTAAGTTGAAGCTTTCACTGTTCCGTTGCAGCCTCTGTGTTTAGAGATTTAAATAGCTATTTGAAAACTGTTTTTTGTACATAGACGAGGAATTCAGATTATAGTTTTAAAATTACTTAATAGATTAAAATAGATTATGGCTGTTAATTGTAAGAGTGGTTCTAAAACACTTGAAAGTATTTCTTTAGTATATTAATAATCCTATTTTGTAGGTAAGAAAAACCTGTGAAAAGAATTGGAACGTTCTATATCTGATTTACCATTATTTTAAATCTTAGTAGCCTCATAAATTAAACTTCAGTTTTAGTCTTTAAACATTTGGGCCACATTGTAAAAAGTTGTAGAGCTAAAAGAAATGCTTAGTTCAAGTTGCTTAATTACAATAACTTTTCTTTTGAGAAATAATACTACATTTGAGTGCCCAGTAACTATAGGGTTTTTACTTTGATGCTGTAATTAAAGTATTATTGTTATAGAAACTTAACATCTTTAATTGTAGAACATAAATGATCTTTCATTTTTGGGTAGAATAGTTAGGTAATACATTATAAGTAAGTTTTTTTGAATTGTCTACTACCTTCAAATACTGTTTTAAAATAGGAGACAGAAAGAAATATTTATCACTGTGATATTTTGATTTATCTTTTTCCTCTTACAGGACTTCTGGTGATGTTCTTGAGACATTCAATTTCTTAGAAAATGCTGATGACAGCGACGAAGAAGAGGAAAATGATATGATTGAAGGCATCCCAGAAGGAAAAGACAAACATCGGATAAATAAACACAAAGTAAGAATTCTCTTTACTAATAATGTGTATGGAATAGAAAATTTCAAGATGTCTTAGGTTACATTGGAAGTTATTGATGATTTTTTATTACGTCATTTGAAAGTTTTTTATATAGTTCTTATTGATTACCCTACATATAGTAGAAATTATTATCTACTGTATTATTAACTAATTGGCAAAAAGGGGTCTGTTTTTATGGGACTAGTCCAGTGTTTTGGAACTTTTTTGAAAAAAAACAACAAAACTATCCTATCACAATTAAGAATCACTGCTGTAGAGTATCTCTTGAGGTACAGTAAACACGTGACAAGTTGTAACTGATGTGGGTTGATACTCCCACCCTGGGTGAGGGAATAAACTAAGAATTGTAAATGTTTGTGTCAACACTCTTCACTCTTTGTTAAAGATTAATGAGTTTTCTTTTGCTTATAGTGTGGGAAACACAGTGTTGATACAGATTATGTATAAGAGCAAAAATAGATTAGATGATCCATGTGTGAATTATCATAGTAGTGTACAGTATTTCAGTTGTGGTTTTGAATTCCATTGTAGTTCTTTGGGATTTTACAGTAATGTGGGGAAAATTCCAGTTTTCCTCGAACGCCTCCAGTCTATAAAAGCAGTTTTCAGCCTTTCTCCCACATACTCATGTGAAACATCGGTGAATAGACGTTTTGATTTTTTTTTTTTTGGTTGTTCTGAGAAGCATTACTGTAAATTCCGCAGCTATTGACTTGCATTACTGTCCTTATTAACTATGCCATATCCTTATGAGTTATGGACTATAGGTGCAGTTTTCAGTGAATGAGGTCGATTCAACACAACATTCTGTAATATAAGTGACTGCACAGGTCTTTAATGGAGTTACTGGAAAATCTTTTGTAATTAGAGACGTTCTTTGTGAGGATCATCATATTTGAAGATCAAGATTTTAATCATTCTTAACCACCATATTACTTGCGTCACACTTTGGAGCACTATTGACAACCATTTCTCTAGGGTATAATTTGAGATTGTTGAACTCTGGAAAATCTTAAGATTTTTGTTTCTAAATAACCTAAAAATGGGAGTGCCAAAGTAAAGATAATTGTGTGAAAACATAAAGGATACCTTTACAGTTTATCATAAAGGTAATTCTTGGCTTGTGTTCCCTTTACAGATAGGTAATGAAGGCTTAGCTGCTGACCTAACTGATGATCCTGATACTGAGGAAGCACTGAAAGAATTTGATTTTTTAGTAACTGCTGAAGATGGTGAAGGAGCTGGAGAAGCACGAAGTTCAGGGGATGGCACAGAATGGGGTAAGGTGATAAAGAAATACAGGGGTGGGAAAATATCTAGGCCTTAAAGATGTATTTTATTAAATATTGTATGTGGAATCTGTGTATCTGAATGTATCCTGGCAGTTAAACTGAGAGCAAGAAGAGTGGTATTCAATAATTTCAGAGTATTTTGCATCAGTTTATTTAGCTTTGGTGGCTAAACTGTTTAATATATGGCTTTTGTTGAATTTTGATTTTTGAAATTTGTCTTGATTTAAAATTGAAACATTGTTAATTTAGAAATCCAGTTCCTTTCTTCTTAGCAGATTTTTTTTTAAGCATGTACACAGTTTTAAACATTCCCATGATTTAATTTGGTAATAGATTTGGGTTTCAAGAAGAGGACTCTCTTCAGTATGCCTGTATGGTATACCTGATCAGATAATACCATACAGGCATACCGAAAAGAGTCGTCTTCTTGAAACTCACATCCATTGGGTTGCAAATAGACACGACTGAACTTGTATACACACAATAAAGCTATTAATTCAGAATAATAGCTCTATAATGAACAAGATTTATTGAAACTATTGAACTTTATTACATAAAACATTCAATGTACAAACATGTTAAGAGCCTGGCCTTTGGAAGTGATCTACTGCTAACAATAATCCAGCTATAACTAAAAGGGTTAAAACAGTTCTATTTATACAGGGTTTAAAAAGCCCATTGGAAAGTAAAATATAAAGTGTACAAAGAATTTTAAGATAATAGCTGAGGTCCAGTGTGATCTTTCAATTAAAAATGTTCATTCTGTACTTACACAGCTAATTTCACATTGTATGGCAGAAACCACAACATGGTTCAACAATTATACTCAATTAAAAATAACTTTTAAAAACATGTTAATAATAGACACACCAAAAAAAAGTTCATTCAGTCAACATTTAATACGAACATGTTCCTGGTAGGGAGAACTCAGCTTTATTGGAGAAGAGTACTAAGTATTTAAATGCATATTTCCCATGAAAACCAAAATTGCTTAGTTACTAGCAAGAGGAATTATCACTAGATTTTTAAAAGCTACTTTGGTGATAAGGAGACACACTTCAGTTTATAAAAATGCCTCGTGTATATATTTAAGCTGAATATTGCTAATAGCAGGAGGGACAGAACCTGAGAGATAATGTTTATTGACTGTCCGGATACAAATTGAGTACTTGAAAGGTCTGGATTTTGTTATCAGCATTCTCATTGTTTATGATTGTCAAGCATGATTTTTCAGATCTTAACTTCTCCTAAGTGGAGGGAGAGGAGGCCTATTAATTGAAAAATTAAAAAAAAAAAACAATTTCCACAATTGTCTTCTACACTTTGAATATACATTTTTGTACTTACTCTTTGATAATTGCTAAGTTATAGAAGTTTACCCTTCTTAAGAATTAGTCTTGCTTAAGGGGACAGTAAAAATATCTAATTTTCTTCTTTCATTAGTGTGCAGCCTATCAATGTTGGAAATACCTTATTTTTATCTGGGCACTACTGATGCTCATTTAGATTATTAAAGGGAGAAAAAAGATGGAAAGCAGTTTTCAAACATTTGTATAGCTAAATCTTGGCACATTTCCATTCCTATTCTCTTCACCTAAAATTGCTGAAAGTTTAACTGTCCATCAGAAGAATATAACAATTTTAGGAATTAAATTTGTATAAAATGGCATTACTTCTGTCATAAAAAGTGTGCAGTTGATTAGTCCTTCTGTCCAAAAACTTTTGACTGTAGAACAGTTTCAAGAGAGGACCTAATTAGTGAATGATGACTGTCGATACTTTTATTTACTTCTGCTTATTAATATTTGAGAATGACCTGAATCTTTATGTGTAATGGAAGTAACCAACAAAGTCTCTTCCTTCTAGACAAGTCTAAAGTATCTCTAAAGCATTTTAAGTTCTTAAGATGGAAGGGACTCTGTTAAGAGCAAAATGATTCAAGTAATTTCTTTCCCTAAGAAATGAAAACAATCACAGAATCTATGCAGTGTTTTTTATAAAGGATCTTTGCAGCGATTTTGAATTTTTCATTTTTACTCATTAGGTATCATACTCAGGTTTTTTTTCCAAAGCAAAAAGGCTGAATATACAAATTTACTTAAAATTTGAGTTTACTTACAAATGGGAAAGTGATTTTCAGATTTAAGTTACTGGGTAAAGGATAGATTTTTTTTTTTTTAGTGGCTCACTGAGCAATAAAGAATCTACCTGCAGTGCAGGAGACACAGGTTTGATCCCTGGGTCAGGAAGATGCTTGGAGAAAAGAAATGGCAACCCACTCCAGTATTCTTGCCTGGACAATTCCAATCCATGGGGTTACAAATGAGTCATACGTGACTGGATGACTGAACAAAAACAGCAACAAATGACATCATAATAGTGCATCATAACAGAACATCATAGTAGTGCAGTAGCATAGGCCTATCCTGAATGGTCTGTGAATGTCTAAGTTATTTTTTACCTAAATATTATAAAAGACTGGAAGTGTTTCAATATCCTACCACATATTTCAGTATGTTTCTGTAGCATGAAATCAGAGATATATTGATTGTTTAAAGAAAGAAACCATGAAGAAAAACAAATATTTAAAAATAAAACTGGAAAGATCAGTATAATTTGACAACATCCCTCCTACCAGCTCCATATTAAATATTTATATTAAAAGACTGGAAGTGTTTCAATATCCTACCACATATTTCAGTATGTTTCTGTAGCATGAAATCAGAGATATATTGATTGTTTAAAGAAAGAAACCATGAAGAAAAACAAATATTTAAAAATAAAACTGGAAAGATCAGTATAATTTGACAACATCCCTCCTACCAGCTCCATATTAAATATTTATATTGTATACACTGTATATTTCCTTTCAGTTTTTCTCGTAACCCCTTAAAAGGAAGATAATGGAACTTTTCTTATGATGGATATTTTTTCCCAGTCTGCTGTCCTCTGATTCTTTTATGCTGTTTGTTTAGTCCTCGTTCATGTCTGATTCCTGTGACCCCATGGACTGTAGCCCTCCAGGCTCCTCTGTCCATGGGATTTCCCAGGCAAGAATACTGGAGTGGGTAGCCATTTCCTCCTCCAGGGGATCTTCCTGACCCAGATCCCCTGCACTGCGGGCGAATTCTTTACCACTGAGCCACCAGGGAAGCCCCAATTCTTTCAGATCAAATAATTTTTTAAAAGATAATACAAATATATAAACAAAAACTTGGTCAGAATTAACTTGCTTCTTTTTTTGAGCCAAAGATGTTTTCCAGCTTTATTGTGATATAGTTTACATATACCACTGGGCAATTTTAAGATGTACACATATATATGAAATGATTACCATAATCACTAGGTCAGCTAGCACATCCATGACTTCACAGAGTTATCATTTTTACAGTAAGAAATTTTAAGATCTACTCTCTTAATAATGTTCAAGTATACAGTACAGCACTGTTAACTGTAGTCATCATTACTGGACATTAGATCCCCAGAATTTATTTATCTTTTGTCTGAAAGTATATGTCTTTAACCTCCTTCACTTCTTCTCCCCCACCCCCACTCAGGTGGCAACCTCCAATCTGCTCTGTTTTTATGAGTCCATTTTTTTAGATTCCATATATAAGTGCAGTCATACTGTATTTGTCTTTTTCTGTCTGACTTATTTCACTTACCTTAATGCTCCCATATTCATTCAGAAGTAATTTATTTATGACTTGGAACATTTTCACAAGGCAAATTGCATGTATCTCTTTGTGGCGATAATTTAATAACTTCATCCTGCTCCTAACTATACTGTCAAAAGCAAGATTATTCATTACTAATACATTGGCTTATTGTCTTTTTATATTGGAAATTTAAAAGAATTATTCTAAAGATTGCACTGTTCTTAAAGTATGAATTATTTATTTAAGCACTAGATATGTTCAATTGCTATCTGTTGTTGTTGTTTTAGTAACACAAGTTGATTTTCAAAGTTGTGTATATATGGCCTACTATTTTCTTTATACAGAAAAAAGTTAATATATTTAACTCAGAACTTACCAGTCTTGATAACTTGTGCTTTTATTCTATTCGTCCTTTATTGGTCTATCTTCACTGATATGACAAATATCTGCCAATTTTCCATTAAGATTCATAAAGTGTGTTTGATATTTCAATTGATATTTGATAATGCATAATTTGGTATCTCATGTTCCTTCCTAATCCTATATTTCTATGTAACAAGGAAATGAAGCTTCCTGTAGTAATTAGATTTTTTTAAAAAAGGTCTAAGTTATTTTGTTTAGTTTATTTCCATTTTCAATAACTTTTTTTACTCTAGAAAATACTGTAGGAAAAAGACATATAGTAGTTTTCCATTGTCATAGCCCAAGATTCTCAGTTCTGAAGAGAGGCTCTGGTATGAAAGTTTAAAGTAGAGAAAAATACCCAGCTTGGCACCCTAAGGAGAATAATAACCAGTCTACCCATATTTTTGGCATCTCCCTGAGTTCAAGTCAAAAAAAAAAAAAGTACTGAAACAAAATCTCAGGTCTTATTTGTCTTTTTTTCTACCAAAGATGGTTTTTATTGCGTAGATATCCTCTAAATATAGCAGTGATGTATGTCTTTTAGAAATATATTTATCTTACATGTTAAATGCAAAACTTTAAGCAAGTTGTCTTATCGACAAATGCAAACTGTAGAGACAAAAGTCCTTTCTTTATAACATGCCATTGTCTTCTGCTCCTGCACTCTCCCGAGCTCTGTTCTTAGTTAATTTTGGACATATCTGTTCTTGCTTGGAGGTGATGATGTTTGCATAAACATTTGTCAACAACGGATCCTCCCCATTGCCACATACCCCTCTTGGAAACTTAATGCCTTTTGTCTTTGGAATCCGGTATATTTTAGAGCTTTTAAAAGGTACAGTTCAGTTCAGTCGCTCAGTGATGTCCAACTCTTTGCGACCCCATGAATCGCAGCACGCCAGGCCTCCCTGTCCATCACCAACTCCCGGAGTTCACCCAAACTCTTGTCCATCAAGTCGGTGATGCCATCCAGCCATCTCATCCTCGGTCATCCCCTTCTCCTCCTGCCCCCAATCCCTCCCAGCATCAGGGTCTTTTCCAATGAGTCAACTCTTCGCATGAGGTGGCCAAAGTACTGGAGTTTCAGCTTTAGCATCAGTCCTTCCAAAGAACACCCAGGACTGATCTCCTTTAGACTAGACTGATTGGATTTCCTTGCAGTCCAAGGGACTCTCAAGAGTCTTCTCCAACACCACAGTTCAAAAGCATCAATTCTTTGGCACTCAGCTTTCTTCACAGTCCAACTTTCATACATATACCATTTATTATGGAACACCCCAAGGGGGTCTGTGGCAGCAGCCTTTAGTCCAGCAATCAGTATTTTTTGTAGCAAGCAATATGTTTTGTAGCAAATTTTTGTCTAAATAAAAAATATAAAGTCTTCTGTCAATTCTAGTTAAATTCTATGGCAAAAGTAAACAGATAAATAAGAAATAAACACATATACCAGATACAACAGTTGGATTTCAGAGCTTTTGAATTTCCAAAAAAAGAACTGTATGTTGTACAAAGAATCTTCCCTGGAGGAATCTCCATCTTTCTGCTAGAATAGGGGCTTGAATGAAATGGAATGAGTGGATCTGGAGTGAGAATTTCCTATCAGAGCTATTTTGAACAATTTGTCATAACATTTAACTTCATGTTAAAAAATGTAAGTCATACAACGTTTAAACTTTGTGTTTTTAAAGACTAACAAAATTTGCTCTACAACTCAAATGTAACATATATTTGACAATGATGTTAAACACCGTCATTTTTCTTAATTTGATTTCTTTGATCAGAAAGGAAGGGAAAGCTTGTGCTTTTCTTGCTGTGCTAGTTTGGAGATTGTTTTTTCAAGTTCATTTATATCAATTCACTTAATAGGACACATATAACACTGTGTGACATCTATCATCTCATTTAATAATTGTTGTTAGTTCATTTCCCAGTAAAGACAAGGAAAAGAAGAATGTTGAACGACCTAGAAAATCTAATCATTTAGGAAATAATTCTAAGTTTATAGTTAATGTTCCTCTTTATTATTTTCAACATATGAAAATGCAGTGTGAACATTTTGATATGTAAATAGAGGGTTGAGTGATTTAAAATCCTTTTTACAAACTTAGCTATAATTCACTTACAGTATTTAAAAGCAAAATCTCTAGTCAGCTGAAGTCAAATTCTCTAGTTTGAGAAGGCTTGGGAAAGAATCAAGATGTTAGCATTTTCTCCTAGAGAAGTGACAATGGTCAGGCTTTTATGGCTACTTTGAAGGTTTTGTCTTTGGTTTTCTGCAGTTTCATTAAGGTACATCTGGTTTTAGATTTCTTTTTATTTATTTGCTTAGGATTCTTGGGGTTTCTTAAAGTTATGTATTGATGTCTTTCATCAATTAGGAAATGTTTACCTTTAATTCCTTTAAATTCTGCTTCTGATGCATTCTGTCTGCCTCCTCATCCTGAAACTCTAGTTAAACATATTTTAAACTTCATTATTGTATCCTTTACACTCCCTACTGTCTCATCATCTCACCCCCCTCCTGTCCTCTACCTCCTGAATTTTACTCTGGATTGACTTTTTTAGGTTTATACTCTACTTCATTTGATTTTGCTTCTCATGTGTCTAACTTGCTCCAAAACAAAACCCACTGAATTACTATTTTTTTTTTTTTTTTTTTTTCCTTCTTCACCATACCTTTTGCACATAGAAACCCTTCTGTGATTATCTTACTTCCCAGAGGCCTAAAACACAATCCACAACAAATGGACGATGTCCCTTTGCCTCAAGTAGGCTATTTGCATATTTGAAGTTGATATCCATTCTAAAGAGGTGATCCTAGAATTTTGTCATCTCCTCACAAGAGAGAAAAACACTTCTTTAAGTGAAATCATTGTAACCACATGTACGAGATATTATATGACCAAGATCAAGAACAAATGTTTCATGTGATTAACAGGTTCAGAGAAAAAAGAATAAAAATGGAGTGAGAATAACATTTAAAGTATTGTTGATAGCTCTAGAGACGCCTTTGCAGAATAAATAGAATGTTGAGGCAGGCACACAAGAGGGCTGTGGATTTTGTGTGTTGGAGAATCTATATTCAGGAAAAGGGACTCTAAAGAGACAAAGTAATGTCAGATTAGACTTAATTTGCATTTTGCCTAGATACCAGTCTAGAAACACCCATTTCCTCTTCCCTCATTCATATTAAACTGCCCTGTTGTCAGGTTCTGAGTGATCAAATGCAGCCAAGTGCAAACTTGGTGAGAATTTTGCCATATAGATGCCCGGGCTCCATCTAGTGGCAGAAGGTAACTAAGTTTTTACCATTGTCCCAAAGAGCCTTAAAAAAATTATTTAATAGAATTTACATTTTGAGAACACTATGAATTAAGTTTTACATTTTATTCCTAAGAAAAAGTAATATCCAAGTTAAACACTTGTTTTCAACATTTTAATTTGTGCAGCTTCTCATGGGACTATTTTATTTCTTCTGCTTTATAATATAAATTTAACCTACAGTGACTATTCATTCAAGTTTCTATTCTTTTGGTTTATTTTTTATCATTAAAGAGGACAGATACAAATTGTCATTCAGTTATCTTATGGTTCAGAAATGATAAAGCTTATGAACAAAATATAATAACAAACTAGTGAAATAGTGAGAATCAAAGAAAGAATTGGATGAAAATCTAAGTTGTCTAGTTGGAAGTGAGATGGGAACCGAAGTAAACTGAATTGAACTCTATTTTCAATTTAAGCATTTGGCTTCTTACATGATATTTGTTTTGGTGTCTTGAGTTGTTATTTTTTCTATTTTAACAATTTTTTCCTAAGTATATTTTAAAGTCCTGATGAATTAAAGTGCTGTCATTTGCTTATGTGTCCAGACGTATGATTGTGTGTGTGTGTTTGTGGGATGGTTTACCCTCTATTGTATCAGTTCAGCTATGAACTTTGTGGAGGAAGTTAAACTATTTTATAAGCTTTTTATAGCAAATTTTAATCTGAGATGCCTTTATACCTCACTTCTTAACCTATTACAGATAAAATTACTTATTAAATTTTATATATAAATATCAACTGTATACTTGTTATATGTATAATTATGTATATCTGAAAGTATACTGATATATTAGATAAAATTGATATAATTTATTTACTTCTAACCTTCACAATAAAAGTGTTATTTCTAATTTAAAATGCATTTTGGTTCAAATGTAAAATTCAAACGTCTCTGCACAAGACCAACTATATCAACTATATCCATATTTCTCGAGTGATTTTTTTAAAAATTAAGGAACTTCATCTCTTAAGAGCAGTTTTGTGTTCACAGCAAAATTAAGAAGTATAGAGATTTCCCATATGCCTTCTGCCTTCACACATGCATAAGCCTCCCCATTATCAACATTCCCAGCAGAGTGGTCTATTTGTTACAATTGATGAACCCATGTTGACACATCAAAATCACCTCAAGTTCATAGTTTACACTAGGGCCCAGTCTTCATGTCGGCTTCCCTGGTGGCTCGGATGGTAAAAATCTGCCTGCAATGCAAGAGACCCAGTTTCGATCCTTGGGTCAGGAAAATCCCCTGGAGGAAGAAATGGCAACCCACTCCAGTATTCTTGCCTGGACAATTCCAATCCATGGCGTTACAAATGAGTCATACGTGACTGGATGACTGAACAAAAACAGCAACAAATAACATCATAATAGTGCAGTAGCATAGGCCTATCCTGAATGGTCTGTGAATGTCTAAGTTATTTTTTACCTAAATATTATAAAAGACTGGAAGTGTTTCAATATCCTACCACATATTTCAGTATGTTTCTGTAGCATGAAATCAGAGATATATTGATTGTTTAAAGAAAGAAACCATGAAGAAAAACAAATATTTAAAAATAAAACTGGAAAGATCAGTATAATTTGACAACATCCCTCCTACCAGCTCCATATTAAATATTTATATTGTATACACTGTATATTTCCTTTCAGTTTTTCTCGTAACCCCTTAAAAGGAAGATAATGGAACTTTTCTTATGATGGATATTTTTTCCCAGTCTGCTGTCCTCTGATTCTTTTATGCTGTTTGTTTAGTCCTCGTTCATGTCTGATTCCTGTGACCCCATGGACTGTAGCCCTCCAGGCTCCTCTGTCCATGGGATTTCCCAGGCAAGAATACTGGAGTGGGTAGCCATTTCCTCCTCCAGGGGATCTTCCTGACCCAGATCCCCTGCACTGCAGGCGAATTCTTTACCACTGAGCCACCAGGGAAGCCCCAATTCTTTCAGATCAAATAATTTTTTAAAAGATAATACAAATATATAAACAAAAACTTGGTCAGAATTAACTTGCTTCTTTTTTTGAGCCAAAGATGTTTTCCAGCTTTATTGTGATATAGTTTACATATACCACTGGGCAATTTTAAGATGTACACATATATATGAAATGATTACCATAATCACTAGGTCAGCTAGCACATCCATGACTTCACAGAGTTATCATTTTTACAGTAAGAAATTTTAAGATCTACTCTCTTAATAATGTTCAAGTATACAGTACAGCACTGTTAACTGTAGTCATCATTACTGGACATTAGATCCCCAGAATTTATTTATCTTTTGTCTGAAAGTGTATGTCTTTAACCTCCTTCACTTCTTCTCCCCCACCCCCACTCAGGTGGCAACCTCCAATCTGCTCTGTTTTTATGAGTCCATTTTTTTAGATTCCATATATAAGTGCAGTCATACTGTATTTGTCTTTTTCTGTCTGACTTATTTCACTTACCTTAATGCTCCCATATTCATTCAGAAGTAATTTATTTATGACTTGGAACATTTTCACAAGGCAAATTGCATGTATCTCTTTGTGGCGATAATTTAATAACTTCATCCTGCTCCTAACTATACTGTCAAAAGCAAGATTATTCATTACTAATACATTGGCTTATTGTCTTTTTATATTGGAAATTTAAAAGAATTATTCTAAAGATTGCACTGTTCTTAAAGTATGAATTATTTATTTAAGCACTAGATATGTTCAATTGCTATCTGTTGTTGTTGTTTTAGTAACACAAGTTGATTTTCAAAGTTGTGTATATATGGCCTACTATTTTCTTTATACAGAAAAAAGTTAATATATTTAACTCAGAACTTACCAGTCTTGATAACTTGTGCTTTTATTCTATTCGTCCTTTATTGGTCTATCTTCACTGATATGACAAATATCTGCCAATTTTCCATTAAGATTCATAAAGTGTGTTTGATATTTCAATTGATATTTGATAATGCATAATTTGGTATCTCATGTTCCTTCCTAATCCTATATTTCTATGTAACAAGGAAATGAAGCTTCCTGTAGTAATTAGATTTTTTTAAAAAAGGTCTAAGTTATTTTGTTTAGTTTATTTCCATTTTCAATAACTTTTTTTACTCTAGAAAATACTGTAGGAAAAAGACATATAGTAGTTTTCCATTGTCATAGCCCAAGATTCTCAGTTCTGAAGAGAGGCTCTGGTATGAAAGTTTAAAGTAGAGAAAAATACCCAGCTTGGCACCCTAAGGAGAATAATAACCAGTCTACCCATATTTTTGGCATCTCCCTGAGTTCAAGTCAAAAAAAAAAAAAGTACTGAAACAAAATCTCAGGTCTTATTTGTCTTTTTTTCTACCAAAGATGGTTTTTATTGCGTAGATATCCTCTAAATATAGCAGTGATGTATGTCTTTTAGAAATATATTTATCTTACATGTTAAATGCAAAACTTTAAGCAAGTTGTCTTATCGACAAATGCAAACTGTAGAGACAAAAGTCCTTTCTTTATAACATGCCATTGTCTTCTGCTCCTGCACTCTCCCAAGCTCTGTTCTTAGTTAATTTTGGACATATCTGTTCTTGCTTGGAGGTGATGATGTTTGCATAAACATTTGTCAACAACGGATCCTCCCCATTGCCACATACCCCTCTTGGAAACTTAATGCCTTTTGTCTTTGGAATCCGGTATATTTTAGAGCTTTTAAAAGGTACAGTTCAGTTCAGTCGCTCAGTGATGTCCAACTCTTTGCGACCCCATGAATCGCAGCACGCCAGGCCTCCCTGTCCATCACCAACTCCCGGAGTTCACCCAAACTCTTGTCCATCAAGTCGGTGATGCCATCCAGCCATCTCATCCTCGGTCATCCCCTTCTCCTCCTGCCCCCAATCCCTCCCAGCATCAGGGTCTTTTCCAATGAGTCAACTCTTCGCATGAGGTGGCCAAAGTACTGGAGTTTCAGCTTTAGCATCAGTCCTTCCAAAGAACACCCAGGACTGATCTCCTTTAGACTAGACTGATTGGATTTCCTTGCAGTCCAAGGGACTCTCAAGAGTCTTCTCCAACACCACAGTTCAAAAGCATCAATTCTTTGGCACTCAGCTTTCTTCACAGTCCAACTTTCATACATATACCATTTATTATGGAACACCCCAAGGGGGTCTGTGGCAGCAGCCTTTAGTCCAGCAATCAGTATTTTTTGTAGCAAGCAATATGTTTTGTAGCAAATTTTTGTCTAAATAAAAAATATAAAGTCTTCTGTCAATTCTAGTTAAATTCTATGGCAAAAGTAAACAGATAAATAAGAAATAAACACATATACCAGATACAACAGTTGGATTTCAGAGCTTTTGAATTTCCAAAAAAAGAACTGTATGTTGTACAAAGAATCTTCCCTGGAGGAATCTCCATCTTTCTGCTAGAATAGGGGCTTGAATGAAATGGAATGAGTGGATCTGGAGTGAGAATTTCCTATCAGAGCTATTTTGAACAATTTGTCATAACATTTAACTTCATGTTAAAAAATGTAAGTCATACAACGTTTAAACTTTGTGTTTTTAAAGACTAACAAAATTTGCTCTACAACTCAAATGTAACATATATTTGACAATGATGTTAAACACCGTCATTTTTCTTAATTTGATTTCTTTGATCAGAAAGGAAGGGAAAGCTTGTGCTTTTCTTGCTGTGCTAGTTTGGAGATTGTTTTTTCAAGTTCATTTATATCAATTCACTTAATAGGACACATATAACACTGTGTGACATCTATCATCTCATTTAATAATGGTTGTTAGTTCATTTCCCAGTAAAGACAAGGAAAAGAAGAATGTTGAACGACCTAGAAAATCTAATCATTTAGGAAATAATTCTAAGTTTATAGTTAATGTTCCTCTTTATTATTTTCAACATATGAAAATGCAGTGTGAACATTTTGATATGTAAATAGAGGGTTGAGTGATTTAAAATCCTTTTTACAAACTTAGCTATAATTCACTTACAGTATTTAAAAGCAAAATCTCTAGTCAGCTGAAGTCAAATTCTCTAGTTTGAGAAGGCTTGGGAAAGAATCAAGATGTTAGCATTTTCTCCTAGAGAAGTGACAATGGTCAGGCTTTTATGGCTACTTTGAAGGTTTTGTCTTTGGTTTTCTGCAGTTTCATTAAGGTACATCTGGTTTTAGATTTCTTTTTATTTATTTGCTTAGGATTCTTGGGGTTTCTTAAAGTTATGTATTGATGTCTTTCATCAATTAGGAAATGTTTACCTTTAATTCCTTTAAATTCTGCTTCTGATGCATTCTGTCTGCCTCCTCATCCTGAAACTCTAGTTAAACATATTTTAAACTTCATTATTGTATCCTTTACACTCCCTACTGTCTCATCATCTCACCCCCCTCCTGTCCTCTACCTCCTGAATTTTACTCTGGATTGACTTTTTTAGGTTTATACTCTACTTCATTTGATTTTGCTTCTCATGTGTCTAACTTGCTCCAAAACAAAACCCACTGAATTACTATCTTTTTCAGTTCTATATCTAGCTAGTTCTTTTTCAATTTTTTATTGTAACTTAACCATTTTCGAGCACAAAACTGAAGCCTGGCATGTGTCTTTTCATGCGTGCTCAGTTGCTAAATTGTGTCCAATTCTTTGCGACCACATGGACTGTAGCTGTCCAGGCTCCTCTGTAGATGGAATTTCCTGGGCAAGAATACTGGAGTGGGATGCCATGTCCTCCTCCAGGGGATTTCCCTACCCAAGACCAAACCCACATTTCCTGCGTCTCCTGCATTAACAGGCAGATTCTTTACCACTGAGCCACGTGGGATGCCCAAGGTTGGCATGCTGCTGCTGCTGCTGCTGCTGCTAAGTTGCTTCAGTCGTGTCCGACTCCGTGTGACCCCATAGATGGCAGCCCAACAGGCTCCCCCGTCCCTGGGATTCTCCAGGCAAGAACACTGGAGTGGGTTGCCATTTCCTTCTCCAGTGCATGAAAGTGAAAAGTGAAAAAAGTCGCTCAGTCGTGTCCAACTCCCAGCGACCTCATGGACTGTAGCCCACCAGGCTCCTCCGTCCATGGGATTTTCCAGGCAAGAGTACTGGGGTGGGGTGCCATTGCCTTCTCCAAGGTTGGCATATATCTCCTTAAAAACCTTAAAGATATGTATCTATAATCTATGTAAAATAATACCAATATCTTTGAGCACCCAAGATTCTATTCTGTTGCCTTTCATTCTCTTGCTTCTCACTCATGGAGTCTTCTCTCTCATATTTCTGGTGATCTTTAAATGTGTCATAGATATTAAATTTTTGAGTTTAACCTATAGAGATTAATTTGAGTCCTAGGAAAATCCACCAAAGAGGATCTTAAATTACCATTATTAGTCTCTAAAAATTCAGATAACCTTAATTCAACTTTGAGGCATGGTATTTTCTGTATACCTGTCTCAAAACCAAGCTTCGGAGTATGCAAAACATGGCTTACTTGGTTTACACTGTCAGTCTTAGGATGTATCCTTTTCATCCTCAGTCCAGTTTCAGAGTTGATTTAGCAGGGTCACTCCTTTGGGAGACTTTAGACTTTGATTTTCTTCCTCTATCCTCTTCCAGTTGGTGACTTCTATAGGAGCAAGAGAATCCTGAATATTGGACTCACTTCTCTGGATTTCCATTTACTCCCATTTATTGCATTAATAATGCTACAAAAACATTCTTTAATTTTCCCCAACATATTTTTTGAAACAATTTTGTCTCACTTTTTAAATTTCTTCAGTGGAAAAGTGATTACCAGGATTGCCATTCTTCAAAGAGGAAATTCCATGAAAAGACTTCAATAATCAAATTGAATAGAATAGAAATGATTAGTAGGAGTTTAGGTCAGGGCAAGGCTAGTAGAGGAAAAGGGGGATTGAGAAAAAGACCCACTGAAAGATTTTGGTAACAAATGGTGGAAGTAGAAATAAAAGATCATGGAAGTAAAAGGGATAAAGAGTATCAAGAAGAGACAATGATTAACATTGGAAGATAACCAAATAGGATAATTGAGAAAAGGGTAATTGAATTTGGTAATTAGGAAAGCATTAGAGAATTTAATGTGAACATCTTCAGAAAGACTAATTTTATAGTTTTCTGAATTATTACTTAGGTAAAAAGCATATTTATCAATTTCTTTAAGAACTTCGGTAAAGGCAAGAAAAGAAAAAGTGTTTTGAGGCAATGTGGAACATAATTCTAGTCTATTTAAAAACACTTTATGTTAAATTCAATCAATACCATGATTAAATTGGAATTAAATTTCTTCATGATCAGATTCTATGGATGATGCTTATCAAACCGATCCTAAAATTAACCTGACAAGGCATATAAGAGAAATTTCTGTTAATACTGGAACAATGATAGTTTTGGATTTTCCATATTTTTCTTAATTTCATAATACTCAATTTCTTTGAACTAAGGCAAACATCTCTACCTGTCTGAAAATATAGATTAGGAACTCAAGAGCAGGAGGTATTTTTTATCTTTAAATGGATCCATTTTAAAATAATACTATTTTGAGAGATTCAGTATATCCAAAGCTCTGTTGTTAACAGCAAAAACCTGAACTTGATTGCCATGTGTTAGAATAAAACTCACATTGTGGACAATTCTGAGACTTTTAAATCTTTTTATTTGTATATAACAAAAAAGGAAACCTTGCTGAATCCCTTCCCATGGAAATTATTCAATGGTGCTATCCATTGAATAATAGCTTTGTCTTATTGGGTAGCATATTCTCTCCTGCTTGCTATACCAGAGGCTTGCATCAAATCCTTCTGACTTTGTATTTGGAAATTCATAAATGAATGAAAGTCTCCTCCGATACTTTGCTTTGCTATTTGCTGTTGTGATTTAGTTGCTCAGTTGTGTCTGACACTTTTGCAACCCTGTGGACAGCAGTCCCCCAGGCTCCTCTATTCATGGGATCTCCCAGGCAAGAATACTGGAGTGGGTTACTGTGCCCTCCTCCCGGGGTTCTTACCAACTCTGGGACGGAACCCACGTCTCCTGCAAGTTCCTTACCACTGAGCCACCAGGGAAGCCATTGATTTACTTTTAGTGGCTTTAGTAATAATGTGTTTATGTTCACTCCAGTCAAGTTCATCTTTAAGAGGATTTATCAGATTTTTTAAATGGTGAGGAAGTTTGACCAACCAGTAGGTTGGGAAATTTCTTTTATTAGAAGATGATATTGAACCTAATAATTTGAGTGAAATTTGAACCTTCTGCTTATTCCCACTGCTGATTTAATAAGGAAAACTGGCTTGCTCATATTGATTTATTCTAGTCTGCATTTATTTTATGTCCCAACCCTAAATACAAGCTTCTAGTTTCATCTAGACATCTGCCGGTGGTTGGGTTGCAGTTGGTTAAATAAGCTTTTACAATGTCCTAGGATTATGGAATTGACTGCTTTTCAGGGTCATAAATTTATATCTTACATATGTTAGGCATAGTGTATATCTACAGTTCCAGTCAAAAGTAATCTTAAAGGACAAAGATTAAGTTCATATTGATCCTCATTATAATGGAATATTTCTCTGATTTATGTTAAATAATGACAGAATTTACTAAAATGAAAGTCAGTGTTACTCTTTTGAGGGTCAGTCACAAGGAAGATTCACTTGACTGACTGGGGGAAAAACAGAGCTGTAAATTGAAAGTCTTTTTAAAGTACTTATGGCTTAATAACAGTACCACATGTGAATTTACTTGATGTATTTCTTTTTTCCTATGTCCATCCTGCCAGTTATAGAGAGTAAAAAGCTAAATGTTCCCTTTATGTGAAGGCAATTTGGTTTTACTGCCGTGAAATTGGAATGGCATTGGCAGACAGTGAATTATGCTATCTACATACTGCCTACATTAAAAAAAATAATTTAAGTGACAGTTAATAAGCCACTAAGGTAGATTGATTTATTAAGTTACAAAGAAATTTACTTTGAAATTTTTTTCTTGTATTTTTTTTTTGTTGCTGAAAATTATATTGCTAACAAAGTTAAAGAGCAAATATTTAGCCTATTAAGGACTTTAATTTGTCTTACAGCAAAAAAATATGTTTATTAAATTGAGATACCCTTTGCTTAGGGATCTGACTATTGAAAAAGGTTTTTGGATATTTTGGGGGAAAGGTAGCATTCTCATGGGCAGTCTTTATCCCTGCCCTCCCCGCTCTGCCACCAGGCAGCCACAAAAGAATAGATCTTGGGCCTGAAACAGTTCTGTAGCTAGAGGTAAAGTGCCCACACAGCCTATGCAGACTTTATCACCTGAAATAGTAATGTCTTGCTCTATTTCAGGCTCAACTAGCACTCCTTTGTTATGCCTAAGTATATGTGTCAATGTTTGACAGGCTTCAGTATTTTAGACTCCATGGGGGAGGAGATGAGGTCTTTCTATTGCATCAAAAGAGGGGTGCTAGGTTAATTACTCTGTTTCCACTTCCAAGAGGACCCACCAGCCATGTAGGAAGTGATGCCTCTATTGGTGCAGATCTTTCTCTGACTCTTCCTTGTTAAAGCATTGTTTGACTGTGTTGTGCGCTCCTTGGCAACTCCTATACTAAGATGCAATGGGCAGAAGTGTTTGAATCTCTTTTCTGGTAGCTGGCATTGTGATATCTTTGCTATCCTCCATCGTGTTGGAGTCTTCCCTGGCATCTGTAGTTGGTACATGGTGTTCTAATCAACAGTATTGCTTTTAATACTATCTCTCAAAGTTAGAGCTTCTTGGAACATGATTTAGAAATTATTTCTCAAAGATAATTGAAATTTCAGATATTAAGAGAAGTCTTGTGTTTATTGACATTGTAGCACAGCAGTAAAGAATCTGCCTGCAATGCAGGAGACACAGGTTTGATCCCTGGGTCCGAAAGATCCCCTGGAGAAGAAAATGACAACCAACTTCTCTTCCTGCCTTCAATCTTGCTCAGCATCAGGGTCTTTTCCAGAAAGTCAGTTCTTTGCATCAGGTGACCAAAGTATTGGAGTTTCAGCTATAGCATCAGTCCTTCAATGAATATTCAGGGATAATTTCCTTTAGGATTGACTGGTTTTACCTCCTTGCAGTCCAATGGACTCTCCAGAGTCATCTCCAACACCACAGTTCTAAAGCATCAGTTCTTTGGCGCTCAGCTCTCTTTATAGTCCAGTGTTCTTGCTTGGGAAATATCATGGATAGAGAAGCTTATCAGGCTACAGTCCATGGGGTCACAAGAATTGGAAACAATTAGCAATGAAACCAGCATCACCCACCAGAAACTGCTAAGGTATTGTGAAGTTTCCCTACAATTAGGGAAATTATGAAAAATGCTATGATAGTCTTTTATTTTCTATTCATGAATATAGAAAGGACATTATTTCTTATGGTCCTCTTTAGGAAGTTAACTGGTTTGGTTCAGTTCAGTAGCTCAGTTGTGTCTGACTCTTTGCAACCCCATAAACTGCAGCACGCCAGCCTTCCCTGTCCATCACCAACTCCTGAAGCATGCTCAAACTCATGTCTGTCGAGCTGCTGATGCCATCCAACCATATCATCCTCTGTCGTCCCTGACTTCTCCTGCCTTCAATCTTGCCCAGCATCAGCGTCTTTTCCAGTGAGTCAGTTCTTCACATCAGGTGGCCAAAGTATTGGAGTTTCAGCTTTAGCATCACTCCTTCAATGAATATTCAGGACTGATTTCCTTTAGGATGGACTGGTTGGATTTCCTTGCAGTCCAAGGGACTCTCAAGAGTCTTCTCCAACACCACAGTTCAAAAGCATCAATTCTTTGGTGCTCAGCTTTCTTTATAGTCCAACTTTCACATCCGTACATGATTACTGGAAAAACCATAGCTTTGACTAGACGGACATTTGTTGGGAAAATAATGTCTTCTGCTTTTTAATATGCTATCTAGGTTGGTCATAGCTTTTCTTCCATCAGGAGCAAGTGTCTTTTAACTTCATGGCTGCACTCACCATCTGCAGTGATTTTGGAGCCTTCCAAAATAAAGTCTGTCACTGTTTCCATCATTTTCCCATCTTTTGCCATGAAGTGATGGGACCAGATGCCATGACCTTAGTTTTATGAATATTGAGTTTTAAACCAACTTTTTCACTCTCCCCTTTAACTTTCATCACTTTCATCAAGAGACTCTTTAGCTCTTCACTTTCTGGCATAAGGGTGGTGTCATCTGCATATCTGAGGTTATTGATATTTCTCCTGGCAGTCTTGATTCCAACTTGGGATTCATCCAGCCCGGCATTTCACATGATGTACTCTGCATATACGTTCAATAAGCAGGGTTAAGTAAGCAGCCTTGACGTACTCCTTTCCTGATTTGGAACCAGTCTGTTGTTCCATGTCCAGTTCTAACTGTTGCTTCTTGACCTCCATACAGATTTCTTGGGAGGCAGGTAAGGTGGTCTGGTATTACCATCTCTTTCACAATTTTCCAGTTTATTGTGGTTAACATAGTCAAAGGCTTTGGCATAGTCAATAAAGCAGAAGTAGATGTTTTCATGGAATGCTCTTGCTTTTTTGATGATCCAACGGATATTGCCAATTTGATCTCTGATTACTTTGCCTTTTCTAAATCCAGCTTGAACATCTGAAAGTTCACAGTTCATGTACCGTTGAAGCCTGGCTTGGAGTATTTTGATCATTACTAGCATGTGATATGAGTGCAGTTGTGCGGTAGTTTGAACATTTTTGGCATTGCCTTTCTTTGGGATTGGAATGAAAACTGACCTTTTCCAGTCCTGTGGCCACTGCTGAGTTTTCCAAATTTGCTGGCATATTGCGAGCAGCTCTTTCACAGCATCATCTTTTAGGATTTGAAAGAGCTCAACTGGAATTCCATCACCTCCACTAGCTTTGTTCATCTTGATGCTTTCTAAGACCCACTTGACTTTGCATTCCAGGATGTCTGGCTCTACATGGATGATCACACCATCGTGGTTATCTGGGTCATAAAGATCTTGTTTGTTTAGTTCTTCTGTGTATTCTTGCCACCTCTTCTTAATATCTTCTGCTTCTGTTAGGTCCATACCATTTCTGTCTTTTATTGTGCCCATCTCTGCATGAACTATTCCCTTGGTATGTCTAATTTTGTTGAAGAGATCTCTAGTCTTTCCTATTCTGTTGTTTTCTTCTATTTCTTTGCATTGATCACTTAAGGCTTTGTTATCTCTCCTTGCTATTCTTTGGAACTCTGCATTCAAATGGGAATATCTTTCCTTTTCTCCTTTGCCTTTAGCTTCTCTTCTTTTCTCAGCTATTTGTCAGGCCTCCTCAGACAACCATTTTGCCCTTTGACTTTCTTTTTCTTGGGAGTGGTCTTGATCACTGCCTCCTGTACAATGTCACGAACCTCCGTCCAAAGTTCTTCATGGACTCTATCAGATCTAATCCCTGAAATCTATTTATCACTCCCACTGTATAATCATAAGGGATTTGATTTAGGTCATACCTGAATGGTCTAGTGGTTTNGCCCTTTGACTTTCTTTTTCTTGGGAGTGGTCTTGATCACTGCCTCCTGTACAATGTCACGAACCTCCGTCCAAAGTTCTTCATGGACTCTATCAGATCTAATCCCTGAAATCTATTTATCACTCCCACTGTATAATCATAAGGGATTTGATTTAGGTCATACCTGAATGGTCTAGTGGTTTTCCCTACTTTGTTCAATGTAAGTCTGAATTTGGCAATAAGGAGTTCATGATCTGAGCCACAGTTAGCTTCCAGTCTTGTTTTTGCTGACTGAATAAATCTTCTCCATCAGTGGCTGCACAGAATGTAATCAGTCTGATTTCAGTATTGACCATCTGGTGATGTCTTTGTGTGGAGTCTTCTTCTGTGTTGTTGGAAGATGGTGTTTGCTATGACCGGTGCATTCTCTTGGCAAAACCTTGTTTGCCTTTGACCCACTTCATTTTGTGCTCCAAGGCCAAATTTGCTTGTTACTCCAGGGATGTCTTGACTTCCTACTTTTGCATTCCAGTCCCTTATAATGAAAAGGACACCTCTTGGGGTGTTAGTTCTAGAAGGTCTTACAGATCTTCATAGAACTGTTCAGCTTCTTCAGCTTTACTATTCAGGGCATAGACTTGGATAACAGTAATATTGAATGGGTTGCCTTGGAAGTGAACAGAGATCATTCTGTCATTTTTTAGAAAGCACCCAAGTTTACTGGTATAGTTATATAATCTTGACAAACTCACTTATATCTATCTTATGTATTGATGTCTGTGAATTTTGTAACTAGGTTTTATTTTTCTACTTGGGTTGATTGCTGAATATCTCAGAGTCAAATATGGAGCAGATATCTACATAAGTTTTGCTTTTCTCTTCAGTTATTCTTCATTTATAGTTTAAGTGTTTTGCTTCTTGTATGTTATCTTTTGTTGCAGTAACAAATGACCACAATTTAATGGCATAATGCAACTAAGATTTATTATTTCAGAGCTCTGTGTGTCAGAAGTTTGGGCTGGCTCAACTCTTTCCTCTGGAAACTCCAGGTTTCAAACAGCAAAATCAAGGTATCAGTCTGCCAGGTTCATATCAGGAAGCTTGAGGAAAAATTTACTCAAAGTTCATGTAAGTTGTTGGTGGAACCCAGACTCTAGCAGTTGTAGGAATTACATTTCCATCTTTTTGATATCTATCCACTAGGTTATTTGCTNTTGGGGGCAGGAGGAGAAGGGGACAACAGAGGATGAGATGGCTGGATGGCATCACTGACTCGATGGACGTGAGTCTGAGTGAACTCCTGGAGTTGGTGATGAACAGGGAGGCCTGGTGTGCTGCGATTCATGGGGTCACAAAGAGTCAGACACGACTGAGCGACTGAACTGACCTGAACATTGTGGTACATGTGTCTTTTTAAATTATGGTTTTCTCTGGGTGTATGCCCAATAGTGGGGTTACTGGGCCATATGGTAGTTATATTTTAGGTTTCTAAGGAACCTCCATGCTTTTCTCCACAATGGTTCTATTAACTTACCTTCCTACCAAAAGTATAAAAGTCTTTCCTTTACCCCACACCCTCTCCAGAATTATTGATGATGGCTATTCTGACTGGTGTGAAATGATACCTCATTGTAGTTTTGATTTGCATTTCTCTAATAATCAGTGATATTGAGAGAAAGATAAATTCTTCAATTGCCAGTTATTAGATTGTTTTTAGATCATGTTATGAGAATTACTTGATTTTGGTTGTCCTACTCTGGCATTTTTTAAAAAATGATCTGCCTTTATTTTGTGGTTATATTCACTGTCTGCATTCAAATTACCATCAATGACACTTTCAATGTCACCCACAAATACATACAATCACTAAAATAATGTAAATATGGGTAAGAACTATTTAATATACAATAGTAGGAACATAAGAATTTGTTTTCCTGTGTTCTCCAGTGGAAAATTTCTCTTTGTGTGTGTTTAAATCAGAGGAGAGATTCAACTGACTCCTTAGTGTAACTTGGAATATACTACAAACTTGGACTTAAACGTTGGCATGTTTAGAAATTAATCTCTGGGAAAAAATGTGCATTTTGCCACGGAGAGAGTAGAGTGTCTGCCGCTGTTTGGCTTTACAGTTCAGTGCCATAATTTGTGTCATTTTTTTTGGACAAACACTGCTACAGAATGTCATCCACACCTTTAGGATTTGCTAATTTCCTCCAGGAGTTTTGCTCTTTCTCATGCCAGTTAGTGGTAGAAAAATAGCTTCTTCCATTCGTCAGATGAGGTCATGTTCTGTTCCTCTTCAATCTGAAGGCACTGTGAGTGTTATATTTAAATGATACCAGCAAGAAAAAATAAGTTGTTTCTTCTGAAGATGATTTCTGTGCTTTTACTCCCTAAGGATTTTAGGATAACTGTACAAAACTATTTTCTTGACAATTAAAAATTTTTCTTCACCTCCATTAATAATGAACAATGGCTGTATCAGCCACTGTTTTATGTCGTTGGAAATGTCAATACCACTGTGATAAATTAATCCTGTCATGTAGCTGCTATGCCTGGGAATACACCATGCATTCAGCATATCCAAATCTGGTTAAGCTATTGAAATGTCAATCTAGGTGCCAATCTAGTGTCCATGGAGGACACTCACCAGTTTTACTATCATGAACTCTAAACAAGTACCTATTTGCTAGCAACTAAAAGTGCCCAGAATTTCCTCACTGTGCTTTTATTTTTTCCTTTCTATTTGACATTGCTTCTGCCATTACCTCTTGGATATATCTATGTTCAAATCCTACCTCTCCAACCATAAATTCAAATGCTACAAATTTCTTAAAATCTTCCTCATTTCCTACTCCGTTATGTCCACCTCTGTTTCCCCCATTCCTCTCTATGAGCATGGAGTATTTGCCAGTGTTTATCAGTGTTTATTTAATAATATTCACAGCTTTCTTCCTCATGGCATGGTTAAGACCATATTTTCTGGACATGTTCTTATCTGTAAGCAAGGCAAAGGATATCTTGAATTTATACTTCTAACCCATAAAATTCTGAGTGTAATATTAGCCCTTAGTAGATGTTTACATTAGAAATAGGTGTCAGCTATTATTAGTCTTAGATTAGGTGTTGAGATACATATTTGAGAAATACACATTTCTTCTCTCAAAAAGTTCCATCTATTTGAAGACACCAAGAAAAATAAATTATGGACAAGTACTTTTAAAAGTAATATCATGAACAGGGAGCATAGAACACAGAGAAAAAGAAGTGATATTCTCCAAACCATGTACTTTTTTTTCATCAAAACAATACTACACATTATCATATGGTATGATTTTATATAAATCTGATAACTAAAGCTTAGTGAGATTAACTTGCTCAACATAAATAACTCATAAGTAAAAGGAACAGGTTTTGAATTTCAGGCCTGGTTAATCTTAAAAAGAAACACGGGGAGAAGAATTAACAATTTGTGGAGATGATGAGAAAATAGCTAGAGATCAATTACAAGAGGAGGAGGTAACACTTGACTTGAGCCTTGGCAGATGAATGGAAATACCAGTGTAGGGAAGCCTGGAGGACAATGACAAAAGCAGACATGAGGTGTGAAATATCATGGGAAGTCAAGGGAAATGAAAAGAGTTCAATCTGAGTGAGACAAAAGTGATGACGTAGAAGTGGACAAGAATAAAGTCATAGTGGATATGAACCCTAAGACATTTGCATTTCAGCTCAATAGTCATGAAGTTTTAAGCCCAAAATTAAAATGTTAGTGTTGCTCTACTAGATGGCTGGCAAGTATAACTAACATTTAAGAGGCTATAGAGGATAAACTAGTGGTTACCAGTAGTGAGTAGTGGGATGGAGGAGGGGCAGGACAAGGGTGGGGAATTGAGGCCAAAAAAACTACTATGTATGAAATAAGCAGAAAGGATATATTTTACAGCACAGAGAAATATAAACATTGTTTTGTAATAACTTTAAATGAAGTATCCTTTATGAAATATTGAATCACTGTTATATATCTGAAATTAATATAATATTATAAATCAACACTACTTCAATTTAAAAAGTAGTAACATACTTTAATTCTCATTAGAAAAAAGAGGCTATAGCTTGAAATAAGTGGCAATGATAACAGAAAAATGTGAAAGAGACAGGAGATAACTATAAGACAGAATTTATCAGACGTTAAATAACTAGACTAGTGTGAAGGAAAATCATTACAGGGGAAAATTAAAGCCAGTGGGCTAGCTTGTTTAAAAAGCCAGAGACATTAGTTTGGCAACAAAGATCCATCTAGTCAAAGCTATGGTTTTTCCAGTAGTCATGCATAGAAGTGAGCTGGACTATAAAGAAAGCTGAGCAAAGAATGGATGCTTTTGAACTGTGGTGTTGGAGAAGACTCTTGAGAGTCCCTTGGACTGCAAGGAGATCCAACCAGTCCATTCTGAAGGAGATCAGTCCTGAATATTCACTGGACGGACTGATGCTGAAGGTGAGACTCCAATACTTTGACTACCTGATGTGAAGAACTGACTCATTTGAAAAGACCCTGATGCTGAGAAAGATTGAAGGTGGGAGAAGGGGACGACAGAGGATGAGATGGCTGGATGGCCTCACTGAGTCAGTGGACGTGAGTTTGAGTAAACTCAGGGAGTTGGTGATGGACAGGGAGGCCTGGTGTGCTGCAGTCCATGAGTCACAAAGAGTCGGACACGACTGAGCTACTGAACTGAACAGGGCTAGCTTGTTAAAAAGTGTCTGTTGAACTTATTAAATATCCTTAATGTATTTTATTGGAGAAGGAAATAGCAGCTCGCTTCATTATTCCTACCTGTGAACTCCCGTGGTCAGAGGAGCCTAGTAGGCTGTAGTCCACAGGGCCGCAGAGTCCGACAAAACTTAGTCACTAAGCAAACAAACAACAATGTATATTACATTAATCATATCCTATATGGAACATTGATTAGCTTATTGTTTGCCAAAATAATTCTTATATATAGCAGGTCTCTGTTTCTTAGCTTTAAACAGATACTCTTCAGAAGCTCACAGGATATGAATCTTTATGCTCTTTTTATGGATTTACCCAAATATTCCATATCAAATGTACTTGGATGTTTTCTTGACTTGTCTTGAGTTAAGCTAGGTCCTTTGGAAAAAAGTCATATTTAAAAATGGACTAAAATATTTACTTTCAACATTGAATTTAGCACCTCCCCAAAGAATAAATATTTAACCAATGGGAAAAGCCTTCCTTGTCATTTGAATTTCATGTTAATTCAATGTCTAGCATTTATTCTTCGTGGAAAATTTATTCTCTGTGGAAAATTCTTGAAGAGATAGGAATACCAGACCACACTACATGCCTCCTCAATAATCTATTTGCAGATCAAGAAGCAGCGTTTAGAACCAGACATGAAACAATGGACTGGTTCCAAATTGGGAAAGGAGTATATCAAGGCTGTATATTGTCACCCTGCTTATTTAACTTTTACGCAGAATACATCATGAGAAATGTTGGGCTGGATGAAGCACAAGCTCAAATCAAGATTGCCAGGAGAAATATCAGTAACCTCAGATACAGAGATGACACCACCCTTATGGCTGAAAGCAAAGAGGAACTAAAAAGTCTCTTGAGGAAGGTGAAAGAGGAGAGTGAAAATGCTGGCTTAAAACTCAACATTCAAAAAGCTAAAATCATGATATCTGGTCCTGTCACTCCATGGCAAATAGATGGGGAAACAATAGCAACAGTGACAGACTGTATTTTCTTGGTCTTTCAAATCACTGTGGATGGTGACTGCAGCCATAAAATTAGAAGACACTTACTCCTTGGAAGAAAAGCTATGACAAACTTAGACAGCATATTAAAAAGCAGAGACATTATGCTGCCGACAAAGGTCCATATAGTCAAAAGTATGTTTTCCTAGTAGTTGTGTATGGATGTGAGAGTTGGACTATAAAGAAGGCTGAGTGTAGAATTGATGCTTTCGAACTGTGGTGTTAGAGAAGACTCTTGAGAGTCCCTTGGACTGTAAGGAGATCAAACGAGTTAATCCTAAAAGAAATCAGTCCTGAATATTCTTTGGAGGGACTGATGCTGAGACTGAAACTCCAGTACTTTGGCCACCTGATGTGAAGAACTGACTCATTGGTAAAGACCTTGAAGCTGGGAAAGATTGCAGGCAGGAGAAGGGGACAACAGAGGACGAAATGGTTGGATGGCATCATAGACTCAATGGACATGAGTCTGAGCAAGCTCTGGGAGATGGTGAAGGACGGGGAGACCTGGCTTGCTGCAGTCGATGGGGTCACAGAGAGTTGGACATGACTGAGTGACTGAACAACAACAATCATTTATTCTTTACACAAAGCTCACACACTCATGTTTTCCCACTTTCCTGTCAACTCATTAAACGCATATAATTCTCTTTTCATACTTGACAAGATTTCATGGAAATATTCCTGCAGTAAAGACTTTCAAAATTGTCTGAAAATCCTGTACATTCTCACATGATAAGATCAATGTTGCCCAGGGAGGAGAATATGCTGGTTAGATATTTCTCTTTTGCACATTTATATGTCTTAGCCTCAAGTCCTTGGCCAAAAGCAACACTAGCTTGCCTGTGATTCACTCTGTAGTAAATCAGGAAAGAGGTGAACCTTTTCTTTCAAAATCTGCATGTTTTGGCAAGCTTTCATGAGTCATTAGATGCTGAAAATTTACCACACTGTACAATTATAGCTCCATGTCTATTAAGATATTTGACTTGAAAATAGTCCATTTAAAACTGTATTCTATAATGCCAATAACTACAATAGTAAAATGTAGCACTGCCTAGGATTTATATACTCTATTCCTTTAGAAGTATTAAAAGTATTTTCCGTTTTCACTGCTCCACATTCTTCACAGCCCTGCGTCAGTGTGG
This sequence comes from Oreotragus oreotragus, assembly GCA_006410675.1. NCBI lineage: Eukaryota > Metazoa > Chordata > Mammalia > Artiodactyla > Bovidae > Oreotragus > Oreotragus oreotragus. The sequence goes on from SJYX01004709.1 coordinate 37,116, forward strand.
TTGGTTTTGATGGTATATTCCAGGGATTTCATGCCCATGTTACCTTGAACACTGGAATTAAAAATGCTAACAAGAAAACCTGTCACACACCCTGGACAGTATATTAAAAAGCAGAGACATCATTTTGCCATAAAAGTCCGTATAGTCAAAGCTATGGTTTTTCCAGTAGTCATGTATGGATGTGAGAGTTGGGCCATAAAGACGGCTGAATGCAGAAGAATTGATGCTTTTGAACTGTGGGGCTGGAGAAGATTCTTGAGAGTCTCTTGGACTGTGAGGAGATCAAACCAGTCAATCCTAAAGAAAATCAACACTGAATATTCATTGGAAGAATTGATGCTGAAGCTCCAATACTTTGGCCACCTAATGCAAAGAGCTGACTCATTTAAAAAGACCCTGATGCTGGAAAGATTAAGTGCAGGAGGAGAAGGGGGCAACAGAGGATGAGAAGGTTAGGTAACATCACCAACTCAAAGGGCATGAGTTTGAGCAAGCTCCAGGAGATACTGAAGGACAGGGAAGCCTGATGTGCTACAATTCTTGGGGTTGCAAACAGTTAGACCTGCCTTAGCAACTGAACAATAGCAACAGCAGCAAAAGCTGACTAGTGTTAGGTTAGAATGAGATGTGCTTTATGTTAGTTTAGTGTTTACTGAGCAAGTCCTTTCCTCTGTGATACATTGTATATGTGTGTCTTGTAACATCACCAACTCAAAGGGCATGAGTTTGAGCAAGCTCCAGGAGATACTGAAGGACAGGGAAGCCTGGTGTGCTGCAATTCTTGGGGTTGCAAACAGTTAGACCTGCCTTAGCAACTGAACAACAGCGACAACAGCAAAAGCTGACTAGTGTTAGGTTAGAATGAGATGTGCTTTATGTTGGTTTAGTGTTTACTGAGCAAGTCCTTTCCTCTGTGATACATTGTATATGTGTGTCTGAGAGAGAGACATGGCTTGGCAGTATGAGATCATAAGACACAGGGATCTAAAGTATAAGATTGCCTGTAAACTCAGTGCTGTATGCAGGATCAAAATATAGTTGAGAAACAGTGAAGGGAGAGGTTTTTTCCATCTATTAGATAGTCTATGGTAATGTGGAAAAATGGAGAAAAAACCACAAAACCCTAGTTTTGGCTTCTTTTAGGCCCAAGGACAAATCTCAGTTCAGCTAATTTTGTAGTCATGTTGCTGTGGCAAGTTTATTTGGCCTTCCTGACTCTGGTTTCCTAATTTGGAAAAGAGAAATAAAACAGCTCTGTGGTTTGGGGTAGAGAAGGACTAATACAAAATTAATATTGTTAAAATACTTTTGCTAGTAATCTCTCAATTACAGTCCTTTTATGATGTGTTTTCACTGCTATTGTTACTATGCTTATTATCTGGCCTTCCTGACTCTGGTTTCCTAATTTGGAAAAGAGAAATAAAACAGCTCTGTGGTTTGGGGTAGAGAAGGACTAATACAAAATTAATATTGTTAAAATACTTTTGCTAGTAATCTCTCAATTACAGTCCTTTTATGATGTGTTTTCAGTGCTGTTGTTACTATGCTTATTATTACTAATTGCTAATAGTTAATAGTTAATTTTACTATTGAATAAGGGGAATTTAAGACATGACTTGAAACATGAGGAACAGTTTAAAAAGAAGGTGAAAATGGGATAGCTGTTTCACTCGGATATGATCGGTACTGTGAGCAGGGTCAAGAGGCTGGGACAGTGTGAGCTAAACAAAAGTGTGTATTAGTAGGGAGTGATCCTCTGATATTAACTAAATTATCTGGGCACAATATAGAATACTTTCTCTACTAGTTGAGAGATTAAATTTGATCACTGTATGGTCTCATTCACTATAAAATTTTTTAATTCTGGGTAAAAATATTATCATCTTAAATCAGTTCATTTCTGTGTTATTAGTAGGGAGTGATCCTCTGATATTAACTAAATTATCTGGGCACAATATAGAATACTTTCTCTACTAGTTGAGAGATTAAATTTGATCACTGTATGGTCTCATTCACTATAAAATTTTTTAATTCTGGGTAAAAATATTATCATCTTAAATCCGTTTATTTCTGTGTATTTTTTCATGAAATATTTTTATTCCATTCATAAATGTTTGTATATAAGAAAGACAAATTAAGAAAATATTCTATACAGTATAATACTCTGATATTCTTCAATTAACATTGTATTGTTTATATTTTCAGTATATTTTCAGACCTAAACATCATACTATTTAATGATCACAAAAATATTCATATAATGATGCCATAAAGTTTTGAGTAAATAGCTCCTATTTATGCAATGTGGACTTCCAAAATTTCTTCCAAATTTTGATTGTTATACTTTAAACTGTGCTGTGTATGCAGTTCCTAAGAGCTGTTTTTATAGGTTTTGATATTTCTTCCAAATAACTTTCCAGAATTGGAATTTCTGTATGAAATCTTATGAACATTTTTAAGAATTACGATAAATATAGCACTGTACTTTATAAAAGCATTATAAGATTATACATTTCTGTGAGAGATGGACACTCACTGACCTCTGTGTTTTCACATCTGTGCATTATTATTGACATACAATATTAGTTTTAGGTGTACAAAATAAAGATGCAATACTTTTTATGCACTGCAAAATGATTACCATAATAAGTCTAGTTACCATCTGTCACCATACAGTTATTACAGTGTTATTGACAACATACCCTAAGTTGTACATTATATCCCCTTGATTTATTTATTTTATACTTGAAACTTTGTACTTAATCTTCACCTATTTCTCGTGTTTCCCCCGCCCTCCTCCCCTCTAACAACCACCAGTTTGTTTTCTGAATCTATGAGTCTGTTTTCTTTTTTGTTTTGTCTGTTTTGTGGACCCCACTTAGAAGTTAAATTACATGACATTTATCTTTCTCTGACTTACTTCACTTGGCAAAATAAAGATTCATTCATGTTGTCATAAAAGGCAACATTTGGTTCATTTTTGTCCTTTAGAGTTGAGACTATGTATATACACACACACATATATATACACATACCACATCATTTTTATTCATCTGTCTGTCAAAGGAAACACATTGCTTCTGTACCTTAGTTATTGTAAGTAATACTTCAATGAACATGGGGTGCATATATATTTTGTAAATAGTGTTTTTGGTTCTTTTGGAAAAATCCCAGGCATAGAATTGCTAGATCATATGGAGTTCTATTTGTAATTTTTGGAGGAACCTCTGACAATTTTTCATACTGACAGCATCATTCCCACCAACAGTGCAAGTTTCCCTTTTCTCCGTGTTCTCACAAACATATGTCATTTCTTGTCTTTTTGATAATAGCCATTCTGACAAATGTGTGGTGATATATCTTATTGTAATTTTGATTCACATTTTCCTGGTGGTTAATGTTGTTAAGCATCGTGCATGTGCCTCTTTGCCATCTGTATGTCTTTCAAAAAATGTCTATTCAGGTCCTCTGCTCATATTTAAATTGGGTTGCTTGTTTGTTTGTTTTATTTTATATTGAGTCATATGAGTAACTTTATACATTTTCAGATAAATCTCTACAAATATCTTCTCCCATTCAGTAAGGTGCCTTTTGTTTGCTGATGATTTCCTTTGCCCTGCAAGAGCATTTTAGTGACTTAGTCCCGTTTGTTTATTTTTGCTTTTGTTGTCCTTGTTTGAAGAGATAGATTCCCCCAAATACTTCTAGGACTGGTGTTAAAGAGCAGAGCATACTACTTGTGTTTTCTCCTGGAACTTTACAGTTTCAGGTCTGACATTTAAATCTTTAACCCATCGTGAGGGTCTTTTATATCGATGCATTTAGTCCGGTTTTATCCTTTTGCATGTAGTTGTCCTGTTTTCCCAGCATCTTTTATTGAAGAGATTCTTTTCCTCATTGTATATTTTTGCCTCCTTTATCATCCACTACTCGATGGTAGAAATACTGGTTTATTTATGTATTATTTTAATTCAAAGTTATTGTGTTAAAAGTGAGGATTAAATTTTACACCATCTTGTCATTCTCTAACCGTATTTTTGTGAGTTGGAGGCTGCAGTCTCCTTCCCATTCCCACATCTCCTATCATTCCTCCCTAAATTGTTCTCCATAGTAATTACTGCCAGTAATGTCACACCTATTCATCTTTTTAGTGTCTCTCCTTCCTGAATAAGGGCAACACTTTTTGCCTATTTGTATGGTACTGTTTCTTCAGATTTAAAACAGTGCTTGTCATATAGCATGGACTTTGTTGTTATAGTTCAGTCACTCAGTTGTGTCCGACTCTGTGACCCTCTTGGACTATTCTAGAGTACTAGAGTAGGTCACCATGTCCTTCTCCATGGGATCTTCCCAACCAGGGAATGGAATCCACCTCTCCTGTATTGCAGGCACATTCTTTACTGCTGAGCCACCAGGGAAGCCCTATAGCAAGTGCTTAGTAAATATTTAAGTGAATAAGTGGACATTTATACTACTTTTATTTTGGTCAGTTTTTTAGTCCATTTATCTTTTAAGTGATGTATGTTTTCTAAATATTAATGAGGATTGTATACAACTCTTTTATCTTTTGTATACAAGATTGTATACAAGGCTTTTATTAACATATTATGCTCTGAAAATATTTTGTATACAAGGTTGTATATAATATTTGTATACAAGGTTGTATACAAGTCTTTTATTAACATATTATGCTCTGAAAATATTTTGTATACAAGATTATATACAATATTTGTATACAAGGTTGTATACAAGTCTTTTATTAACATATCATGCTCTGAAAATATTTTCCTAGTTTGTAGTTTGACATATATACTGGAAAAATATGTCTAATTAATAAATACATAAATTTATTTATGACAGTATACACGTAAGTATTACCAATATTTCTATCAGTATATATGTTTCAGGAATGTAAGAGAAATGAAGACTGGAATGGTAGTTACCAGAGGTTGGAGAGTAGAGGAAATAGGGAAATAATGGTCAACGTTTTCACACTTACAGTTTTAAGATAAGTAAGTTCTGGGGATCTAATGTACAGCATGATGATTTTAGGTTGATAATAGTGTACTCTATACTTGAAGATTGCTGTATGCTTGGTCATTCAGTCGTGTCTGACTCTTTGCAGCCCCATGGACTGTAGCCCTCCTGGCTCCTCTGTCCATGGGATTTTTCAGACAAGAATACTGGAGTGGGTTGCCATTTCCTTCTCCAGGGGATCTTCCTGACCCTGGGATCTAATCCAGTTCTCTTAAGAAGTCTCCTCCTTGTCAGGCACGTTCTTTACCCCTAGCACCACCTGGGAAGCTCCTGAAAGTTACTAAGAAAACATCTTATATGTTCTTACACACACACACACACACACACACAGACAGTAGATACTGTCTCTTATACACATCTAGATGTGTATAAGAGACAGGTATATGTGTGTCTGAGAGAGAGACATGGCTTGGCAGTATGAGATCATAAGACACAGGGATCTAAAGTATAAGATTGCCTGTAAACTCAGTGCTGTATGCAGGATCAAAATATAGTTGAGAAACAGTGAAGGGAGAGGTTTTTTCCATCTATTAGATAGTCTATGGTAATGTGGAAAAATGGAGAAAAAACCACAAAACCCTAGTTTTGGCTTCTTTTAGGCCCAAGGACAAATCTCAGTTCAGCTAATTTTGTAGTCATGTTGCTGTGGCAAGTTTATTTGGCCTTCCTGACTCTGGTTTCCTAATTTGGAAAAGAGAAATAAAACAGCTCTGTGGTTTGGGGTAGAGAAGGACTAATACAAAATTAATATTGTTAAAATACTTTTGCTAGTAATCTCTCAATTACAGTCCTTTTATGATGTGTTTTCAGTGCTGTTGTTACTATGCTTATTATTACTAATTGCTAATAGTTAATAGTTAATTTTACTATTGAATAAGGGGAATTTAAGACATGACTTGAAACATGAGGAACAGTTTAAAAAGAAGGTGAAAATGGGATAGCTGTTTCACTCGGATATGATCAGTACTGTGAGCAGGGTCAAGAGGCTGGGACAGTGTGAGCTAAACAAAAGTGTGTATTAGTAGGGAGTGATCCTCTGATATTAACTAAATTATCTGGGCACAATATAGAATACTTTCTCTACTAGTTGAGAGATTAAATTTGATCACTGTATGGTCTCATTCACTATAAAATTTTTTAATTCTGGGTAAAAATATTATCATCTTAAATCAGTTCATTTCTGTGTATTTTTTCATGAAATATTTTTATTCCATTCATAAATGTTTGTATATAAGAAAGACAAATTAAGAAAATATTCTATACAGTATAATACTCTGATATTCTTCAATTAACATTGTATTGTTTATATTTTCAGTATATTTTCAGACCTAAACATCATACTATTTAATGATCACAAAAATATTCATATAATGATGCCATAAAGTTTTGAGTAAATAGCTCCTATTTATGCAATGTGGACTTCCAAAATTTCTTCCAAATTTTGATTGTTATACTTTAAACTGTGCTGTGTATGCAGTTCCTAAGAGCTGTTTTTATAGGTTTTGATATTTCTTCCAAATAACTTTCCAGAATTGGAATTTCTGTATGAAATCTTATGAACATTTTTAAGAATTACGATAAATATAGCACTGTACTTTATAAAAGCATTATAAGATTATACATTTCTGTGAGAGATGGACACTCACTGACCTCTGTGTTTTCACATCTGTGCATTATTATTGACATACAATATTAGTTTTAGGTGTACAAAATAAAGATGCAATACTTTTTATGCACTGCAAAATGATTACCATAATAAGTCTAGTTACCATCTGTCACCATACAGTTATTACAGTGTTATTGACAACATACCCTAAGTTGTACATTATATCCCCTTGATTTATTTATTTTATACTTGAAACTTTGTACTTAATCTTCACCTATTTCTCGTGTTTCCCCCGCCCTCCTCCCCTCTAACAACCACCAGTTTGTTTTCTGAATCTATGAGTCTGTTTTCTTTTTTGTTTTGTCTGTTTTGTGGACCCCACTTAGAAGTTAAATTACATGACATTTATCTTTCTCTGACTTACTTCACTTGGCAAAATAAAGATTCATTCATGTTGTCATAAAAGGCAACATTTGGTTCATTTTTGTCCTTTAGAGTTGAGACTATGTATATACACACACACATATATATACACATACCACATCATTTTTATTCATCTGTCTGTCAAAGGAAACACATTGCTTCTGTACCTTAGTTATTGTAAGTAATACTTCAATGAACATGGGGTGCATATATATTTTGTAAATAGTGTTTTTGGTTCTTTTGGAAAAATCCCAGGCATAGAATTGCTAGATCATATGGAGTTCTATTTGTAATTTTTGGAGGAACCTCTGACAATTTTTCATACTGACAGCATCATTCCCACCAACAGTGCAAGTTTCCCTTTTCTCCGTGTTCTCACAAACATATGTCATTTCTTGTCTTTTTGATAATAGCCATTCTGACAAATGTGTGGTGATATATCTTATTGTAATTTTGATTCACATTTTCCTGGTGGTTAATGTTGTTAAGCATCGTGCATGTGCCTCTTTGCCATCTGTATGTCTTTCAAAAAATGTCTATTCAGGTCCTCTGCTCATATTTAAATTGGGTTGCTTGTTTGTTTGTTTTATTTTATATTGAGTCATATGAGTAACTTTATACATTTTCAGATAAATCTCTACAAATATCTTCTCCCATTCAGTAAGGTGCCTTTTGTTTGCTGATGATTTCCTTTGCCCTGCAAGAGCATTTTAGTGACTTAGTCCCGTTTGTTTATTTTTGCTTTTGTTGTCCTTGTTTGAAGAGATAGATTCCCCCAAATACTTCTAGGACTGGTGTTAAAGAGCAGAGCATACTACTTGTGTTTTCTCCTGGAACTTTACAGTTTCAGGTCTGACATTTAAATCTTTAACCCATCGTGAGGGTCTTTTATATCGATGCATTTAGTCCGGTTTTATCCTTTTGCATGTAGTTGTCCTGTTTTCCCAGCATCTTTTATTGAAGAGATTCTTTTCCTCATTGTATATTTTTGCCTCCTTTATCATCCACTACTCGATGGTAGAAATACTGGTTTATTTATGTATTATTTTAATTCAAAGTTATTGTGTTAAAAGTGAGGATTAAATTTTACACCATCTTGTCATTCTCTAACCGTATTTTTGTGAGTTGGAGGCTGCAGTCTCCTTCCCATTCCCACATCTCCTATCATTCCTCCCTAAATTGTTCTCCATAGTAATTACTGCCAGTAATGTCACACCTATTCATCTTTTTAGTGTCTCTCCTTCCTGAATAAGGGCAACACTTTTTGCCTATTTGTATGGTACTGTTTCTTCAGATTTAAAACAGTGCTTGTCATATAGCATGGACTTTGTTGTTATAGTTCAGTCACTCAGTTGTGTCCGACTCTGTGACCCTCTTGGACTATTCTAGAGTACTAGAGTAGGTCACCATGTCCTTCTCCATGGGATCTTCCCAACCAGGGAATGGAATCCACCTCTCCTGTATTGCAGGCACATTCTTTACTGCTGAGCCACCAGGGAAGCCCTATAGCAAGTGCTTAGTAAATATTTAAGTGAATAAGTGGACATTTATACTACTTTTATTTTGGTCAGTTTTTTAGTCCATTTATCTTTTAAGTGATGTATGTTTTCTAAATATTAATGAGGATTGTATACAACTCTTTTATCTTTTGTATACAAGATTGTATACAAGGCTTTTATTAACATATTATGCTCTGAAAATATTTTGTATACAAGGTTGTATATAATATTTGTATACAAGGTTGTATACAAGTCTTTTATTAACATATTATGCTCTGAAAATATTTTGTATACAAGATTATATACAATATTTGTATACAAGGTTGTATACAAGTCTTTTATTAACATATCATGCTCTGAAAATATTTTCCTAGTTTGTAGTTTGACATATATACTGGAAAAATATGTCTAATTAATAAATACATAAATTTATTTATGACAGTATACACGTAAGTATTACCAATATTTCTATCAGTATATATGTTTCAGGAATGTAAGAGAAATGAAGACTGGAATGGTAGTTACCAGAGGTTGGAGAGTAGAGGAAATAGGGAAATAATGGTCAACGTTTTCACACTTACAGTTTTAAGATAAGTAAGTTCTGGGGATCTAATGTACAGCATGATGATTTTAGGTTGATAATAGTGTACTCTATACTTGAAGATTGCTGTATGCTTGGTCATTCAGTCGTGTCTGACTCTTTGCAGCCCCATGGACTGTAGCCCTCCTGGCTCCTCTGTCCATGGGATTTTTCAGACAAGAATACTGGAGTGGGTTGCCATTTCCTTCTCCAGGGGATCTTCCTGACCCTGGGATCTAATCCACTTCTCTTAAGAAGTCTCCTCCTTGTCAGGCACGTTCTTTACCCCTAGCACCACCTGGGAAGCTCCTGAAAGTTACTAAGAAAACATCTTATATGTTCTTACACACACACACACACACACACACACAGACAGTAGATATGTGATGTGATAGAGGTGTTAGCTAACACCCTAGATGTAATCACTTTGCAATATATAAATGTGTCAAATCAACAACTTGTATACCTTAAACTGACACAATGTGCATGCATGCTAAGTGACTTCAGTCATGTCCAACTCTTTGGCNATATGTTCTTACACACACACACACACACACACACAGACAGTAGATATGTGATGTGATAGAGGTGTTAGCTAACACCGTAGATGTAATCACTTTGCAATATATAAATGTGTCAAATCAACAACTTGTATACCTTAAACTGACACAATGTGCATGCATGCTAAGTGACTTCAGTCATGTCCAACTCTTTGGCACCCTATGGACTATATACAGCCCACCAGACTTCTCTGTCTATGGGATTCTCCAAGCAAGAAAACTGGAGTGGATTTCCATTTCCTTCTCCAGGGGATCTTCCTGATTCAGGGACTGAACCCACATCTCTTTGCCTCCTGCATTGGTAGGCAGGTTCTTTACCACTAGGGCCACCTGGGAAGACATGATGTTGTACATCAGTTATATTGGATTCTCCAAGCAAGAAAACTGGAGTGGATTTCCATTTCCTTCTCCAGGGGATCTTCCTGATTCAGGGACTGAACCCACATCTCTTTGCCTCCTGCATTGGTAGGCAGGTTCTTTACCACTAGGGCCACCTGGGAAGACACGATGCTGTACATCAATTATATCTTAATAAAGATGGGAAAATAGATATTTTAAACTTGTGAGCATCTGCTCATCTTTTCTCTTGCAGTTATAATTATGTCTATAGCTTTCAAGATCAGATATTTTTCTATCATTTTTGAGGTTGTAAAAAGTAATTCGGTTCTATTAGATTTTAATTTATGATGGTTCCTTTATTATTTTTATTATTATTTTATTTAGATATTAAATTTATGATATGGGCTTAAAGTTATGGTTTCATGATCATTGTTGTACTAGTTTTTGAACAAATAGCTTGACTTTCTATTTTTATGTTTTTTATCATATATTGACTTATTATATGCAGTCTATAAATTAATTTCCATTTGTCATGTGTTGTTGATCATAATGAAACTTTAGATACACTTTAGTTTAATTTGGTAAAAGTTCAAACAACTTCTAGTGATGTTTGGTGGTATTTTAAGCCTCTAAACAAATATAAGACTATTCAACACCTTTAAAATAATCAGCTTTTCCATCCCATTATATATTTTTAAATTATACACATTTTTAATGGAATATTTTTAATATTGCTTTACATATATAGCAGATTATCTTCAGGTATATAGCACTTTTATATTAGGATTATCCCCATGCAGTTTATACTTTTGTTGTTGAAAATGAAATTTTGTTATATTTTGATATTATTGATGTATTAAAATATTAGTTCACATTTATATTGCAACTGAATATTTATTTTGCAATATTATTAATTCTAATTGTTTAATGTATTACTTTGGGATTATGAGACTTGATAATTTACTTTTTTGCTTTTCTGTTTTTATTTTTGTTTCATTGTAATTAAAATATTACAGGTATATCTGTATTACAGCATGATGATGTAATATGCTAGCATGTTATGACCAAGCTGTTGTGAGTTTATACTATATGCTCTAATAATATAAGAAAAAATAACTCTTAAATGTTATATCTGTTCCTCTGTGATTAAATGCCAGCTTGGTTACACCATTAATCTCAGTAGAATGTGCTGGTGATTTGCTGCATAGTTTGAAAAATATGCTTTATTTTCTTGAATCTGTTCAAGATTTTAGACTTGAACTATTTGCTTGTTATTAAATGTAAATGCTTGAAACTAAGATACCTATTCACTAATACATTTTAACTCTCATTTTTAAAACATTTCTTCTTAGATTTATGCTATTTTTTTGCCTAATGTATACCTCAGCTACACCATTTCTCCTGTGTACTAATAACTGCTTATCTTTGCAGTACTTGAAAGTTTATTATGTGATTTTAGTTAATACCACTATTCCTTAAGAGATATTGCATTTTCATGCATTCTGAATGTTTTAGTCATTACACAACAGTTTACCATGTGTAAGTTCTAAGAGTCTGGAAATATTTGAAATTGAAGGTAATGAGGGAGACATTATTTTTAAACAAAGAAAATGGCTAGAGTATTAGTTTAATGCTCACTGGAATAAAAGGCTGAGCATGGCTTAAACACGCACACAATGCAGAAAATCAGGCATAGTTTATATGACTTTCACCAGTTAATACTGGTCTTTCTGTGAAGAGCTAGGCATAGGTTTTAGTCACTGGCTTGAGGAGCCAGCCTAGAGGCTGTGATGTACCACTCCTTTGTAACGAGTACCTTGGGTTTGTGTTTTTTTGTTTTTTAATTTTATATAGCTTGGAGAAATCATGGGATAATCTATACTTTATTAGGATTATGTAGAAATCATTCAGGGACAACTGCATCTTTCTCTTACTCTAATTCCTCTACCAACTTTTTAAACTTTACCTAAGCTGCCCTGGTTAGCTAGGTATACTCTGAAATCTTTCAGTGTTGTCAGAAAAATGACCTATAGCTATAGATCTCTCCTTTTCCTTACTTAGGTTTTCATTGTAAAAAATCATCAGGCTTTGAAGTGGGTAAAACTTGCCCAGCCTAAGTGACATTAACTAAGTCAAGGCCAGGTGTACCAGTGGTCAGAGACTGAAAGGAAGATGGATCTTAAATGAAGATGACAATCTGTCTCACTTCTCTTTGAGGAACCTTTGCTATAAACCTAGTCATAGAATAAATGTCATTATCTGTTCAGTAGGAAGTAAATAGGCTTCTCTCGTGGCTCAGACAGTAAAGAATCTGCTTGCAATGCAGGAGACCAAGGTTCAATCCCTGGGTTGGGAAGATTCCCTGGAGAAGGGAATGGCAACCCACCCCATATTATTGCCTGGAGAATTCCATGAACAGAGGAGCCCTGCAGGCTACAGTCCATGGGGTCACAACAAGTCAGACACAACTGAGCAGCTAAAACACTGGGTCACCACGGAGCCCTGAGCAGAGTTCCCTGTGTGCTGTGGTAGGTTCTCATTAGTTATCTATTTTATACATAGTATCAGTAGGATATATTTATTAACCCCTCTCTCCCAATTTCTCTTTGGTATTGATACTTTTGTTCTTTCCATCTGTGTCTCTAATTCTGCCTTGTAAATATGATCATTTATACCATTTTTTTCAGATTCGACATATATACATTAATAAATGGTATTTGTTTTTCTCTTTCTGACTTACTTCAGTCTGTATGACAGTATCTAGGTCCATCCACATCTCTACAAATGACCCAGTTTCAGCCTTATTATGGCTGCGTAATACTCCATTATATATTTGTATCACAACTTCTTCATCCATTCCCCTTTTGATAAACATTTAGGTTGCTTCTGTGTCTTGGCTATTGTAAATAGTGCTGCAGTGAGCACTGGGGTGCAAGTGTCTTTTTGAATTATGGTTTTCTCTGGGCATATGCCTAGTAGTGGGATTACTGGGTCACATGAGAGATATTCCATATTCCTGGGTAGGAAGAATCAATATTGTGAAAATGACTGTACTACCAAATGCAATCTACAGATTCAGTGTGATCCCTATCAAATTACCAGTGGCATTTTTCACAGAACTAAAACAAAAAACTTCACAATTCATGTAGAAACACAAAAAAACCCAAATAGCCACGGTAGTCTTGAGAAAGAAGAATGGAGCTGGAAGAATGAATTTTCCTGACTTCAGATTATATTACAAAGCCATAGTTATCAAGACAGTATGATACTGGCACAAAAACAGAAATATAGACCAATGGAACAAGATATAAAGCTCAGAAATAAACCCACTCACCTATGAGTATCTTATTTTTGACACAGGAGACAAGAATATACAATGAGGGCAGAGACAGCCTCTTCAATAAGCGGTGCTGGAAAACTGGACAGCTACATGTAAAAGAATTAAATTAGAACATTTCCTAACACCATACACAAAGATAAACTCAAAATATATTAAAGATCAATAAATAAATACCAAAAAAATCATTATAATATAAATAATATAATGTAAGTATAAAATGTAACAAGTATAAAATAAATTTTGTATAAACTATAAAAATAAAAATAAAAATAAATAAATAAATCTAAAAAAAAAAAATGTAAGACCAGAAACTATAAAACTCTTAGAGGAAAATATAAGCAGAACATTCAATGACATAAATCAAAGCAAGATCCTCTATGACCCACCTCCTAGAGTAATGGATATAAAAACAAAAGTAAACAAGTGGGACCTGATTAAACTTAAAAGCTTTTGCACAGCAAATGAAACTGTGAACAAGGTAAAAAGACAGTCCTCAGAATAGGAAAAAGTAAGTGAAACAACTGACAAAAGATTAATTGAGCTCATACAACTCTATATCAGAAAAACAAACAACCCAATCAAAAAGTGGGAAAAAGACCTAAACAAACATTTCTTCAAAGAAGACCTACAGATGGCTAACAGACACATGAAAAGATGCTCAACATCGCTCATTATTAGAGAAATGCAAATCAAAACTGCGATGAGATATCACTTCACACTGGCAGAATGGCCATCATCCAAAAGTCTACAAACAATAAATGCTGGAGATGGTGTGGAGTAAAGGGAACGCTCTTGCCCTGTGGTGGGAATGTAAATTGATACAGCCACTATGGAAGACAGTATGGAGATTCCTTAAAAGACTAGCAATAAACCATCATATGACCCAGCAATCCCAGTCCTAGGCATATGCCCTGCTGCTGCTGCTGCTAAGTCGCTTCAGTCGTGTCCGACTCTGTGTGACCCCATAGACGGCAGCCCACCAGGCTCCCCCATCCCTGGGATTCTCCAGGCAAGAACACTGGAGTGGGTTGCCTTTTCCTTCTCCAATGCGTAAGTGAAAGTGAAGTTGCTCAGTCGTGTCCGACTCCTAGTGACCCCATGGACTGCAGCCCACCAGGCTTCTCCATACATGGGATTTTCCAGGCAAGAGTACTGGAGTGGGGTGCCACTGCCTTCTCCATAATGGAATATTCCTTAAAAAGGAATGCATTTGAGTCAGTTCTAATGAGGTGGATGAACCTAGAGCCTATTATACAGAGTGAAATAAGTCAAAAAGAGAAAGATAAATATTGTAAACTAATGAATATATATGGAATCTAGAAAGATGGTACCAAAGAATTTATTTGCAGGGCAGCAGTGGAGAAACAGACATAAAGAACAGACTTGTGGACATGGAGAGAGGGGAGGAGAGGGTGAGATGTATGGAGAGAGCAACATGGAAACTTACATTACCATATGTAAAATAGATGGCCAACGAAAATTTGCTGTATGTCTTAGAACTCAAACAGGGGCCCTGTATCAACCTAGAATGGTGGGATGGGGAGGAATGGGAGGGAGGTTCAAGAGTGAGGGGACATATATATACCTAGGGCTGATTCTTGTTCATGTTTAACAGAAAATAACAAAATTCTGTGAAGCAATTATCCTTCAATTAAAAAATAAACAAATTTTTTAAAAAGTAAAAAAAAATCCTTGACTCTCCATTGTCTATGGGAGATGATCCAATTATATCTGAAAGGCATTTAATCAATTATTTACATCTACCTTTATTTACATAAATAAATTTGTTTACATCTACCTTAAAATCTCAACATGTGGCCATGTTCATGCTTCTCACACTGTTGCTGCAATCTACATCCCAAGTCCTTCTTCCCTATTTACAGTCCCCATGCTTCCTCTACTGCCTTTGTATAATTGTTTTTTTCTTCTTCATTCAGTGAACTCCTGCCTTCCATCTATTGCACCCCTTTAGGGTAGCATCCATTCTGAGGTTTTCTTAGGTGCTCATAGGCCTGCATCTTCTCTGATACTTTCACATAATGTCTCTATTATGTGTTTATATGGCTGTCTTCTGCTAGACTCTGTCCTTAGAAGGGAGGGAATTTGTATTAAAATTATTTATATCTACTTCACTGTGTAGCCTTACTATGGTTCTTATTACTTAAGAGCTGTTCAATGAATTATTTTTAAAGGGAAAAAGGTTATAATATTTTTCATGGTTTATAAAGAGCTTCTTTTTCATTAATATATAGTCAAGCAATGAGAATATTTTATATATTTTTGAAAAAATTCCATGTTACAGAGATTGAGTCATATTTAAGAAATCTTTAAATACGCAAAATTTGAAAAGTAATAGATCAAACAAAAGCATCTGTATTGTACAGATTTCCATGTTTCTGGAATATATAATCAGTGATGGAAGTATTAAAGGTTTCCTTTTGGATGTCATAAATAATAATTATCAAAGAAAGTTTCTGTTTAGTCTACATTTTTCTATACTTATATATAAGCTTCTTCTATACTTATATTAAAGTTATATTAAACTCCAAATATTTTAATTTTAAACAAGATAAACTAAAAATTCAAATAGCTTAAGAAATATAACATGCACCATCTAAGAACCTGACAAATTTGTAAATATCATCTGACTTGCACATCTTGTGGTATTCTAAGTACTAGAGGAACTTCTGGGATCCAGAAAATTCATAAAGCTTGCTTTTGTTGTGGGTGAAAATGAATGAAATTCATCTCAGTAAAAAGAGCTAAATTAGGTTAAACAGCCTCCATTGTCATCCTAATAGATGATTTCCTAGCTCTTCGTTCTTAATAAAACGTTGAGGGCAAGTTAAAATTATAGATTCCTACCCAGTCATCCAAAAATTATGAATTGAATATCTAGTATGGGGCATCAAAAATCTCTGTCTTAACCATCATTTAAACAATTATTTAAATCATCACAGAAGTTTTGAAAATACTGGCATAAGTAAAATTTAAATGGTTTTTGTTTGGTCTTCTTTAAGTGATCTGGTAACAGAATGTGAGTATGCTGACTTTCCTTGGTTCTAGGTACTTTCACAGTCAGCATCTTTGCTGTAGAGATCTTTGCCTCAGCATTTTTGTCCCAAACATTTACTCATAACTAATTGGCCATCAGGCAGTTTTGCCATAAAGATTAAACAGTGAAAATGCAAGATGAGACATTAAAGAAGACATAAAGAAACATGAGGAATTAATAACAAAAGTAATAAGACTTTATTGTGAAACACAAAATATTTGAATACATTTAAAATATGTATAGACCCATGACAGTTCTATATAAACAACAGATTTTATTTAGAGGCTGTGCTGAGCCTTTGTCTTCCAAGTCTTTTGTTCACGGTATTTTATATATTCTTTTTGGCATTTTGTTTTTCTGGCTTCTTGTTTCAACTTTTATTTTAGCACCACACTTTCACTAAAATTTCTTTCTTCATTATAAGATGTATCAGTTTCCAAACATTCAGTTCAGTTCAGTTCAGATAGTTGCTCAGTCATGTCCAACTCTTTGTGACCCCATGAATCGCAGCACATCAGGCCTCCCTGTCCATCAGCAACTCCCGGAGTTCACTCAGACTCACGTCCATCGAGTCAGTGATGCCATCCAGCCATCTCATCCTCTGTCGTCCCCTTCTCCTCTTGCCCCAATCCCTCCCAGCATCAAGGACTTTTCCAGTGAGTCAACTCTTCGCATGAGGTGGCAAAAGTATTGGAGTTTCAGCTTCAGCATCAGTCCTTCCAAAGAACACCCAGAACTGATCTCCTTTAGGATGGACTGGTTGGCTCTCCTTGCAGTCCAAGGGACTCTCAAGAGTCTTCTCCAACACCACAGTTCAAAAGCATCAATTCTTTGGCACTCAGCTTTCTTCACAGTCCAACTCTCACATCCATACATGACCA
>SJYX01004710.1:8033-36718 GCA_006410675.1 Oreotragus oreotragus
TTGCATCCAAGTACTGCATTTCGGACTCTTTTGTTGATCATGATGGCTACTCCATTTCTTCTGAGGGATTCCTGCCCGCAGTAGTAGATATAATGGTCATCTGAGTTAAATTCACCCATTCCAGTCAATTTTAGTTTGCTGATTCCTAGAATGTCCACATTCACTCTTG
The DNA here is from genome assembly GCA_006410675.1 of Oreotragus oreotragus. Taxonomy (NCBI): domain Eukaryota; kingdom Metazoa; phylum Chordata; class Mammalia; order Artiodactyla; family Bovidae; genus Oreotragus; species Oreotragus oreotragus. Next base: position 8,203 of record SJYX01004710.1, read on the forward strand.
CCACCTCTTGTTTGACCACTTCCAATTTGCCTTGATTCATGGACCTGACATTCCAGATTCCTATGCAATATTGCTCTTTACAGCATTGGACCTTGTTTCTATCACCAGTCACATCCACAGCTGGGTATTGTTTTTGGTTTGGCTCCATCCCTTCATTCTTTCTGAAGTTATTTCTCCACTGATCTCCAGTAGCATATTGAGCACCTACCGACCTGGGGAATTCCTCTTTCAGTATCCTATCATTTTGCGTTTTCATACTATTCATGGGGTTCTCAAGGCAAGAATACTATAGTGTTTTGCCATTCCCTTCTCCAGTGGACCACATTCTGTCAGACCTCTCCCTCATGACCAGCCCGTCTTGGGTTTCCCTGTGGGCATGGTTTAGGTTCATTGAGTTAAAAAGGCTGAGGTCCTAGTGTGATTAGATTGACTAGTTTTCTGTGAGTATGGTTTCAGTGTGTCTGCCCTCTGATGCCCGCTTGCAACACCTACCATCTTACTTGGGTTTCGCTTACCTTGGGGGTGGGGTATCTCTTCACGGCTGTCCCCTCAAAGCGCAGCCACTGGTCCTTACCTTGGATGAAGGGTAACTGACCTTCAACATGGGATAGCTCCTCTAGGCCCTCCTGCCCCTGTGCAGCCACTGCTCCTTGGACATGGTATGGCTCCTCCTGGCCACTGCCCCTGGCCTCGGGCTTGGGGTGGCTCCTTTTGGCCATGCCCCCTGACCTCAGATGTGGGGTAGCTCCTCACAGTCAGTTCTGGGAAATAAAATACAATGCTGAAATCTACCAAGATTGACATATGGTACACATAGATGATAAGATTACCTATTTCGTATCACATCTGCCTGAAATGATAACATTCTCATTGTGAAAAACATGGAAAATTCTGAGAAACCTGAAGAAAAACAATACCCAGAACCCTGTCAATCAGAGATGACCAATCATTATAAACAAGCTGGTAGAGTTATTTTCCTTTCTGTTTTTCAGGTATATATGAAAGCAAAATTAGGAAACTGCATGAAATTTAAAACCATGCTTTCTTCATGTTACACATAATAAGCATCTCTGTTCTTCCAAAACATGTTTTCTAATGATTGCCTAATAATTTATTATATGGTGGAATGATACTCTATTACTGGGCCTTTAAAACACTATGTTTTTTTCTTTTTAAAAAACAAATTGTTTCAATTTTAGAATAATATGTGTACATCAGTACTAAATTCAAAGATACCAAGGGGCACACTGTAAAAGAAGTAAAAAAAAAAAAAAAAGCCTCTCTCATCCTTGTCATCTAGCCACTCATTTCCCTCCCTGAATGTAACCATTGTTACTGGCTTCTTGTGTGCCATTCCAGAAAAGCAACAAATATGGATACATTCTTTTATTCTTCCAAAGTGGTAAGATAATTCTGCACCTTTGTTGTTTTATTGATGATATATTGGGGAGATAGTTGCAACCAGTCTGCTATTAGCAGACATTTCCATTGTTTCCAACCTTTTGCTACTACAAACAATGCAATATTCTTATATAGACATACATTTTGCATGTGTTGAAGTATACCTATCAGACAAATTCCAAGAATTGGAACTACTGGCCAAAAGTAATATATATATTTTTTTAATTAAAAACTTTAAAAAAGTTTTTAGCCATGCCTCATGGCTTGCAGGATCTCAGTTTGACCAGTGGTCAAACTCACACCCTTGGTAGTGAAAGCCACTGGATGGCCAGGGAATGTCCAGGAATCTTTATTTAAAAATTGAGTACTACCAAATTTCTCTCCTTGGTGTCTGCATCAATTTATTTATGAAGGTGCAACATATGAAGGTGCTTGTTTCTCCACACCCCTAACAATATAAAATGTTATCATTAAAAAAGAAACTAAAAAAAGAAACTCAATCCATCTGAGTCACAAATGATGGCATGAAAATGAGGCTAAGCATTTTATCTATTTTAGAAACATCTGCTTTTCTTTCTGTGAAATATTTGTTCACTTCCTTTGCTCATTTTTCTGCTAGGCTTTTTTTTTTTTTCTTCTTCTTCTTAATGTAGATTTATGGTTATTCTTTAAAAAATAAGAAAATTACCCCCTGGCTGGCAATATGTTTTCCCTCATTTATTTTAATTTTTGGGGCCACACTGCAGCAGCTTGTGGGTTCGTAGTCTCCCGGCCAGGGGCTGAACCCGAGCCCTCGTCAGTGAAAGCACTGAGTCCTATCCACTTGCAGGGAGATCCCTCCTGTTTACTGTCTGTATTTATTTACAGTTTTCTTCTCAATGGAGAAAACTTTAACTTTTATAATCACAACTTAAAATCTTGGCTTTCTTTATTTATAAAGCATATATAATATATATACAAAATATATAAAATAAATAAAGCAAGATTTTAAGTTATACATTTTCTTTTGAGGCTCTGAATATTATAGATTACCCACAAAGTCTTCCTTCCCTAGATTTCCTTTCATTACATTTTTTTCCCCTTTAGTCATGCCTGGTGGCTTACAGGATCTTAGTTCCCCAAACAGGGATTGAACTTCTGCCCTCAGCAGTGAAAGAGTAGAGACTTAACCCCTTGACCAGGGAATTCCCTCCTGTGAGTAGGGAATGGTTTCCCATAATTTCATATCAATCTTTTATCCTTCTAGAATTTTTTTCCAGATACTGCCTGATTGTCCCAACACCAATTATTAAATACATCATCTATCTTACTGCATTCATTTTCTTTCTTTTTTTTTTTTTCATTTTCTTAATTTTAAAAACTAAAGTTACCACGTGAATGCACAGTAACAGGTAATTTCTGGTTTTTCTAGACTATGAAAAGAAATCAACAAAATGACTATCAATTTTATATCTTAAAAAATATACTTGAATACACCATGAAATTATTTGTAAGAAAATAATGGTCAGATGCTTTTCCAACCTGTGAGCACATTTGCCCACTCTGAACTCCTTTAGTCTCACATGCCTCTGTACTTATCACATTAGCACCTTATTTCATGCTTTTCTATTTATGAATGGCCTGCACACTACACTTTAAGTTTTACTATGGTCCTCTGCTGTGCAATATAAGACTATTCTGATGATGAACCATTATATACATGTGTATATATTTCCCCAACTGGCTAGTACTATTTTATGGACACTTAGCGATGGCTTACTTTTTCTGCCCTTTGAGCTCTAAGTGCACAGCCAGACACAAAGAGATGGGGCCAATCCAAACTGTGCAAACGAAACGTGGTGAGCGTCTTGTCAGTGCTCAGTTTTGTATGCATGCTTTCTTTTTTCCCTCAAGTTTCAGTGTTTTCTAGGCTGTCTTTACAAAACACCAAACCCTGCTTCTTTATCTGTGCCTGTGCACAGCAACAAAGGCTTCAGGGGTCCAGGAAAGAAAAGATGTATAAAGATAACTGCCGGGGTCCAGCCCCGGTGGATCCAGGGTAATTCGAAGCAGAGATGGAGTTGGCAATTAAAGAGAGATTAATTAGAGATTTAAAGAGAGATTAGGGAAGAATAGTGTAGTGAGAGAGAGGAGAGAAAATAGAGGAGAAAAAGAGGCTGTATTCCTTGGTTTACATAGAAAGCCAATAATGCTCCAAGACAAGGAGTTTGCACCATCTATGTTAGGCCACAGGTGCCTGCTTGAATAGCATAGGATGCCCCATCTTGGGCTCCCTCTCACGTGGGTCTTAGAAGCCCAGGCAAATAAGTAGATGCAGTGAGCCTCTATGTTCCAGACAGGAATTTAGCCTGAAAAGGAGAATAAGAAAAGAAGACATGAGGGGAGCCAGATTTCCAAGAAACTGATCTGTACTTTATTTTCCAGGAAAGCTTTTATATACATAGAGATCAATGGATAATACAAAGTCATGCAGGGTCAGCAGCCCTGACTCTTATCAAGACCAGGCTTTCTCTCTGCATACTTAGCTGTATACACAGGTCTTAGGTGATTTACATCATCTTCTGGCCAGGAGGTCTATTAGCATTTTATGGCCCTTTTCTGATAAGGATCCATCAACCAGAAAATTTACTTGCCCTAAAAGTGTTGTTCTTACTAAAGTCTGGTAGCACTAATTAAGGTTACATTCTTACATAGCAAGGATACAACAATTTATAACAAGGAAAGAGGAGTGCAGTGATTTATAACAAAGAGAAAATTCATTAACTCAAAAGTCTAGTATTGCTAACATCAAACTACTATATTCCTATTTCTACATCCCAATTACATTGATTAATATCCTCCCAGGTGCCTAAAAGATGGAGGCTTGGCAGCAGTAATAACTCAACAATGAAACCCTTCACCAATATAATTCTTAGGTCTTTAAAAAAGGGTCTATATCTTTAAGATGTTTTAAGCTTCATGCCTCTCATGGTTAGGGGGCTGTAAACAGTCACATACGTGGCTGTGAAAGTCTGGGTAAATCTGTTAGGCAAGTTAGAAGGCCATCAGAGGGATTTGAGCTGAGACACTCCTTTTATATGCAGGAGACTGTTAACTGGAGCTCTAAGTTANAAAAGGGTCTATATCTTTAAGATGTTTTAAGCTTCATGCCTCTCATGGTTAGGGGGCTGTAAACAGTCACATACGTGGCTGTGAAAGTCTGGGTAAATCTGTTAGGCAAGTTAGAAGGCCATCAGAGGGATTTGAGCTGAGACACTCCTTTTATATGCAGGAGACTGTTAACTGGAGCTCTAAGTTAACTTTTTCCAGAGAAAGGTGGTTGGGGATAGCCCCTTGTTAATGTCAGAGGAGTCAGTGAAAGTCACAAAATAATAAGACAGACAGATTCTGGTTTTGGGGTAGGTGCTCGAGAAGTTCCAGGGGGCCCCACGAGGCCTGATCCCACCTTTGCATATCAGGCCCCTTCCTCATGACCTTTGCCATGGGTGGGATTCCCCATGCTGGCTCCCGGCAGATAACATCTTTGGGAGCTTGGTAGTAAAATCCAGAGCTTCTGCTGGAATTTTCCTGAAGCTTTTGACAGCAGAACTTTTGCTGTGACAGGGAGCAGCGTTCTAACAGGACTGTCAGGATTCTTCTCCTCTGAGTATCCATCTACTTGTCAAACTGGGGGGTGGGGGGGAAGCAAAGCAAAAAAAAAAAAAAGCTCCAGGTTTAGTCTGACACCAGAGACACATTATGAAAGAGATAATGAACTGCATAGAAAGTGAGTTTAGTAACTTGTTCTTAACGAATTGCATGCATTTCTTTCCCTAACAAGTACACCCCATGTTTTGTCACCTACCTTTTCTTTCTCACATTTGTGTGTGGGATCCCAAGCAAGGCCGATGTGGACATAGACGTGCACTTGACCTCAAAACTTGGAGCTACAGAAAAATTTGGGAGCTGGTCATAGTCATAAACTGAATATATAGACTTGTAAAATACAGATCTTTAACTTCTGTTGGGGCTATATCCCAATTAATCCACCATAAGTTGAAAATATCATAAATTAAAAATATACATAATACACTTAACCTACCAAACATCCTAGCTTAGCCCAGTCTACCTTAACATGCTCAGAATGCTTATATGAACCCTGATGCTTGTTGCTGTTGTTTAGTCGCTCAGTCATGTCCAGCTGTTTTGCGACCCCATGGATGTAGCTCACCGGGCTCCTGTGTCCATGGGATTCTCCAGGCAAGAATACTGGAGTGGGTTGCCGTGCCCTCCTCCATGGGATCTTCCTAACCCAGGAATCAAACCTGAGTCTCCTGCATTGACAGGGATATTCTTTATCCCTGAGCCACCAGGGAAGCCCTCACATGAACCTACAGTTGGGCAAAATCATCTACCACAAAGCCTATTTTANTGGGTTGCCGTGCCCTCCTCCATGGGATCTTCCTAACCCAGGAATCAAACCTGAGTCTCCTGCATTGACAGGGATATTCTTTATCCCTGAGCCACCAGGGAAGCCCTCACATGAACCTACAGTTGGGCAAAATCATCTACCACAAAGCCTATTTTATAATAAAGCCTTGACTAGTTCATGTAATTTATTGACTACTACACCTGGAGAAGGAAATGGCAACTCACTCCAGTATTCTTGCCTGAAGAGTTCCATGGCCAGAGGGGCCTAGTGGGCTACAGTCCATGGGGTTGCACAGAGTTGGACAGGACTGACACACAACTTAGCGTGTACACAAGCACACTGAGTGTGAAACCAGAATGGCTGTCTGGGTACTGATTGTTTTAAGTGTATTTGGCCTGTACTCTTGTGACTGAGTGGCTGACCAGGAGCTGTGGCTCACTGGCTGTCCAAAACCATAAATGAGTATCCTACTGCACGTGGCTAGCCACTCCTCTCAAAAAAACCCAAATACAAAATTTTAAATATGGTGTCCACTGAATGTCTATCACTTTTGCATCATTGTAAAGCCAAAAAGTTGCTAAGCCAAAGCATCTTAAGCCATGGACTGTCTGTACAACCTTAAAAGAAGACACCTGGGCAGTCAGTCTCCCCCCACAGTTTCTACATCAGCTCATTAGTGATTAAAACTCCAGGACCAGAAACAAACCTTTGGGTTCACAATTAGAGATAAGGCAATACAAGCAAATATCTCTGAGAAGGGGGAGTATATAGGGTTAAAGTCCTGTGTGTGTGTGTTCTCAGTCACTCACTCTTGTCTGACTCTTTGCTGAGCCTACTAGCCTCCTCTCTCCATGGAATTTTCCAGGCAAGAATACTGGGATGAGGTGCCATTTCCTATTCCAAGGGATCTTCCCGACCCAGGGATCGAACTTTTGTCTTTTGGGTCTCCTGCATTGGCAGATGGATTCTTTACCACTAGCACCACCTGGAAAGCCCCAGTTAAACTCCTCCTGCTACTGCTGCTAATTCGTTTCAGTCAAGTCCGACTTTGTGCGACCCCATAGACGGCAGCCCACCAGGCTCCCCCGTCCCTGGGATTCTCCAGGCAAAAACACTGGAGTGGGTTGCCATTTACTTCTTCACTGCATGAAGGTGAAAAGTGAAAGTGAAGTCGCTCAGTCGTGTCTGACTCTTAGCGACCCCATGGACTGCAGCCTACTAGGCTCCTCCACCCATGGGATTTTCCAGGCAAGACTACTGGAGTGGGGTGCCATTGCCTTTTCCGAGTTAAAGTCCTATTAATATGTAAATGATTGGTATGATTGGAAAGGAAAAGTTGATAGGAGGACCTGAAAAAAAAAAAAAAAAGAGTACCAGAGACTGGAAGTACATGCCAAAGCAATCTGGGGCATACCAAATAAACGCTTGGGTTACTTCACAATTTTCCCCAGTGATGACCCCAAACCAGTCCCAGGATTAGTGACTGATTAAAGATGAGAGCATGAGAGTTGGCCAAAATCAAAAGAAAGGTTCTTATGGGAACAGCTAGCAGAGAAAAGAGCTGTTATCCGAGTCTAAATCTCTGTTTTTCTTCTTTAGTCCATTAGAGAAGAGAAAACAGGAAAGTTTGGGGCTACTTGTATTTTATACGCTATTGCATTTCACCAATAGATATTTGCTAGTTATTATAAAGTAATCAGAATTTTACAACACTTTAGTTTTAATCATAAAATACATTGACCACCTAAAAGAAATGAAAGTGAAAGTGAAGTTGTGTCCAACTCTTTGCAACCCCATGAACTGTAGCCTATCAGGCTCCTCCATCCATGGGATTTTCCAGGCAAGAGTGCTGGAGTGGATTGCCATTTCCTTCTCCTGGGGCTCTTCCCAACCCAGGAATCGAACCTGGGTCTCCCACATTGCAGGCAGATGCTTTTACCGTCTGAGCCACCAGGGAAGCCCTTAAAAAAAAGTCATATAAAGTAAAAATGTATTTTTGACAAGCCTTATGACAAATCAACTTCTTTGTAATCATAGGATCTATTTTTTTAAATTAGTTGGAGTACTTCTTGATTAAAACCATTCACTATGGGACTTCCTTGGAAGTCCAGTGTTTAAGAATCGGCCAGTGAAGTGGACATGGGTTCCACCTCTGGTCTGGGATGCTTCCACATGCTGCAAGGCAAGTAAGCCTGAGAGCCACAACTACTGAGCCCATACACCACAGAGACTGAAGCTCAAGCACCCTAGAGCCTGTGCTCTGCGACAAGAGAAGCCACTGAAGTAGGAAGACTGTGTACTGCAAATAGAGAAAAGTGGTCCCATGCTCACGACAACTAGAGAAAGCGTGCACACAGCAAAGAAGACCTAGCTCAGCCATAAACAAATAAATAAAAAGAATCTGCGTTCCAATGCAAGGGACTAGGGTTGATACCTGCTCGGGGAACTAAGATCCCACATGCCACAACTAGAGAAATCCTGTGTGCTGAAACAAAGACCCAGTGCAGCTAAACCAAAGAATTTTAAATAAAACAAAAACTATTCACTGTTACCAGATCTTTTCAGTGCTCATCAATCTCACTTTGGACACCATAATTCAAGGGGGAGGGGGGACTCTCAAATGAAAAAAAAAATCAGAAACCTTAACTTACAAATAAGTGGATAAAATGTATTCATGTATGAATGTTCCCAGATTTCCTCTTGGCCTGTTTGTGCATAGTCCATATTTCTAACTAACATAATATGAGACTTCTTTCCTTTGGAGATGGGTTATTAGAATGATAGAGAAGCCAGACCAGAGGGTGATGGCCAGGGGAAGGACCAGCCCACGATGCTGTGGTGATATCTGAAACAAGGAGCCAGTGGGGGGCAGGCATATGAAGACAGGAGAGCTGCAACGTTTTGACGTGTAGGAAGTTTGTGGTGGTTCAGACTTTAACTGCCTTTCCAGCAGTTATACAGTGTGAGAGAACTGGGCAATGAAGAAAGGGGATCTGGTAAGTAGTGTTATGAGTTCTGAATTGGATCCCCTGTGATTTTTCTTTGAGAGANCAACGTTTTGACGTGTAGGAAGTTTGTGGTGGTTCAGACTTTAACTGCCTTTCCAGCAGTTATACAGTGTGAGAGAACTGGGCAATGAAGAAAGGGGATCTGGTAAGTAGTGTTATGAGTTCTGAATTGGATCCCCTGTGATTTTTCTTTGAGAGACAACATGAAAATTGGTATTTATCTTTAAAATTACTTTGGGCAGTGCTACGTGCTATTCTGTAGAAACTGAGCTATGTGGGGATCCAGGATGATTAGGGAAGAAATTTTTATGGGATATAATTATCACTATAGTAAATCAGAAATAACCCCAAATGCCTCATAATAGTGACTCAGCTCAGCAACATGATAAGAGAAAATATGGCATAAAGGATGGGGGCTTTGGGAGTGAGGCCATTCAGAGTCTCACTAAGAATCTCTTAATTTCTTCCTTTATACATTGATTGAATAATTATATCTAAATTTAGAGTTACTGGGAAGATTAAATAATGAAAATATGTAGCTAATATTGTAAACAGTGGTCCCCAAACTTTTTGGCACCAGGGACCAGCTTCATAGAAGATAATTTTTCCACGGACTGGGGGAACAGGCAGGGAGGGATGGCTTCGGGGTGATTCAAGCACATTACATTTTGTTGTAGTTCAGTTGATCAGTTATGTTCAACTCTGCAACTCCATGAGCTGCAGCATGCCAGACTTCCCTGTCCTTCGCCATCTCCTGGAGATGGCTTACACTCACCTCCATTGGGTCAGTGATGTTTTCCTACCCTCTGGTCCTCTGTTGTCCCCTTCTCCTCCTGCCTTTAATCTTTCCCAGCATCAGTCTTTTCTAATGAGTCGGCTTTTCGGATCCAGTGGCCCAAGTATGGAGTTTCAGCTTCAGCATCAGTCCTTCCAATGAATATTCAGGACTGACTTCCTTTAGGATTGACCGGTTTGATCTCCTTGCAGTTCAAGGGACTCTCAAGAGTCTTCTCCAACACCACATTTCAAAAGCATCAATTCTTCATCGCTCAGCCTTCTTTATGGTTCAACTCTCACATCCATACATGACTACTGGAAAAACTACAGCATTACATTTATTGTGTACTTTATTTCTAATGTGATGTCACTGCTGATCTGATGAGAGGTACCAATGGATCTGTGGCCCAGAGGTTGGGGACCCCCTGTTATAAAATATCATAATGATGTTAAAAATAATAAACATGAGGGGTAAATCATTAGATATATAATAATTAAATTACAAAGCATAAAGTTACCATGTTTGTACATTAACAAGGACAGGAAGCACATTTGCAAGGATTGAGGTCAGCTCAATTATTGTCATGAATGCCCAGAAGAAGAGGACAGGCTCAGATGGAAAAACAGCGATTTAGAATGAATATAAAAAAAAATAAGGATTATAAAGCACTGAAGAAATCTATAAAACAAAACATTCAAACCTTTTCCTCTAGAGATTAAAAAGATAATTACATTGGTTACTCATTTATTTCCCTGATTAGAACGGTCAAAGATAATTTATATTTGGCTTTGATAGGTGTTCTTTGCCTTGGGGGTTTCTCCTTTCTAACTGTGTTTATTTAGTCTAATAGAAAATGAATTTGCATTTCTTGAACTTCTACCAGTTAAAGGTGGGTAGATGACTGAGAAGAATGCTTAACAGCTGGGGGAAATCCCCTTGGAATTTAAAATGTGCTGGGAATAATCCAAAAAGTAGATAATCCATGGAAGAATTAACTGTACATGAATTTGGTAATTGCCCAGTATCTTTCTCTTTTCAATTTCTTTTTAAATTGAAGCATTGTTATTTTACAATGTTTTAGGTATCTAGCATAGTGATTTATATATGTACACACACACACACACACACACACACACACACACACATATTCTGTTTTAGATTCTTTTCCACTATAGGTTATAATAAGATATTGGATATAGTTCCTTGTGCTATACAGTAGGTTCCTGGGTTTCGTTTTTTTTTTTTTTTCCAAATCTATGATATATATATATATATATCCCACATTTCTTGCTTCAGCTCTTCAAGAGAAAAGAGCCATACCATCACAGCCAGGGATCTAATGTGTGAGGCAGGGGAGCAGCTAGGACCGTTTTCTTATCCTAGTACCATGTATGATACCTCATTTTACAGTTAGTTCCTTTTTAATATTAATATCATATAATTAGTATACAATATTGTGCTATATTATTTTATGCTATACTATTTTATATGACCATCACTGGTGAATCAGTGGAAAATAATACGTTTGCCAAGCAGGAGACAGGGGGTCAACCCCTGGGTCAGGAAGATCCCTTGAAGAAGGAAATGACAACTGACTCCAGTATTCTTGCTTGGGAAATCACATGGACAGAGGAGCCTGGTGGGTTTACAGTTCATGGGGTCACAAAGACTCAGACACGATTTAATGACTAAACAGCAACAATACTATCTTATATCATATCATAATTATATTTTACAGTTACTTTTAATGCCTTTTGGGATTTCTTGACAATAGGATTGTGAAAATCCCATTTTCAGAGTAGATGTTACAAAGATTCTTACTGCACTTTCAAGATGTGAAGACCATTGCTAGGGCATCAGCGCCACTCATCTCACAACAAATGGCAAGGAAAGGAAAGTTCTCAGGCAGTGAGGTCAAGATGAAGGAAGAGGCTGTTATTTTTATTTTATTTTTTTTGCTTTTTGGTTATATTATCCTGGGCTTCACTGGTGGCTCAGCTGGTAAAGAATCTGTCTGCAGTGCAGGAGACCTGGCTTTGATCCCTGGGTTGGGAAGATCCCCTGGAGAAGGAAATGGCAACCCACTCCAATATACTTGCTTGGAAAATCCCATGGACAGAGGAACTTGGCGGGTTACAGTTCATGGGGTTGCAAAAGAGTCAGACACGACTGAGCATGCACACATGGCCAAATATAAAATATTTTTTGGATTGTCTATCACTGAATATGTTTCACATTACATTTTGCCCCTTACTATCCAGATTGTTTTTAAAAGTGACTTTACTTCTAATATGAGATTGACCTTTAGATCCAATACTTGACTCTTACAATGAAAATCCCAAGTAATGCTAAGTTTAAAAATCAGTATCCTTGGGCTTCCCTGGTGGTTCAGTGGTAAAGAATCTACCTGCCAACTCAGGTAACATGGGTTTGATCCCTGATCTGGGAAGATCCTACATGCAGCAGAGCAACTAAGCCCGTGTGCCACAACTACTGAGCCTGTGTTGATCCCACGTGCCACAACTTAAACAAGAAGGCTCTAGAGCCCAATCTCTGCAACAAGAGAAGCCATGGCAATGAGAAGCTTGCACGCCACTTCTAGAGAAAAGCCTATGCAGTGAGGAAGATTCAGCACAGCCATAAATAAAGGGGGAAAAAAAACCTGTATGCCTATTTATTTCCTTTCTTTTTTTTTTTATTGAAAATGCATTCCTTATGCTATCAATCTGTTATGTTGTTCATAAAACACACAGACAAATAAAGCCTAAAACCTAAAATGGAAAGAGAAAACTGAATAAAAATAAACTGGAAATATCCCTTCAAACTTCTTAATTCCTGTGGCTCTCATGGAGGTATAAAGACTACCATATGATCTAGTGAATTTATGGAATAAGTTTGTTGGGCAAATGAGAAAAACCAGTGAGTATCATTTATTCACTTAGAAAATATTTATTAAATACATGATAGCATCAAGCAATGTACAACATGGAGCATGGTAAAACCATGCCTGACCCTGTAGTTTGGCTGATTGGAGTAGCAAGATAATTAGTGATTTTTGCAAATATCAGTGACCTTTGAAATATATGCTTCTATTAATTATGGTAAAAGAAAATAATTAACAAGATCTTTTTAAAAGTTTGAAGACCTTGAATTTTATACAGGCCAATATTAAAAATGTTTAACAACTGGCAATGCTACCAACCAATCAAAATAGGCAGAGGCTGGTCAGTGATACCAATGAATTCTGCCTGAACATTAGCCCTGGTTATTTTAATTTAGTGATTTCCATTCATAGTAAGTAGAAGGAAAATGCAAATATAGTCATTTTAAATATGTCCCTTTTATCTATTTGCTTTTTTAATGTCTCTTTTATAAGTTGTTGGTAACAAAGTTAGTTTAAAAACACAAATACAATATGAGAAAAACTTAGCTAGATTTTAAATTTTGGGTATTTCTAATTTTGCCATTTTTAGTGAATTTATTTTATAAAATTTTATTATTATTTTGAATAAATATTATCTTCACATGATTAAAAACACTCACATGATTAAAAATTCAAAAGACACAAAAGGCTCTCCAGGTAACAGTCTCTTCCACCCTTTAGACAGTTTTACTGTCTGAAGGAAATCAATATTGCCCCTTTTCTTGTAAAAGTAAAAGTAAAGTGAAGTCGATCAGTCATGTCCAACTCTTTGCGACCCCACAACTGTAACGTGCCAGGCTTCTGTGTCATGGGATTTTCCAGGCAAGGATACTGGAATGGGTTGCCATTTCTTTCTCCAGGGGATATGTAAAGTCTTCCAGAAACATTGTGTACATGACTCCCCCCCCCCCTTCTTTAGGTTAGTAAATATCTTTAGACTGAAGCTTGTAGACCAGCACAGAAAAGAAGCGGCGGCTAAATCATATGAACAAGAACAGTAAGATACAGAGCTTTATGATGGATTGAATGTTTATGTCACCCCTAATTCCTAAATTGAAACCCTAACCCNTCTTTAGGTTAGTAAATATCTTTAGACTGAAGCTTGTAGACCAGCACAGAAAAGAAGCGGCGGCTAAATCATATGAACAAGAACAGTAAGATACAGAGCTTTATGATGGATTGAATGTTTATGTCACCCCTAATTCCTAAATTGAAACCCTAACCCTGTGGTAATGACCCAGGGAGGTAGGTGGGGGCTTTGAGGATTAGGTCATGAGGGAGAGCATTCACATATGGGATTGCGACCATCCATGCTCAGTCGCTCAGTTGTGTCTGACTCTTTGCGACTCCATGGATTGTAGTTCACCAGGCTTCTCTGTTGATGGGATTTCCCAGGCAAGAATACTAGAGTGGGTTGCCACTTCCTACTCCAGGGGATCTTCCTGACCCAGAGAGCAAACCAGAGTTTCCTGATTGGCAGGCGGATTCTTTACCACTGAGCTACCAGGGAAGCCCTCATGAATGGGTTTAGTGTCCTTTATTAAAGAGACTACAGAGTGACCTGTTAGTCCTTTTGTCATGTGAAGCCACACGGAGAGTCTCTGAGCCAGAAAGCAGGTTCCCACCAGACACTGAGTCTGCTAGCACCTTATCTTGGACTTTCCAGCCTCTAGAACTATGAGAAATAAAATTTCTGATGTTTATAAGCCCCATCCCCCACCAGTGTTTTGTTATAGCACCTGGAATGGACTAAGACATACGCAAAAATGAATCTCAGTAACTCACAGGGTAGGATATTCTGTCTACTGCCATATTCTGGGGCAAAGATGCTCCCTTAAAAGGAAAGAAGGCTTTGACTGTATGCTTTAAAAATGGACTATTTCAAGTTCATTATATACATCTAGAGTTAAAGAAATCAAAGCATAATTTTATAAAAGGGATCCTGAATTTTTTTTAAAATTATGGTACAATTCATACAGCACACCACATCACCCAGCATTTTCATATATTCACAAGGCTGTAAAGCCAGGACTACTGTCTAATTTCAGAACGTTTTCATTACCCCCCAAAATAAATTCCATACTCATTACAGTCAGTCACTCCTCCCCTGCTCCCTGGCCCCTAGAAACCACTCATCTATTTTCTATCTGTATGGATTTGTCTATTTTGAATATTTCATATAAATGGAATCATATACTAGATGGTTTTGGTGTCTGGTTTCTTTCACTTAGCATACTATGTTCAATGTTTATCTATGTTGTAGCATGTATCAGTACTTCATTCTTTTTTCTTGCCTGTGCTTTTTAAAATTTAACCATTTTTAAGTGTACAGTTCAATGACATGATGCACACTCCCATTGTTGTGCAACATCCCCACTGTCCGTCTGCAGAACTGTTTTTAAAACTCAAGCTGAAACTCTACCCATTAAATAACGTCCCTATTTCTTCGTAACCTCTATTTTACTTTCTCTGTGAATTTGCCTATTCTAAGAACTTCATAAAAGTGGAATCAAACAATATTGGTCCTTGTGTTTCTGGTTTCATGTAGCACAATGTCTTCAAAGTTCATTCGTGTGAGTAGCTTGAAACAGAACTGCCTTTCATTTTAAGGCTTAATACTGTTTCATTGTTTGGCTAGACCCCATTTTGTTTATCCATTTCTCACCAAATGGATGTTTGGATGTTTACATTTTTGATGATTATGAATAATGCCACTGTGAACATTAGTGTACACATTTTTGTATGACCATGTTTCCAGTTATCTTGGGTGGAAGAGACTCTCAATGAGACTGTAGAGGAATTTGATGAGTAATACACATTAGCCAGAGATGGATAGAGTAAGTCCCCTCATACAAACATTTGAGTTTCGAACTTTCAAAGATGCAAATGTGTGTTCGCATGTCCAATCATATTAGTTCATGTGTCTGGCATGCATGGTCATGTGTGACCATCCTCTACAGGTGGTTGTGCTTTTGTGTACTTTACAGTACAGTAGTAGTAGTAGTGTAGTGAAGTCGCTTAGTCGTGCCCGACTCTTTGCGACCCCGTGGACTGTAGTCTACCAGGCTCCTCTGTCCATGGGATTTTCCAGGCAATAGTCCTGGAGTGGGTTGCCATTTCCTTCTCCAACAGTACAGTAGAGCAGTTTTTTAATTTGAAGCCCAGGATGTCTGGAAGTAAGCTTACAAACAGGGTGTAGCCAGTTGTGTTAGTTGGGTACTGATGCTGACTTTGTTGGATTTACGATCAAATTGGACCTATTAATTAGCTTTTGGAACAGAACTCATTCATACAGAGTGGACTTACTGTACTTTGATCGTGGACAATGGTCATTGAGACTGTGTTTCCTTTGAGGAAGTGTGAAAGTAACTTAGATATGAATATATATATTTATATACATTCCTTTGTTAATGTTCTTTTTCATTATGGTTTATTCCAGGATACTATAGTTCCCTGTGCTTTACAGTAGGACCTTGTTGCTTAGCCATTCTAAATATAATAGCTTGCATCTACCAACCCCAAACTACCGGTCTGTCCTGCTCCCTCCTCTCCTCCCTCTTGGCAACCACAAGTCTGATCTCTACATCTGTGAGTTTGTTTCTGTTTTGAGGGTAGGTTCATTGGGGCCACAGTTTGATTCCACATATAAGTGATATTCATATGGTGTTTGTATTTCTCTTTCTGATTTAGAATCAAGTATACTTTAAATAGTTACCCATTTTCCAAGCAGAGCTCGCTTTCTTCAAATACCTACAATTAAAAAAAAAAAAGATGGAATGTTTTCATATTTTGTGGTTCAAAATACCCATTAAAAAGACATCATTAGGACTTCCCTGATAGTCCAGTGGTTAAGCATCTGCCTGCCAATGCAGGGGACATTGGCTCAATCCTTGGTTCCAAAAGATTCCACATGGCTAGGTGCAACTAAGCACAAGTGCTACAAGTACTGAAGCCTGCAGGCCCTAGAGCCCCTGCTCCCCAACAAGAGAAGCCATCGTAATGAGAAGCCTGCTCACTGCAGCCAGAGAGTGGCCCCTGCTTGCCAAAACCAAAGCAAGCCAGTGCACAGCAATGAAAACCCAGCACAGTCAAAAATAAAATGAAAAAAAATTTAAAAAGACATCATTAAAGGATCAATCACTAAATATTGCCAGTCTTTTCCATTTTATCAACTGAGTATAAAGAGACAGATTTTGTACCTGAAAGGGTAACTTTATTTATAATTTGGGCAAACTTTACTTTTTCTCTGTTTCTCCATGTGAGACAATTCATCTTAGAGAATAACTAATTTTTCAAGCGCAAGAAATAAGAAAAGAATGGAAGTATAAGGTGAAATCATTTTTGGAATATGAAAGGCGATGACAAAACTGACAAAGGAAAAATAGGAAGACGGGCAACCTCCCTCCAAATATTTCAGCATTACTATTATTAGAACTTGTGAAATTTATGAGTGAGTAGCTCTGGTTTTTTATTTCATGAGTTCACATACCAGTGGGTGTACATTACATCATTACATATATGTTTGCATATGTGTGCCTCTGGGCTTATAGCTCAGTGTTTATCTGTATAGGTTTGTTGTTATATACCATTGAGGACAGAAATCATGTCTTATTCACTGTGACTTCTCCACTGCAGAGTGCTCTATGTGGCATATTACAGGTGCTCAAGCTTGCTGGAAGGAATGAATATGCTTGTGACAAATGAATATCCTGTGGATGTATCACTACCATGTGAGTGTATTTACATATTAGTGGAGAGGTGTTTTCCTGAGCTTCAGTCATTTGTGTATCTATCTGAATGGGTGAGGAAGGGACAACTCGAGTGAGAAGGTTTGGCAGAGGAGGGCAAGCTGGAGCTAGGAAGCAAGAGACAGCAGGTAACAGGTGTGACTGTCTCTCTGGCGCCCACCCTGAGCTCTGTCAGCTTTCAAAATCGGGCTCCATGTTTTCCCTTCCTCCTGGCACTTTCTAAATTCTCTCACACTCTCAGAACATTCCTATTTAGAAACTAGCTCAGGGCTATTTCTTCCCTTTTGTGGAGGAGGATGAGGAGCTGGTTTCATGCTTCCAACAGATCTGTTTTCCTTCCTTTCTTGAGACTCTCAAATTCTGCTTTCAAAGGGCAGACAAAATGGAGGCTGAAATAATTGATTGAACAACAACCTCAAGGTCTGTAAAATGCCATCTTTGCTACTAACCAGGGAATATCATATATAACAGGTAGACAGTTTTTATACTTTAGAGAAGAAGAAAAAGAATACCATTTTCTCCTCCCTCCTAATTAACTGCCCCCTGGGCTACNAAATTCTGCTTTCAAAGGGCAGACAAAATGGAGGCTGAAATAATTGATTGAACAACAACCTCAAGGTCTGTAAAATGCCATCTTTGCTACTAACCAGGGAATATCATATATAACAGGTAGACAGTTTTTATACTTTAGAGAAGAAGAAAAAGAATACCATTTTCTCCTCCCTCCTAATTAACTGCCCCCTGGGCTACTGCTGCTGCTGCTGCTAAGTCACTTCAGTCGGGTCTGACTCTGTGTGACCCCATAGACGGCAGCCCACCAGGCTCCCCCGTCCCTGGGATTCTCCAGGCAAGAACACTGGAGTGGGTTGCCATTTCTGTCTCCGATGCACAAAAGTGAAAAATGAAAGTGAAGTCACTCAGTCATGTCTGACTCTGTGCGACCCCATGGACTGCAGCCTACCAGGCTCCTCTGTCCATGGGATTTTCCAGGTAAGAGTACTGGAGTGGGGTTCCACTGCTTTCTCCACCCCTGGGCTACTAGGACCCTCAAATAACAGTGACAGATAGTCTCAGAATTTCTAGCTGACAATAGAAGAGGGGATTTCCCTGGTGATCCAGTGGTTAAGACTCTGTTTCTGCTGCAGAAAGCAAGGGTTCAATCCCTGGTTGGGCAACTAAAGTCCCACAGGCCAATGGAGTGGTCAAAACAAGCAAACAAAGAAAAAGAATATAGAAGAGAGCCTATATATATATATATATATATATATATATATATATATATATATATATATATATATATATATATATATATATATATATATATATATATATATATATAAAGCTATAGAATTTTTCAGAAGACTGAAAAATCAGGATTCAGGGCTTTCATGGTGGTCCAGGGATTAAGAATCTACCTGCCAATGAAGGACATACAGGTTCCATTCCTGGTCGGGGAAGATTCCACATCCCTCGGGACAGCTAAGCCTGTGATCCACTGCTATTGATCCCGCATGGCCTAGAGTCCACGTACTGCAGCTAGAGAGTAGCCCCCACTCGCTGCTACTAGAGAAAGCCTTCATGCACCAACGAAGACTCAGTGCAGCCAAGAAAAAGTAAAGAATAACAAAAAATAGAAAAAAAGAGAAAAGTCAGGATTCACACATTTCCTGAACCCTTCTCATGTGTCTAACATAGTCCTATCAAGCATCTAATTCCCCTCCCAAGTCTCGGGCACCAGCAATTCTCTGGCACTCACTGGTCTCACTCTTCCCAACTCCTTCTCCACTTGCAGCACATGCTCCACCTGGCCTTTCTAGGATTCGCTATTGCGTGCCAGGTGATTCTGTTCCTTTTCTCTTCCCAGGTAGATTACAGCTACTTTCCCTTATGTGATCCACAGGTTCCAGGGGAAGCTCTCAACAAAACACCTGCTGACTGAACAACAACAAGAGATTCAGGTGTCATAGCATTTTAGGGCTANGTGCCAGGTGATTCTGTTCCTTTTCTCTTCCCAGGTAGATTACAGCTACTTTCCCTTATGTGATCCACAGGTTCCAGGGGAAGCTCTCAACAAAACACCTGCTGACTGAACAACAACAAGAGATTCAGGTGTCATAGCATTTTAGGGCTAAAAGGAATCTTAGGATCTTTTTGTTCACTTTTTCTGTTTTAGAGAGGATAAGCAGAGGCCCAAAGGATTACCTTTATAGATTTTAAAGAAAAATCACTGGTTCCAGACTGTATGTTCAGCTGAGTAATATACTTGGTTTCTCACTAAAAAGCCATGTGGTGCAAGCGTGCTTAGTTATGTCCAAGTCTTGGAGACCCCATGGGCTGTAGCCTGCCAGACTCCTCTGTCCATGGGATTTCCCAGGCATGAGTACTGGACTGGGTTGCCATTTTCTACTCTAGGGGAATCTTCTTGACCCAGGGATCAAACACACGTCTCTTGCATGTCCTGCATTTGACAGGCAGATTCTTTATCACTAACACGTAGGAAACCCTGCTAGAACCATGGGCTTTCTATTCTGACCCCCAACCTTGATCTTCCCTGTTCTGACCTCAAGCCCTACATTCTCAATGAGTTGCTGCCCATGGTTTGACCTGACAGTCGGAAAAAAAAAAAATTGATGACAACCTCCTTTTAAAAGGAGATTGGGAGGACCATTGTGGTGGGGCACTGACTTGAAGGGATGTGGAGAGTCAGTGAGAAAGTGGCAGCGGGACTTCCCTGGTGGTCTAGTGGCTGAGACTCCACACTCCCTATGTAGGGGACCAAGTTCCATCTCTGATCAGGGAACTGGATTTCACATGATGCAACTAAAAAGATTCCACATGCCACATCTAGAGATCCTGCATGCCATAACGAAGACCCGGTGCAGCCAAATACATAAAGAAAATAAATATTTAAATAAGTAAATAATAAATAAAGTCAGCCATTGATAATAAAATAAAATAAAGAAGGTAGGAGATAGGGTCTTTAGAGGGCCAATGAACAAGCCTAAGCAGAGTCCAAGCAAATGCAAGACCAAAAGGCGATTAGAGTCAGGTAGGAACTGATAGGCATGAGGGGCAGAAAGAGAACACTAGACAAACTCAGGTCTGGTTCTGACTCTACCTTTGACAAAAGTATAATTTGGAACAAATTATTTAACTGTCAGGCCCTTAGGCAGACTCAGAATCTTATAGTCTCTGGTTGGGAGCAAGTCTTCATTCCAAGGATTTGCAATGAGATTTTTGATCTTAAAAAGCTGGAATAGGGTTGGAAGGATAAATTAGGAGTTTGGGATTAACATACAAACTGTTAAATATAAAATAAATAACCAACAAGGACCTACTTATAGTACATACACTACTCAATATTGTGTAATCACCCATAAGGGAAAGAATCTGAAAAAGAATAGATATGTATAACTGAATCCCTTTGCTGTACACTTGAAACTAACATAACATTGTAAATCAGCCATACTTCAATCAAAATAAAAAAAGAGCCTGAAAACAGTATCACTTCAAGTGGAAAACATTAGAGAGAATCGTCTTTCCTTGCAGAATGTTGTAGTTTGTTTACATCACAGTTTACTCAGAGCCTGTTGTTAAGTCAAAATCCCATGGATGTTAGTTTAGTCTGTTGACACTGTGGTTGCATATTTCACCATGTGACATCATTACCATGGAGGCATAAGACATTTTGGGGCTTCTAAATTATGACCGATGGATGGTGGTTAGGTGCTTTTTCTCAGAACACCCTTTAAACTACATGTGTACTGTACTACATGTGTGAACCATAATAATAATAAAAAAGAAATGTTGATCCCTTTCAATTAAAATACTAGATAAAAAAAAACCCTACACTAGACAGCAAAGAAATACATACTTATAAAACATTCCTCCTCTCAACATTTTCGCAAGGCCTGAATTATCTTGTAATCTGAGGATGCTATAATTTTGGCATCTACATTTGAATTCAATCTCTCTGCTTAAGGCCTCTTGTGAAGTTAAACTCCTATAAGGTTTATTTTAGACTGAAACAGTTTCCTATTTTTCATTTTACTACAGAATAGAAAAAAGGCAAAATTAAAACAAAAACCAGGGACTTCCCTAGTGGTACAGTGTTTAAGACTCTGTGCTTGCAATGGAGGGTGCCTGGGTTCTATCCCTGGCCAGCAAACTAAAATCCCATATGCTGTGCAGTGTGGCCAAAACAAAAAAAGAGGACCTCAAAATTATGCTGATCATTGGCAAATGCCCTGTTGTAGAAATGTAGAAAAGCCCTTGAAGTTATTGTATGGACCCAGTCTGCCCAGCTATAAACTTAGGTATCTATTTTCAACCCCTTTCACAGTGTCAGAATGTTAGACCTGGAAGGGGCCTTTGAGGTCATCTGATCCAAGCCACTCAATTTCCAAATCCAGGTAGTAAAGATCAGAGGCATAAAAGACTCGCTGCAGTCAAGCAGGATATTATTTAGTATAGCTGATCTGGAACCTGTGTTTTTCAGTTCTCAGCATTACTGTTCTTTGCTCGCTTTTACTTATATTTGTTTTTTAAATTGTTAAATATCATTGCACTGTATATGGTAAAAAACAAAAACTCTCTCTTCCAGCAGACTTCCCTCCCACTCTTCCATGTCGTCCAACTTTTTAGGGGAAACCACTATTGATAGCTGGGCTTCTCTGGTGGCTCAACTGGTAAAGAACCCACCTGCCAATGCAGGAGACATAAAGAGACGTGGGTTTAATCCCTGGGATGGGAAGATTCCCTGGAGGAGGGCATGGCAACCCACTCTAATATTCTTGCCTGGAAAATTCCATGGACAGAGGAGCCTGGAGGGCTACAGTCTGTGGAGTTGCAAAGAGTTGGACAAGACTGAGCACATGTGCACATACTATTAATAGTTTGCTGTATACATATGCAAATTCCATGTGTGTGTCTAAGTACTGATATATTCATTCACATACATATGGGTATATACATGGGCCAAAATTTTTAAATTTGTATTATATTTAATCTTTACTGAATTATAATTGACATATAATATAATGTTAGTTTCAGGTATACAACATAGTGATTTGACAGTTTTAAAATTTTAATTATTTTTTTATTGAAGGATTTTGCTTTACAGAATTTTGTTGTTTTCTGTCAAACCTCAACATGAATCAGCCATAGGTATGCATATATCCCCTCCCTTTTGAACCTTCCTCCCCTCTCCCTCCCCACCCCACCCCTCTAGGTTGATACAGTGCCCCTGTGTGAGTTTCCTGAGCCATGCAGCAAATTCCCATTGCCTATCTACTTTACATATGACAGGCTAAGATTTTTGAAAATACTTTTACTCCAAACTAGACCCTAACTAAACCAAAATAAAAATTGATGGGGGTGATAAACTGGAAGTGCTGAACAACAAAATAAATATCATTTCTAATAGAAATAGTTATTTCTCTTATCATTGCTCATCTAGAAATTATCATGAAAATTTTAAACATTTTTATGTATTTGATTGAACTGGGTCATAGTTGTGCCATGTGGGTTGTTTAGCTGCAGCGTGCAAACTCTTGCAGCACGTGGGATCTAGTTTCCTGAACACAGATGGAACCCAGGCCCCCTGCATTGGGAGCACAGACTCTGAGCCACTGGGCCACCAGGGAATTTCCTAGAAATTTTCATAAAATTTGACAAAAGCTATTCAGGCTTCCCACGTGGAGACAGTTTTAAAGAACTCACCTGCTGGGACTTCCCTGGTGGTCCAGGGGCTAAGACTCCATGCTCCCAATGCAGGGGGCCTGGGTTTGATTTCTGGTCAGGGAACTAGATCCCACATGCTGCAACTAAGGGTTCACATGCTTCAACAAAAATTGTAACCAAATAAATTTAAAAAAGAAAACTCACCTGTTAATGCAGGTGATATAAAGGACACTGGGTTCGATCTGTGGGTCATGAAGATCCCTTGGAGGAGGTCATGGCAACCTACTCCAGTGTTCTTGCCTGGAGAATCCCACAGACAGAGGAGCCTGGCCAGCTATAGTCCATGGAGTCTCCAAGAGTCGGACACAACTCAGTGACTAACACACATGAAGGGTCCTCAGTGCTATGCACGGTGGGTAGGGTGGAATTTATCCTTTGCAGCAGTGTGCTATCACTTTTGCTTCATAGGATTAGTTTGGTATTTTAGAAAGATTATTCTGGGATCAGAATAGAGGATGGATTAGAGAGAGTGAAACCAGCTGAGAAGTTACTGCAATGTGCCAGGCGAAGGGGGGTGAGTGTGTGAACTGAGAACGTGGAGCTGGATGTACACAAGTCAAAGGAGAAGAGGGATCTGGATGAAGAGACCTCGGAGGAAGACTCACAGAATCTGAAAACCAGTTGGATATGGAAGTGAAGGGGAGCTGGTAGACACTCCACCTTCTCATCTCCTAAATCTTTTAAAAAATATTTATTAATTTATTTGGCTGTGCTGGGTCTTAGTTGCAGCACACAAGGTCTTTAGTTGCAGTATGTGGGACTGAATTCCCTGGCCAGTGATAGAACCTGGGCCCCAGTCCTGGGAGCAAAGAGTCTTAACCGCTGGACCACCAGGGAAGTCCCTAAGATCTTTCTTTCTAAGCAGGAACTCTGTATCTCTTGCCAACTCTGGCCATGTAACTGGGGCTCAATTAAAGTTTTCCTTATTTTTGTTCTAAATTTATTTCAGTTTTTTCAATTAAAATTTTTGAAGAAATCCTTCATTTTGTTGTTTTTATCCAATATATAATCCTAAGCAATTCCTGTTCATGTTTTGATTACCAAAATTTTAATGCTTTTTTTCCTTTAAAGCATGATTTTAACTAATAAAATAGTTCTTATTACTCACCCGGTCATTCAAAAGTTGATGGTTTAGGGGTGTCCAGGTACTCATCTTTGTCTGCATTTTGAGACCATTTGTGTCTTTTGGAGGTGCAAATGCCATCATGAAATAACTGGATATTCTTCTATAAGAAAAACTACACCTGCAGAAGAAATGAATCATACAATCTTCAGAATACTAAAAATACTAATACTATATAATCTTTTTTAGTACACTGGGACAAGGACTAGGGGGAGGGTGACATTTACTGGGAGTATTTTATATGTCAGGCACTTAACAGGTTTGCTCAATTAATACCCATAGCAATATGGTAAGGTGGTGGGTTTTAGCTTATTTTACAGATGAAGAAAATGAGGCTCACTGAAGTTACATGCTTTGTCCAGAGTTATACAGACAGTAGGTGGTGAAACAGGGAATCAGACCCAGGTCTGTTTAACTCTGTTTAATTTTCATTGGACCAAGGGGAAAAAATCAGAATCACTCTTAGCTAAGAACATACCATATTGGTCAGAAAGAAGTATTTATAAAATCACTGTGCAATCTGAACTACTCCATTTTGCTCCCTTGTGACCTGTTTCCTCTGTTAACTTTCTGACATCTAACTAACAAGAGCTCTAGCTTGCTACCATATTTAAGAAGTAGAATAGTACAATGGACAAGGCCAAGAATTTACATACGGACAGATTTGGGTTTATTGGGAAAAATACACTGGGGAAAATATACAGTACACCCAGTAGTGTATATGTCTGCCTTCATTTTTGTGGCCTCATGGCATGTGGGATCTCAGTTCTCCCACCAGAGAGGGAACTCACATCCCTTGTATTGGAAATGTTGAGTCTTAACCATGACTGCTCTTGTTCAGTCACTAAGTTGTATCCAACTCTTTGCAACTCCATGGACTGAAGTACACCAGGCTTCCCTGTCCTTCACTATCTCCTGGAGTTTGCTCAGACTCATGTCCATTGAGTTGGTGATGCCATCCAACCGTCTCACCCTCTCTTGCCTCCATTTTCCTCCTGCCTTCAATCTTTCCCAGCATCAGGGTCTTTTCCAAGGAGTTGGCTCTTTGCATCAGGTGGCCGAAGTTTGGGAGCTTCAGGTGCAGCATCAGTCCTTCCACAGAATATTCAGGGTTGATTTCCTTTAGGATTGACTCATTTGATCTCCTTGCTGTCCAAGGGAGTCTCAAAGGTCTTCTTCAGTACCACAGTTAAAAAGCATCAATTCTTCAACACTCAGCCTTCTTTTTGATCCAATTCTAACCATTGGACAGCCAGGGAAGTCCCTATGTCTGCCTTCATTGGATTAAAGCACTCTAATTTCCATGAGGGATTACTTTTCCCTCAGTGTGTAAGGTCTACTGGGTTGGTTAATCAAGGTGGCCTCCCTTTGCCCAGACATGAGACTAAGCTAGGCCAGGTAACTGATGCTGGCTTATCCTTGCTTTACAGCCAAGGTGATCATTCAAAGTACTGTAGATGCTCTGAGTAGATTGTTAAGCTGTTCTTAGACTCTTCTTGTAGGGGCTTCCTAGGTGGTGCTAGTGGTAAAGAATCTGCCTGCCAATGCTGGAGACATAAGAGATGCAGGTTTGATCCCTGGGTCAGGAAGATCCCCTGGAGGAGGCCATGGCAGCCCCACTCCAGTATTCTTGCCTGGAGAATCCCTTGGACAGAGGACCTTGGTGGGCTATGATCCGCAGGGTCACAAAAAATCAGACACGACTGAAGCAATTTAGCATGCATGCATGTCCTTTCTTATCCATTTTCTGAGCCACGTGATAGCCTTCAATAAATTTCACCTACATTAGCTAGAAGACACTTCTTGTAGGGGCACCCCTGGTGGCTTGGATGGTAAGGAATCTGCCTGCAATGCGGGAGACCTGAATTCGATCCCTGGGTTGGGAAAATTCCCTGGAGGAGGGCATGGCAACCCACTTCAGTATTCTTGGCTGGAGAATCCCCATGGACAGAGGAGCCTAGCGGGCTACAAAAAGTTGGACACAACTGAGCGACTAAGCACACAGCATGCACACATTAGGTAGAATCTACTTCTATTGTTTTCAACCAAAACTTTTTACATTACACAGTTTGGATCCTGGCTCTAAAACTTACTAGCTTTGAAACTTTTTGCAAGTAGTCACTCAGTCGTGTCTGACTAACCCCATAGACTGCAGCACGCCAGGCTTCCTTGTCCTTTACCATCTCCTAGAGGTTACTCAAACTCATGTCCATTGAGTCAGTTATGCCATCCAACCATCTCATCCCCTGGCATCCCCTTCTCCTCCTGCCTTCAATCTTTCCCAGAATCAGGGTCTTTTCTAATGCATGGGCTTTTCGCATCAAGTGGCCAAAGAATTGGAGCTTCAGCTTCAGCATCAGTCCTTCCAGTGAATATTCAGGACTGATTTCCTTTAGGATTGACTTGGACAAATACACACTGCTATATTTAAAATGGATAACCAACAAAGACCCATGATATAGCACAAGGAACTGTGCTCAATGGCAGCCTGGCTGGGGGAGAATGGATACATGTATATGTATGGATGAGACCCTTCATTGTTCATGAGAAACTACCACAACATCATTAATTGGTTATACTGCAATACAAAATTAAAAGTTAAAATAAAATAAATAGCATCACCACAGACTTTCTTAGAACTTCCTGTTATTTACAAAGTTCTTCAAATCCTGTCCTTGAAGGGGGCACAACAAAATATTTTAAGGTAAAAAATATTTAAAGCAGATTTAAAGCATTTTCAATATATATCCTCAATGTTTCTGTTTGTTTGTGCCTTCTTCCTCTCTGAAGGTATGTTTCATATCTAAAGCAGTGGTGCTGAGTTGGGGACTGCACAGGATTTGCCTGCCTGACCCAGGGCTCCAAAAATTATAGCAACAAAAATATAAGACAATTTAAAAAATATTTATTTTTATGTATTTATCTGGCTGAGCCAGGACTTCGTTAGGGCGTGTGGGATGTAGTTCCCTGACCAGGGATAGAACCCAGGTCCCCTGAACCACCAGGGAATTCACCTGTACAATTTTTTGATCCACATGCCCCAGCTAAGAACTGGCACAGCCAAATAAATAAAAGTAAATATTTTTTAAATTAAAGAAACCATTAGTTTTTAACTTACAGAGGATTCCCCCAAATGCTAGATCTGAAATTTTGTGACTCTCACTTGATATGTAATATTCCTCTCAGATTTAAATTAGAGCTGAAGAGAAAGCCAATGTTTTAAAACCTCAGGGTTTTAAACCATAGATAATATCTTCCTGCAGTTAGTTGCCTGCTGATACCACTCCACTGGAATAAGGGGGAATTAAGGAGGTTTAGATAAGCCCTCACATTCTTAGCTCCTAACAGCTAAGTTTCAAAGGTGTAAGAAATGATTTCATTACAGTATTATTAATTGGCTTCTATAAAATTACACATGAGCAGGCAAATATATAAAGCACGGTCACTGAGTCTAGATCTGCTCAGTTAAAAATCATATATTTCAGAGCTCGTGTACACCCGTGGCAGATTCATGTCAATGTATGCCAAAATCAATAGAGTACTGTAAAGTAAAATTAAAATAAATAAAGAAAGAAATAAAAATAATAAAAATAAAAAAAGAAAGCTAATATCCTTAAAAAATTTTAAGAAGCACTTAAAAAATCATATATTTCTTTTATTATTATTATTTATTTATGTTTGATGTTTCTTCTATTTAAACTGATTGAAGTTGTTTGGGTGTGTGTGTTTTAATTGTTATTTATCTGTTTAGGCCAAGCCACTCAGCTTGCAGAATCTTAATCCCCAAGCAGGGATTGACCCTGGCCCTTGGCAATGAAAGTACAGAGTCATAACCTCTGGACCGCCAGGGAATTCCTTAAACCAATTGTTTTCAATCTTTTATATTTTTTTCAGGGCTATAAGACCCTTTGAGGATATGATGAAAACCATGAATTTTCTCCCTAGAAAAATACATATAAACATTACATTTTGCTTATACCAGGTTAAAAACTTCTGTTGTAAGCTCAGAAACTCTCTTTCCCCAGTTGGAGTAGAAAACAATCTGACTGATTCTCAGCACGATTTCTGATTAGGACAAAGTAGCTTTTCCAGGGCCTCCCTAAGGTTTTGCTTTTTTTTTTTCCTTCCTGGTTCTTTAGAGCTAGAAATTATTTGAATTAGGCTTTTTTTTTTTTCAAATCAACTTGAATAAAGTTTGGTTTTCAGGAGATGGGCCTGGCTGAGAAAAAGAGCCCTCTTGATAATAGTCTTCCTGAGCAGGCAAATGGGGGTATCCTGCCCTGGTTTTTGTCATTATCCTTTTACGGTTTTTTCCTCTGTCCACTCTAGAAGACAGGCAGTGTGTATATCTGCGTGCCCACACTGGTTCACAGTATAGACCC
>SJYX01004711.1:0-24646 GCA_006410675.1 Oreotragus oreotragus
CAAAGAGTCGGACACGACTGAGAGACTGAACTGAACTGAACTGAAGAAGGATCTGATATGCTTGACTTTTGGAAAGCATAATTGATAGTTATGGAGCCAAAGGAAAAACATAGAGGATCCAAAGAAAACAAAAATGAAATAGAAGGGGCTGGCAGAGGGGTAAGTAAAGGGAAAAGAAAGGTTTGTATGACTCTTGACAAACCATTTTATTTTTATAATTATTTGAAACTTTTAAGCTCCAAAAATATTTTATATTAAAAATGTTTCGCATACATATACTCACCCACATAATTTTAAATCGATGAGTATATTTGGACGCAAACGTTTAAGATTTTGAGAAAACACATTTAAATTTATGTCCTATCACTTAGTTAAATAAAGAGTTTATAACTGATTAGAGGAAAAGGATTAGGAGGAATAATTAAATAGTCTTGAAGGTGTGCAGTTGCAAAAAGCGAGGGTCGGTGGGGTTAGGAGGGATTTTACAAAATATTTTTAAAAATCCCTCCTTAGACCTCAGTGAACATGAAAGAGAAGTGAATGACTTGTAGTTAGTTACAGGGACCCTTATGTTAACTTACTCATGAAAAAATATTGGAAAAAAGACTACATAATAAAATAAGGTTCAAAATGAGGTAGAATTCTGACACCAGGGCATGGGGACAGTCCCAGAGCAAAGCCACCACCTCCGCTGGGGGCACCAGGCACCAGACAGGAAGCGGGTGTTTTCAGGCCACCCCTCAGTGGTGGGGAGGGGCGACAGCAGGCACCCCCAGCCCCCAGATGGAGAAACTGAGGCACAAGAATTGGGAGAACTATCCAGGTGCACCCAGCCCACCAGTGACCCAGAATATTCCCTGGACTAAGTCACACCGAAGTTCAACCAGTGGTTGGAAGCTTTACTAAGAAATAGAGAAAATGAGACACGCTACCTTATTAATAAAAACAAAATAATTTACTCAAGGGTAACCATAAGGTTAAAATGCACTTATAGTTACTCCTTTCAAAGTGATCGTCTCTGTGACCCAGTGACAGACAGTATAGAACATGTTTATAAAATGATGAAACGAGAGCAAGTGAAACAATTTTTAAAGCCTACATTGATTTTATGTCATGCCTTTTAACCAGTACTCCTTAAATATTGCATACTAAATCTGTCTCTTTGATCCTGAGGCTTTGTACAAACTAATTAGCGCCTTAAAAAAAAAAAGAATGTCCAGAAAGGAGACCCAGAAATTATTGTGCAGTTTCACTAAATATTCTCCAAAAGGAAAATCAAAAGTATTTGAGAAACAAACTTCCACTGATGAAGCATGCGTGTGGGCATGCTAAATCACTCAGTCATGTCCGACCCTTTGTGACCCCGCAGGCTGTAGCCCTCAGGTTCCTCTGTCCATGGGATTCTCCAGGCAAGAGTACGTACTGGAGCGGCTGCCCTGCCCTCCTCCGGGGCATCTTCCCAACCCAGGGATCGAACCTGAGTCTCTAATGTCTCCTGCATTAGCAGCCGGGTTCTTTACCCCTGGTTCCATCTGGGAAGCCCCTGGTGAAGTATACGGGGGCAAGCTGTTTTTAAACCCGGTGAGTGTTACCTGGACAGGTTTTACTAAGATGTGTTCGCATTTGCAGCCCTGTAGCCCAAGTGTAACAAAAGGCAGTGAGCGTTTGATCCCCCACAGCTCACAAATGTGCCCCCACCGTGCTGAGATGCGGACCCGAGGGCCCAGTGACAGCCTTCTGTTTTGGACACGGTTTTGTTGGGTGACATCACACGTATGGGCCCTTAAGCCCGGCACACCTGGTGAGTCTGTGAGGTGCCCGACATCTGGGGTGTGCCTGCCCTTCACCACGGACCTGGCCACGTGGGAGGTCAGAGACGGGGGAGGGGGCACAGATGAAAATCCGCTAAGAAGGGAAAGGCTTCTGGGGGCGGGTTCCTGCCCCAGCACAGGTCCTGGGCCCTCCTGAACCCCAGAGGACTGGGGCTGGGCGCTGGCACTCCCAGAGAGGAAAGGAGGTGCTAAGGGAGCAAGGGAAAGAAGGCCTCTGGGTCCCGAGCCCCACACGGCAGGGACCCCTCAAGGTCTGAGTCGTGTGGATCCCAGGGCAGGGATCATCCCAACAAGTCAAGCAACGAGCCCTGAACCACAGACCCAGTCGGACCCACCGGGAGCCAAATGCTCCTGAATTGCCTGGACTTCCTTGAAACCACATCCTGCACCCAGATTTTCCCAGGATCTGGGTCTAGGACCCACAGGGAGGGGCTCTGCTCCCCTCAGCTGCACAGTTACGGCAGAGCGAGAAGCTGGGCGGTGAGGGATGTTTCATTTTGCATCAAATCTAGAAAACATCCCTGAATTTTCCAGCTGCATTTCCAAGCCATCTTCTCAAATTCAAACATTGAAACTCCCATGGGGATGAGCAAACAAGGCTGAAAATCGCTTCTAAGATGTTGGAGGATGACTGAACACAAGGCTGCTGAAAACTGCCTCTGAAACCGCTGCCGGCATTTCCAGTCTGGGCTTGTGGATCCCACACTGTACACACAGGAGCCTCTGAGAATTTTCCCCTTGGAATTCTCTCAGGTTGCCGAAGTTGCTGAGGATTCTGGTGCTGGTTTTGATCATGCTTCTGATCTCCACAATTGGTTTTCAAGAGTGAAGCGCTACAATGAGAAATATTAAATATGACTAAAACCTAGACAGTGTATTAAAAAGCGGGGACGTCACCTTGCCAACAAAGGTCCGTCTAGTCAAGGCTATGGTTTTTCCAGTAGTCATGTATGGATGTGAGAGTTGGACTGTGAAGAAAGCTGGGCGCCAAAGAATATGCTTTTGAACTGTGGTGTTGGAGAAGACCCTTGAGAGTCCCTTGGACTGCAAGGAGATCCAACCAGTCCATCCTAAAGGAGATCAGTCCTGAATATTCATTGGAAGGACTGATGTTGAAGCTGAAAGTCCAATACTTTGGCCCCAAAGTCCAATACTTTGGTGTAAAGGGCTGACTTATTTGAAAAGCCCTTGATGCTGGGCTTGAAGGTTGAAGGTTGAAGGCAGGAAGGGAAGGGGACGACAGGGGATGAGATGGTTGGATGGCATCACTGACTCGATGGACATGAGTTTGAGTAAGCTCCGGGAGTTGGTGATGGACAGGGAGGCCTGGCGTGCTGCAGTCCACGGGGTCGCAAAGAGTCAGACACGACTGAGCGCAGCTGGAAGATACCACATGGACAGGAAAGTAAGCCAGTGAATCAGCTGCAGCTGCAGCTGGCACTGAAGTTTCCCATCCTGAGAAATTATGACCCTCAGAGCTTGACGAAAGGTCCAGGCATTACTGAGAGAATTTTGTATTTACATATAAGAATCCTCTATTTGTGTATTTTAACTCATTAGTCTTACAAATTCTGTCAGAGGTAAGCTTTCTGTGCACTCCTGTTCTCTGAGGGGATGGCGAAGCTGTTCTCCCTCCGACCGTCGGTGATCCGAGCATCTCCACCGACAGGAGGCTGATGTGCGGCTGGGAGGCGAGGAGTGCCCGGGTCCTCAGGCTTCCATCGGAGGTAACGGACGCAGCGCACGCGCAGGAGCGAACATGCGCCGGCCGGCCCCGGCCGCGGTCTGACCCTTCCCCTCTGCTCCTGAGACAGCATCCTCATCAACAAGAACAAGAAACGCGCCTCCCCGCTGCAGCGTGGCCGCCCTAAACGCGGCCAGTTTACAGTCTAGCGAATTCCTGGGCCCCGGGTCAGCTGTGCCCGGCACCCCCTGGCTCCCCAGCCCGTCCCACGCGTCAGCGCAGAGCCGCAGGCTGGCCCCCAGCGTCCCCCTCTTCCTCACCGCACACCACACACCGTCACTGGGGCACGGCCTGCGGGGTGTGTGCCCGAACCACCGCCTGGGTCCCTTCCTGAATCTAAAACTGGGCTTCCTTCTGTTGCTCGGGGAGATGTACAGAAATCCTGTCTAGCGATTTCATTTCTCCCTGGCTCCATCAAAGGCTCTTCTCCCGAGAGAGCCGCCCCAGCTGCGGTTTGGGGGAGCCCTGTGGTGTCGACCCACCCCCTGCTCAGTCAAGGCCACCTCGGTCAGTGAACCCAGAGGCCCCGGGCTCACCACCCACAACGTGTGGGAGGGATCGCAAGGAGGAAATGAAAATTCAGAGCTCTGCAGAAATGCATATGAACCGGTGTGAAGCCAGCACTCCTGGACCCGCCCACAGGAGGACCACTCTGACCGGGCACCACGTCACCCGCACAGGATGCAACCTTCCGTGTGGAGACGCTGATGGGCTCACAGACTAATTCGGGGGCCTCATGCCAGGTAGGGCTTCCCCCGGTGCCTCAGTGGTAAAAACCCGCCTGTCAATGCAGGAGACACAGGAGACTGGGGTCCGATCCCTGGGCCAGGAAGATCCCCTGGAGGAGGAAACGGCAATCCACTCCAGCACTCTTGCCTGGAGAACCCCACGGACAGAGGAACCTGGCGGGCTACAGCCCATGGCTTCGCAAAGAGCTGGACACGACTGAGCACAGCACCANTCAGCGCAGAGCCGCAGGCTGGCCCCCAGCGTCCCCCTCTTCCTCACCGCACACCACACACCGTCACTGGGGCACGGCCTGCGGGGTGTGTGCCCGAACCACCGCCTGGGTCCCTTCCTGAATCTAAAACTGGGCTTCCTTCTGTTGCTCGGGGAGATGTACAGAAATCCTGTCTAGCGATTTCATTTCTCCCTGGCTCCATCAAAGGCTCTTCTCCCGAGAGAGCCGCCCCAGCTGCGGTTTGGGGGAGCCCTGTGGTGTCGACCCACCCCCTGCTCAGTCAAGGCCACCTCGGTCAGTGAACCCAGAGGCCCCGGGCTCACCACCCACAACGTGTGGGAGGGATCGCAAGGAGGAAATGAAAATTCAGAGCTCTGCAGAAATGCATATGAACCGGTGTGAAGCCAGCACTCCTGGACCCGCCCACAGGAGGACCACTCTGACCGGGCACCACGTCACCCGCACAGGATGCAACCTTCCGTGTGGAGACGCTGATGGGCTCACAGACTAATTCGGGGGCCTCATGCCAGGTAGGGCTTCCCCCGGTGCCTCAGTGGTAAAAACCCGCCTGTCAATGCAGGAGACACAGGAGACTGGGGTCCGATCCCTGGGCCAGGAAGNACAGGAGGACCACTCTGACCGGGCACCACGTCACCCGCACAGGATGCAACCTTCCGTGTGGAGACGCTGATGGGCTCACAGACTAATTCGGGGGCCTCGTGCCAGGTAGGGCTTCCCCCGGTGCCTCAGTGGTAAAAACCCGCCTGTCAATGCAGGAGACACAGGAGACTGGGGTCCGATCCCTGGGCCAGGAAGATCCCCTGGAGGAGGAAACGGCAATCCACTCCAGCACTCTTGCCTGGAGAACCCCACGGACAGAGGAACCTGGCGGGCTACAGCCCATGGCTTCGCAAAGAGCTGGACACGACTGAGCACAGCACCACGTGACAGTAGGTGAGGTGGCCCGAGCTGAGTTCTCATTACAAAAATAAACCACACGTCTCTAATCCAGCTGCAAATACGGTGAAAAGAAGTCCTTCTTCACAGCCGCCAAAAAGCACGACCTCTGGGCCTGACTGGGCAGAGGTACACGACTGAGCACAGCACCACGTGACAGTAGGTGAGGTGGCCCGAGCTGAGTTCTCATTACAAAAATAAACCACACGTCTCTAATCCAGCTGCAAATACGGTGAAAAGAAGTCCTTCTTCACAGCCGCCAAAAAGCACGACCTCTGGGCCTGACTGGGCAGAGGGTGCGCTGGCCCACGGGGGCCCCAGGGCAGGGCTGGGACCCAGGGTCCCGGGCGAGTGTGCTCAGGTCCCTGCCCCATCTTCCCGCTGGAGCGTCGGAACTGAGCCAGGAGGCTTCTTCCTCGGCCTGCCCCGCTTTCCCGTCCCCCTCTGCTGCGTCTCCTCGCCAAGGCCTCTCCCCGCCTCTGGAAGTCACGCCCCGGCCGCTCTCCACGGTGCTGAGCCCAGCAGGCCCCAGTAGGTCTGCCCTGCCTCGGCACCTGGTTCCTTGCCTTCCCGAAACCCTCCTCACTGAGGCTTCAGCACCACAGACTCCTCCTCGGCCACACCCAGTGTCTCAGAAAACGTCCTCAGCTCTGTCTGCCTTCCACGTGTGTCCACAGCAGGGCCTCGTCTTACAACTTCCCTGCCTAACCTTTGCTCTGGTCCAAGCAGCCGTGGGCTGACGCAGACAAGTGCAGAATCATCCAGCACAGCAGCCAGGGTGGCCAGCGGGCACTCGAGGTGCGTGTCACCAGATCCCAGAGGCTCCCCAGCTGAGTCTCAGAGCTCCGTCCTAACCAAGGTCTGGAAGGACCCTCCCCTGCATGCCCCGCCCTCGTCCTCCGCACCCTCGCTCTGCACCGCCTCCTGGCCACCTCGCTGTTCCGCGCTGTCTCTGCACGGCCAGCGCCCTCCTGTTGCTGAGCCGCTGCCAGGCCCTCGTCCTCCCCACCTTTATTCACGAGGCCCGCCCTGCCCACACCGGCCACACTGGCTCCACTTCCGGCTCCCAGCTCCCTCTCCATCCTCAGCCCTGCTCACGTCCACTGCTGTGGCAGCCACGTTCGCGCTGGACTCTCCCCTCCTGCTGGGGGCACGCTGGACCATGGCCCAGCTGCTTCCCACTGGGAATATATCTAGTCCTTAGCCACTCTCTCCTCACCCGCTCTGTGGTCTCTGCACTCCCTCCCTGTAAATCTGTTGCATGTCTAACCCTGTCTCCGGGTCAGCTCTAGTCTCTCCTTTTACCAGTGGTTTGGGAAACCTGGATCAACACAGAAAGAAAGGTGGAGTCAGATTCCTAGCATCACCACAGGTAGTGACACCAAAAATCAAAGAGCTACAAGTGGGAGATTAAACTATAAGCTTATAGATGACAGAGGAGGAGTAAACTTCTGTGACTCCAGAATGGAGAAAGAGGCTTAAGTGAAAAAATCCCCCAAGGCTCAAACCATAGGCCATAAACAAAAGTTGATTTGAAAATAACACCTTTATCATTTTGATCCACTAAAGGACAGAGTTACTGTACAGTGGATATATCAGAACATGAAACAGGTTTTTAAGTTACAAGGAACAAACATTAGGAATAAATAAGGACAGGGGCTTCCCGTGTGGCTCAGCTGGCCAAGAATCCGCCTGCAATGCAGAAGACCTGGGTTCGATCCCTGGGTTGGAAAGATCCCCTGGAGAAGGGAAAGGCTACCCACTCCAGTATCCTGGCCTGGAGAAGTCCATGGACTATATAGTCCATGGGGTTGCAAAGTGTCAGACATGGTTGAACGACTTTCACTGAATCCAAAGAAAAAGACAAAAATTCAAACTCAGAAATGGGCAAACAGTATGAACAAGTGATTCTCAGAAGAGAAAACCCAAGTGGATACCAAGGTTATGATGAAGCTAAATTGTTATTAATTAGAGACGTGCAAGTTAAGTCAACAAGATTCCCCTGTACGCGGCTTGGTGAGGCTGACGCTGGGCTGTGCTTGGGGTCATGGGGCGGGCTCCATGCATGGCAGGGGTACAGATGGGCACGTGTGGTCCAGGTGCTGTCAGTGGTTAGCCAGGGACGCCCTCTCCATTGGGATTCCATACAAATGTCTAAATATACCCGAAGTTGGTTGTGAAATAAACCAGTATGCCCACCAGCTGTGGGGGTGCTTGTTCAGGGGAGGAAACCTCACAGTGTGTGTATGGCGATGACCAGCAGCTTAGGGGGGAGGAAACACACGTCGCCAGGATGGCTGGACTCACTCCAGCATGTGTAATGGGGCGTGGTGAGCGGGTACGAGGCGCCCCTTGCTCCCATTGTAAANTCAGGGGAGGAAACCTCACAGTGTGTATATGGCGATGACCAGCAGCTTAGGGGGGAGGAAACACACGTCACCAGGATGGCTGGACTCACTCCAGCATGTGTAATGGGGCGTGGTGAGCGGGTACGAGGCGCCCCTTGCTCCCATTGTAAATGGAGAGAAACAGCCGTGGGAATTTCCCGATGCCTCGTCTTCTGTGTGCACCTAGACAGCCCCGATGGGGCCCCAGGGCATCTGTTAATGGCCCCAGATCAAAACCCACAGTGCCTGACGCTCACATTGGGGGATGTTTGCACGAACTTCTGACCTTCTAAAAGCAGAACACTCTTGAGTGTTCAGAGTGTTCAGAACACTGAATCAATATTTACTCTAAAATCAATGTTTACTAATTTAGAAAGATAGCTTACATGTTCAGAAATTCTCCTTAATCCTTGGATCAAAGGCAGGCATCCCCTGACTTTTCAAAATAAATCCAGAATAGCAGTTTTGGAAATCTGAGTCCAGCCTGCAAGCTACCATTACATCATCAAGCAATGAAAAGTCTTGGCTAATTGTTCTTCTGAATCAAGTTATCACATATATAATTATCATATATAGAATTATCACATATATAATTGTCATATATAGAATTGCTCTCAAAGATTAAAATTCACTTAACAAGAAAATTGCCTGGAACATAATGCAGTTGTTCTTTCTGCAGGGATTCCAAAGTCATCTCTGATATTTCAGTACCTGTTTCAGGATGTTAACAGTTCACTGTAGACTTTGAACTGTGCGGAGGGAATGTCTTATCAGGGCTTCCCAAGTGGCGCTGATGGTAAAGAACCTGCCTGCCAGTGCAGGAGACGCAAGAGGCACGGGCCCAGTCCCTTCGGGAAGATCTCCCGGGGGAGGAAACGGCAACGCACGCCAGCGTTCTTGCTGGAGGGGCCCATGGACAGAGGGGCCTGGCAGGCCACAGTCCACGGGGCTGCAGAGCTGGACACACTGAGCACACACGCTCTATAAACTCATCACACTGCATCTTGGAAGACTGGGGGGCGGGGCGGCGAAAGCAGGTCTCAGGGTCTCACAGGGGCCCCCACCTGCAGCCCTGCCCTCCGAGCCCACAGCCCCCATCTGCCTCCAGTGCAAACGGCCCTTTAAGAGGGCTCCCCGAGACAGCATGGGGGAGAGGGGTCCCCAGTTCCTATGACGCCCCGCCAGGCCTGCAGCGTCCTCTGCATCTCTAACCCTGACGCCG
Organism: Oreotragus oreotragus; assembly: GCA_006410675.1. NCBI lineage: Eukaryota > Metazoa > Chordata > Mammalia > Artiodactyla > Bovidae > Oreotragus > Oreotragus oreotragus. Next base: position 9,104 of record SJYX01004711.1, read on the forward strand.
TGTGTGTTTGACACCTGGCCCCCTCGCCCTCCTCGACGGTGGACAGGGAGGAGTTCAGGGGACCTGCTCCCAGCACCCCCAGTGGAGGCACTGCCCCATTCCAGTAGCTTCAACCCCTCAGTTTAGGAACCATTTTAAAGTACAAACTTCAACACCTTCAAAGCCCCCACCCGCCCAGCTGCTTGTTTTCGAGCCGTCTAGTGAGCAGAGTGGTTTAACAGCATCACGTGTTTTCCGCCTCTCAGCGCTACGACTGTGCCACCGAGAAACAGGCCAAGAAGCATTTCGGGTTATAAAGTCAGTGGTCCTGTTCAAAACTAAACAGCACCCAGATAGAGTTCTGCCCTACAAGTCAAACAACTCTCCTTCTTAACAGAAAACAACTGTAGACAATTCAGAGGAGAAACACTCTCGTAGGCTGGACTTTCAAACAACTGAAACCAAAGGATGAGGCCCTCACACGGGCATCCCTGTGTTCTCTGGGTCCCGTTCTGCGCTCTCCACCCTCCGGGGGCCGAGGGGATGTGGAGGGTCCCAGAGCAGGGACGAGGAGCCCCCCCTGAGAAGCCCCCTCCCCATCCTGACGACCAGACCTGCATCACCTCCCGACCAGTTTGCTATGACCAGCCAAACCTGCAACGTGATTCTGCTGAAACTAGGCTTGACTATGCTGAGGGCTGATTAGATCAAAGGGAATTACCCTGTAGTCTATAATTCATTGTCTGAGTGTGTCTGTAGTATATTTACTAGGCTCTGAGGGCTGCCGTAGCAGAGCTCACAAAGTCGGGGACCGAAAACAAGACACCCTCCTGTCTCACGGTCTGGAGGTGGGGAGTCTGAGGTCAACGTGCCGGCAGGGCCCCACCCCCTGAAAGCTCCAGGGAGCATCGTTCCTCATCTCTTCCGGCTCCAAGACGTGGTGTCCCTTGGCTTGAGGATGGTCACCCAGTCCCTCCTCCATCACCTCACGTGTGCCTGTGTCTCTTCTCCTCTCCATGTAAGGACGCCAGTCACACTGGACTAGGGCCCACCCTGAAGACCTCACCTTCCTGCTCACATCTGCAGAGTCTGTGTTTCCATATAGGGTCCTATTCACAGACCTCCTACAGCTCTCCTCAAGAGGGCTCAAGTCAACCTGTGACTGTATTGGAACATTTAACTTCACTATAAAGAAAACCCTTTGGGGAATATTTTTCCAATGGAAGTATATTAAATTATGGCTGAATTTAGAGTACATTATGGAGTAATAACATGGGAAATAGACTAGAGTTTTATCAATACTTCACCTTCCACCAACACATTTATGGTGGGTATTTAAGTTGAATTGTCTTGTGCCTCAAAAGCATAGGGGTTAGTGGTACCTAGTCTTCTACTTGGCCCGCAGCAGGCACTAAATAAACACTGACCAGTTGGTTGATAGTTACTGATCAACTCCGTGTTCCTGGTATACACACATCTTGGAATAATAAACATGGAATATGCTTAAAGCTTCGCAGAGACACTGAGTGGCTTTATCCCTAAGCCTTCTAATTGCACCTGGATCATCCTTACTGGGATACCACATCAGATTTTTTTTTAAAGATTATCTGTAAAACCAATTATAATCAAGAACCATTTTCAAATGTTGGCTATGCTAACCAGTAAAGAACACAGAAAAAATATTTCAAAAATCTAATCTAAAAACCATATGAGCTCTTTTATTTAAGGCATGGTAGAGCAGAGATAAGCGTCTCCCTTTCAAATTGCTCTTTATTATTCACTGAAGCCCAAGGAAAACGTCTTGTCAACATGTGCTAGTGCTTTCTGAGGAAGCCTCTAAAGCTGGAAATGTCTGAGCCTGGCATCTGAGAGAGCGCCAAGGGATGCGCCTTTTCTTGGGCATGACCTATGAAAGGGACAGTGATCAAAAGTCACTTCTTCTGACTGTGAAACGTGAGACCCCATCCCACACAGCCCAGGACTTCCATTGCCTCTATCTCTCCCTCTGACTGTGGTCTGCCCGGTGCACCAGGGTGTGGGGGGCTGCCTGACTGAGGGGCTGGGTCCTGGCTCACTGCCTGTGAAGACCGCCCACCAAACGCTTCGCTGGGCATGATGTGGGGAGAGACACACACTTCCTCCAACTGCTGAGCTACTGGGGTAGTCTGCCACTCTTTTCAGCCTCTCTCAATTTCTAATTGCTAACATAAAATATCCTGACAACCTACCTACTATGGAAACCTAATTCAAACTAATATCCTTTACCAAAATTGTATCATCTAGCCTTCAACATAAGACCTACAGACTCTAATGAATTTAGGAGACAGTGCAGTGCTCGGAAAAATTCCCACTGAGAGCCGACGCTGCCTTAAACAGTCCATTCCCATCTCTCCTCCCTCTCCAACCACTGGGACAGGCATTTCAGGGAGGCAGTGAGGGTCTGAGATGTATCCATGGCAACAGAATCAGACTGGAAGAGACAGGAAAAAGCAAAGCTCAAAGGAATCGCTGAGTGAGTATGCAGGCAATAATCGCAGAAGTTTATAGCGCGAGTGAGGAGGGTTCAGCACCATGGACAAGGCCCGGTCCTCCTCCGTGTCTCATCTACACTAATTCGTTCTGCAAACACAAGGAGAGAATAAAACCCATAGTGGGTACTGCTTGTTTCTCCATGGCTCCAAGCCGTTAAGAGGGCTTTCAGTAGTTTTTTAAAAATAATGCTGCTGATACGGATGCCTTTTCTGAAGACGTCAAAAACGAAAAAGTGTAAAAATTATGCCGTGATTTTTAAACCATGAATATGGATGGCAGATACGTGAAAGACTGCGCTGAGATGTTAAACCAGATAAGAATCCTTCTACAACATTGCATGGAAAATCCTGCTTTGCGTTCCACAGCCACACACCATGTTTCCGTGTCCAGGTCATACAGGGTCTACGATTTCTTAGGGCCCCCAGTGTTCACTTGAAGACACTATTGAAGTGAGCTGAATTGGAAAATGGTAGAAACGCCTCCCCCGTTACTTGTTCTCTGAGGAAAATAGGCGATACGTGTATATAAAACGACTCCATCTGATTTCAAAATATTTGAGACCAGAATTTCTTGTATGTGTTACTCAGTGAAACTCAGTGAAAGTACGAAGCAAATTAGAGTCAAAATATCTCTCAGGAGGTTATCAAATGGGCAACAAGGGGGAACAAAAGCAAAGCTTTAATTTCATCCATACTCATATACTTCTCTCCTAGACAGACTGTTTTTTAAAAAAGCCACAAGGCACTCTCTGCAAAGTGGCGACACTCTGACAAACACTGGATGGGACATGAACCAGGATCACTAGGTCACACACCCGGGGTCCACATCCAGAACACAAACACACAGCCTCCCTCTGGGTGGGGCTGCAGCAACCTAACCCAGGACTCCCAACAGAGAAGGCAGCCTCTTATTCGTACAGGAATAGGATGAAATAACCCATGGATGGAGGAGCCTGGTGGGCTGCAGTCCATGGGGTCGCGAAGAGTCGGACATGACTGAGTGACTTCACTTTCACTTTTCACTTTCACCCACTCCAGTGTTCCTGCCTGGAGAATCCCAGGGACGGGGGAGCCTGGTGGGCTGCCGTCTATGGGGTCACACAGAGTTGGACACAACTGAAGCGACTTAGCAGCAGCAGGATGAAATATGTCAGCTGTTGGGAGAAAAGCATCTGACGGCGTCTAATAAAAGTCACAACTTTGACCTCAGCATCCCAAAGCTGCACGCTTCCTTTTCCTGTGCCTCTGTCTTAGCACTGTGATTTAAGCACCAAAACAGGAAACATCACCAGGAGCTGTGATAATAACCAACCACAAAATTCAGGGCCACTCCTGGAGGCTCAGGGCGGCCATGCACCGACCGCTGTTCTGTGGTCAGAGGGGAGCTCCCAGTGCGGGGGGCACAGGTTCCATCCCTGGCCAGGGAGCTGGATCCCACATGCCACAGCTAAATGCGTGCCACAACCAAGATGAGGCACAGCAACATAAAGCATGTTTACCCTGCCCTCTGGCTACTGTGACCTGCTTTGAGCTCTGCTGAGAGTCTAGCATGCAGTCACCTTTTCCTCCAAATCTTCTACATTAAACCACAAACCTACAGAAAGGTGGACAGGACAGCAAATATCATGAGTTCTTTGCTTTAGTTCACCAATGTCTACCTTTTTGCAATATTTCTTTCATTTCTGTCTATATGATTGATACAACGTTTTTGGCGAAACTTCTCAAAAGTAACTTGCAAGTGAGTTGACATTTCACTTCTCAATGTTTCAGCACGTTCTGCTAAGACCCGGGTTGCTCTCCATGGTCACAAAGATACTATCAAGGCTGAGAAATTTAAAACTAATGCAATGACATTACTAAATACTTAAATTTCTCCAACTGTCCCTAATGTGTTTTGGCAGCACCGTTTTAAGCCAGGATCAAAGTGTCGATCATATGGCACTGTGTTGGCACACCTCGTTAGTCGATTAAATCTAGACAAACCCTCGCCTTTCATCTCTGAAGAGCCCAGACTAGTTACATTGCAGGCTCATCCACAACCTGAAGTCGTCTGTTTCCTCTTGTTGGAATCAGACCAGACCCGTGGCGGGAGCCTGTGAAAGTGGTGCAGTGGCATTTTCCTCCACCTCACACTGGGAGGACCGTTACTGCCGGTGCCGCGTTTGATCAGCTGGTTAAGGAGATGCGCGCCAGGCCTCTCCCTGTGGAGCCGCCTTCCCAAGCCCTGGGCACCAGAGGTTTGTGTGGCTGCCCTGCCCCCAGCCTCTCACCCAACGGTTTCAGTGTCCCCCAGAGATCCTTGCCCGTATTCCCGAGTAGCTGGGAATTGAGATGGTGATTTCATAATTCTATCACTCCTTTGTCATTTATTAAATAACTTCCTTCTATTAAGAAAAGAAGGGAATGCAAATGGGTGTAGCAATATGGAGCGCAGCATGGAGCTGCCTGAAAAAAACGAAATATCGGACCATCATGTGATCCAGTAACCCCACTTAGGGCATTAAAAACCCCGTAATTTGAAAAGATACATACATCCTAATGTTCAGAGCAGCACTGTTTACAACAGCTAAGACACGGAAGCGACCTAAGTATCCACCAGCGGATGAATGAATAAAGAGATGGAGTGTCTGTATATGATGGACCACTACTCGGCCATAAAAAGAATGAAGTGATGGCATGGCTTTCCCTGTGGTCATGTGTAGATGTGAGAGCTGGACTGTGAAGAAGGCTGAGCGCCGAAGAATCGATGCTTTTGAACTGTGGTGTTGGAGAAGACTCTTGAGAGTCCCTTGGACTGCAAGGAGATCCAACCAGTCCATTCTGAAGGAGATCAGTCCTGAATATTCACTGGAAGGACTGATGCTGAAGCTGAAACTCCAGTACTTTGGCCACCTCATGCAAAGAGCTGACTCATTGGAAAAGACTCTGATGCTGGGAGGGATGGGGGGCAGGAGGAGAAGGGGACGACTGGGGATGAGATGGCTGGATGGCATCACGGACTCGATGGACGTGAGTCTGAGTGAACTCTGGGAGATGGTGATGGACAGGGAGGCCTGGCGTGCTGCGATTCATGGGGTCGCAAAGAGCTGGACGCGACTGAGCGACTGAACTGAACTGAATGGCATTTGCAGCAACGTGGATGGACCTAGAAATGTTCATATTAAGTGAAGTAAGCCAGACAAAGACAAATATTTATGATATCACTTATATGTGACATCTTTAAAAAATGATACAAACGAATTTATTTAGAAAACAGAAAAAGACTCACAGACTTAAAAAAACAAACGTATGGTCACCCAAGGGGCAACGTGGGGGGAGCAATAAATTAGGTTAGGATTAACATATACATGCTACTATTTTACATAAAAGAGTTAAATAACAAGGACCTACAGAGGTCTCTATACAGTATCTTGTAGCAATCTGCACTGGAAAAGAATACTAAAAAGGATATATACATATATGTATACATGAATCACTTTGCTGTATATTGGAAATCGAGGCAGCACTATAAATTAACTCTACTTCAGTTAAAAGAAAAGACCTGGAGCTATTCACATCATCTCCCTAAAACCCATCTTCCTCATTTTTAAAACATAAATGATGATATAATAACATCTTTCTAAAGTTTAGACAAGATGATCTACATTAAGTGCTCAGCACAGGGCCTGCAGGCAGAAAACTCTACAAATGTCAGCTTCTCCCACCACTTGATGAGCAGTACTTGCTTCAGGCCTCTCACCAGCGACCTGCCAGCCAGCATCCAACACAAACAAGATGTTTCAGACCAGAGCTCCTCCTGGATGCTGGAAGCCCGCATGACTCTCACCCAAGTCACTGCCGGCTGCCACTGGAGGGCACGTGCTTTCTCCCACAGAGCCTCTCGTACCTTCCTTCACCTCTGCTTCATCTCCCCGGACCCAGTCTGCCTCCACTCCCAACTTTCCAGAAGCATCTACTCTGCAGGAAACAAAATCTGCTCACCGCCACCACCCTGCTTCGGCCTTTCCGTTGAATCCCAGCCCCTGCCACCATGCCCCGCAGCGCATTAAGTCCTGGACACCAGCAGGCACACGAGCAGGGCACGCTTCCCACCTCCCCCAGTGATGGAAAACAGCAGCTCTCAGATCATTATCTGTGGCACAAAGACCTCGCTTTTGCACATCTGGTCACTCTGTGCCACCATCTACTTCCTGTCCTCAAGACGACCCATGCTCCCAGCATCTAGCATCTGCTACAGGTCCCTGCCTGCATCCAGGGACCCATCCTCACAGGCCTCAGCCTTCTCGCCATGCCGACCAGTCACATACCCTCAGCTGGATCTTGTTACCCTGAGCCTGCAATTCTGTGGCTTCCGAGAGCAATGGCCATTTTTCCAGCACTTTCGCTCCCCAGCTCCAGCTGGACCGACCAGAGGCCCAGCAACACTGTGGGCTCCTGCGCCGGCCCGACTCTGCCCCGTCTCAGCCCTCGCTGGCTTCGCCGCCTCCTCCCTCTGTCTCCACCACGTGACCCCTCACTTCACCCGCTGTCCTCAACTTCCTCACCCTGCAGCCACCCAGACGGCCTGAGCCCCGACCTAGATGGTCTCCTCTGTGGGGATGTCTGCGTCCCACGTGGACCACCACCTCCTCGAACCCCAGTCTGATCTCGGCCGGGGGCTCCAGGAAACGCACCTTTTCTCCTCAGCGTCCTCCACGGCCGGTCTCCTACCCCTCCGAGAACTCCTGTCAGCTCTTCACCATGCGGTGAAGCCCTGCCCCGCCTGCTCCCCTACTGGTCTGGCATCACCTTCCGTCATCTTCACGTAAGGGCCCTGGCCTGCACCCCGGGTCTCTGTGAGGGGCTCCCCTCTGGGTGGCTGCTCCAGTATGTACAACGCCCAAGTCTCCTCCATCCTAAAACGAGTGAAAACGAGTAACCTTCATAAACCCGGTTTCCTCTGTACTCAGCATCATCTGGAGAAGGCAATGGCATCCCACTCCAGGACTCTTGCCTGGAAAATCCCATGGAAGGAGCAGCCTGGTGGGCCGCAGTCCATGGGGTCGCCAGTCGGACAGGACTGAACGTCTTCACTCTCACTTTTNATTAACCTTTAAGATTAATCATGTTAACCTTGGGTTAAATAAATTCCTTTCTTGATTGTAACTCACTACACCCTCACCCTATAGGAATGCAACTTTATTTGGAGGGTGGTGCCTGGTTTAAGAAAAAACACCCTTGGAAAAAATAAGTTTTTTGGTTATCAGAAAAAAAGGATCATAAAATGTCAGCGAGCCTCATGGTCAGAAGATGATGTAAAAACCCCTAAGACTTTTTTTAATGTAAAGCACCTGACTTTGATAAAGGTCAGGACTGCTGACCCCCACGTGACTCTGTATTCATCCCTAAACCTGAAAAATAAAGAAACGAGTTCAGTTTCTGGAAAGACTGACTCCCCCATGTCGTTCTTTTTTACCTCGTTTTTCCAGCTGAATTCCCATCTGGAGCATGGATGCTATTCCATGTAAACCAAGTTATTCAGCCTCTTTTTCTCCACTAATATTTCCTACTACACTATCCATTTCTAATCTCTCTATCTGTAATTAATTATGTATTTTCCAAGGACGCCGTCTGTCCCCACCTTCGAATTCCCTGGATCCACCGGGGCTGGACCCCGGCACCATGGGCAAAGAGTCGGACACTGAGCGACTTCACTTTACACACTTTACATGTGCAAAATAAACATCAAGAGCTGCAGCAGAGGGAGCTATAATCAGTATTTTATAACTACCTATAAGGGAAAAGAATCTGAAAAAGCACGTCACTTTGCTGTGTACGTGAAACTACCATAACATTGTAAATCAACTATACTTCTATTTTTAAAAACTGGGAGAAAAGACCTCACTATATTTTTTTCCTTTTCATGTCACAATAGATTCATCAATTTTTAAAATTCTAAGTTTGATAACCTGTTGCCGCTGTTGCTTGTTTTGTTGTGCAATTTTTCAGAATTTGGCTAAGAAGCCCCCTTTGAAAGGCTCCTCATCCCACCAGCGTCTGAGCAAGTGCACAGAATGCCCAGGCTCACCTGCGTTCTGCCTGCTCCAGCCCGGAAATCATCCAGTGCTCCAAGGGTCCTCTGACCCCTCAGGGAGGACACGACCAGAAAACAGGATGGGATGCAGGTCTTCTCATGCCCACTGCGGTGTCCTCCTGGAAAGCCCTATCCTTGGACAAGGTCAGGAATTTATGGTTGCTGTTATATAGACACACAGTTTAAAAGGAATCTTAAAGATTGACTATATTAAAAGCATCCGAGAAGCTCCCCTCTAACCCTTACTCTTCCCGTCCCAGCCCTCCTCTAGATTCATTTTTGGAGCATATCATCTGGGTAGTGTTTGTTTTCACCAAATAAGCAACTATTTATCTTTATGCTTAATACTTATACATATTTTAAAGAAACATGTATATCTTAAGTTTCCCTCACTTCTTCCACAAAAGCCTTGTCTATAACATTCCATATACACATGATACTTTACAAAGTCTTTTAGTGAAAAACTTAAAAAGTCAGCCTTGGAGATCAGCCCCATAGCATTTCCCAGAGGCCTTTCCATTCTTTTTCAGGCTGCGTAGCCCCCGGTCTGTGGATGCCCCGCGGTTCATTCAGTAGGTCACCTACAGAGGACAGTTAGGCTGTCTGCAGTGACTGGCCATCCGAACGACCGCGCGAGGCGCCGCCTTTCCTCATGGAGGGTTTGCCGGATCTCCTCCCTCTGTCCCAGCCTGACAGCGAGTTCCGTGCCTCCTCCTGGAGCTCCTGTGACCGGCTTGAACTTGGTCTGGATGATGTCTAGGTGCTCAGGCTATGTCAGTGGGATTTACAGAGGCGCCCAAGCAGCAGAGCTTTGCCTCCGGAGCATGAAACCCTGGGCTGGTCACAGATGGAGAACGTTCACATGCCTGTCAGGCTCAGAGCGAGTCCTCTGTTTTCTTGCTGTAATGACTGTTTCGCTCTGCTGTGAGAGCAAGAGCCCTTCTTATATGTATATATAGTGAAAGGTTGGCTCTGTGACTCCAAGGACAGCCGACTTGTACCCCAGAACTGTACACGTGTAATAGGAAACCACACTCCTCGGATTTGTTGTCAAGAATTGTGCTTGTGAAGTTTTAAACTGTATTTGTCATAAGAGAGTTAATTGCCTCCTTAACAAAAAATAATTAAGCCACTTATGATAGCCCTAAATTATTTTTGTTTAATTATAATGAAGTGACTGCTGCTTTAAAATTCCTGTTAATTGGTACTTTAGAAACATTCTTTGAGGCCACTCCTCCCTGCCTAAATTCTACTTAAGCAGAAGTCAATTAAGTGTCACAAACAAATAAATTTTTAGACATAGCACAAAACAGCACATTATCACAGAGGGAGCTGGGGTCCAGAGCTGCTAAAATTTAAGCGTTTTCAGTGAGAGAACTTAATCTGTGGTCACAGGCCAGCTAAGCTAAGATGTAAGAGTTCTATGCATTGATTAAGATGAAATGGTGTCAATTAAGGATATTTGCAGTGTTGTTCAAACTGTTAAATGAGTTCATTTTTTAAAGCATAGATGTGACCCCTAAACACCTAGACAGGCATTTTTTAAGCCCCGTTTCCACCAGAAACACCTAGAAATGGCAAGTGACAGCCACGTGACACGCACTCTAGGAAGCCTGGGTTGGCGTGAACTGAGAACGTCTCTTATTGTGCAGACAGCACTGAATCCGCCCTAGTGCGAAAAGCAAGGAAATCATTTGTAAGTCCTGGGGAGGGACAAGACGGAACCTTTCTGCCGAGGAAGACAAGCTGTGAATTCAGGCCGATTTGCTAGACAGCGGTCAAGTCAACCCCAGCAGGGCTCCCAAATCCGTCAGACGACGTGGTAGGCTTATACTTAGCAGAAGGGTTTGTGACACCAGCCCCGAGTTGACAAGACAGGCCGCATGGTCTCAGAGGGGACAGCGGGCCTGCGATGCTGCTCCCGCACTCTCAAAAAGGAATCAGGAAAACCCAGCACATGCGTGGCCGGGCACGGCGGGGTCTGGAGGCAGGCTGGGCGGCAAGGCCGGCCCTGGAGCGCAGAGGAGGGGCGTGGGGCTCAGACCGGAGAGGCAGGCAGAGGCGGACGGGAGGGGCGCAAACTACGAGGAGGCATTTCAGCTGAGGGTCCTCAACACGCTCCCCTTCTGGAGACTTCCCTCCAGGCGCACCCCTGGGGTCTCCGCCCGCTCATGGTGGTCGAGCCGCAGTTCTGGAAGGCTCCTCGCAAACAGACCTCACCCCTGTCCCCTTCTCTGCCCATGGCGTGGGCGCCGAACTGGGCTCTGCCCTCGGTCCATCGGAGCACGTGCCAGGCCGGGGCTCACCATCTCCCGCTGCCCGGACCGGCCCTCCTTCCCCGCAGAGGCCGCAGAGAGCTCCCGGCTGGCCTCAGGCTTGTCAGTTGTAGAGCAAAGCAGATCATGACTTGCCGGGAGCCACCACGCGAGATCCCACCCATGACAAGGTCATGTGGAAGAGAACTGTTAAGCAAGGCTTCAGAACTCAAGGGGCTCCCTAGGCTTTCTCGAGCATCTACCCCAAAACCAGAATCTGTCTGTTTTACTATCTCATGACTTTCACCAACTCCTCAGACATTAACAGGGGGCTATTCCTGACCCCCTTTCTCTGGCTCTAGCCCTAAGTCTCCTGGACGTGAGGGGAGTATTTCCCATCAAACCCCCTCTGTTAGCATTCTAGCTTGCCTGGCAGGTCTATCCAGACTCTTGCAGCCACACATGCGATTATTCTCAGCCTCCAACTGTGAGAGACACGGAAAGCCTAAAACACAGAGTCTTTCAAAGAGTTAAAAGTTACTAGAGTAGTGCTGGCGTAGGATTTCATTACTGGGCCAATGCTTGCTGCTAAGTTCCCACATCGCTTATCCACTGGGCACCCGGAGTGCATTAGTTAACATAGTTGCAAAGTAAGAAAAACAAGTGTAGCCTTGAATTAACCACATCAGACCTTTGAGCTAATTGGTTCTTTCTTTCTTGTAACTCACTGCACCTTTGCTCGGTGAAAAATGTAACTTGTTTAATACTTTCTGAGGCTGACATAGATCAGAAATATAAAGGAAAAACATTTCAAGGGAAAAGCTTTCTGGTTGAGAAGCCTTTATCAAAAGAGGGTCATAAAATGTCCACAGGCCTCCAAGGCCAGAAGATAATGTACACAACATTGTCTGTGGGGAAGGTTTGCAGAAAAAATCCTGGTTTTGATAAAGACAAAACAGATGTGATGTTTGCGCTGACTCTGTATGACTTTGCATCTTTCATTTCCCTCTATGTATAAGACAAGGTATAAAAGTACCTTTTAAATAATAAAGCTATTTGGCCTTGCTCGAAGAAGGTTGGTCTCCTCGTGTTTTTCTTTTTTTCTCTTTTTTTCTCTCTTACTTTCTTTTTCAGGCTGATCCCTTGGAACACAGGGGCTCTCTGCATTCACTTTTCTGCCTGCGCTTCTAAGACTTTATTAGCTTTCTATATAAACCAAAAAATATCAGCCTCTTTCTCGCCTCTGTTTTCTTATCTACAATAGTCTTTCCTTATCTCTCTAAATCATCTGCTGATGCCGTTTTTTCCTTCAGGTTCCCCTGGATCCTGCGGGGGCTGGACCCCGGCAACAACTGTCCCGTGCTCGACATTGCCTCTGGTCTTCGGTGCAGAACTGTGTCCCCAGATCGGGGTCCTAACTCCCCAGACCTCAGAATGTGAGCGGATTTGGAAATAAGAGTCTTCAATGGGTGGTTCAGGCCGAATGGGGTCGTGAGGGCGGTCCCGATCCAGAGGAGCTGGAGTCCTTCGGGGAGCTGGAGGCGAGGACACAGGCTGAGAGAGACACGGATACCGTGTGTATGAGGACGCCCCGCGCCCACACCCGGGCAGGGAGGCTCTCGGAGCCCCTGCCAGCGCCCTGGCCTTAGACCTGGAAGAGGCGGGCTTCGGTTGCTCAGCCTCTGCCCAGACGGCGACGCGAGTCTGTGGGGCTGGAGCACACCCCACAGACGGCTTGCAGGGCCGCCAGCCTACACCCCGCGCCGGGCCCTCGGCTCCCGGGCAGGCCCAGCCTGCCCCACCATGCCTCCAAGCTGCTGCGTTTGTCTGCGGGCAGCTCTCAGCCCACGAGGAGCTCAGACCAACAGCATCCTTTGTCCGCCTGCTCACCTGTGTCCCCGGCACGCGAGGCAGCCCTGAGCTCGCAGGGACTCGGGGGTTTTTTCAGAAGAAAGAAGGAACGAGTGAGGGCAGGCCCCATGCTGCCAGATCTCACAACTTTCCAAAAGGAACTGTGTATTTACACCAAAGCTATGGTTCTTAAATCAAACAGCTATGGACAGAACAGCTCCCTTCACTGGGTGACTAACACCGTTTTTCTTGGCAGAATTTTAAATTTCCTCTAAGAGAGTCTTCTAGCTGGTAAATGAAGAAAAGAGTGCTAGGATCAAGGTTTCACTATTTTACATTTCCTACTGGAAGTCTGGATCTAGGCAGTAATTGATAATAAAGGATAAAAATCATGAAAAGAGAGACAACCAGTTGTCAAGCACCTCTGATAAGAACACAGACCCCCACTTGTGAGGTCTGCACCTCTGATAAGAACACAGACCCCCACTTGTGAGGTCTTCACAATAGATGAGAAAATCAAACCAGGATATCAGTGAGATTCATGATCCAACTTACAAATTACAGAAAATACGGGGGACAAAGGAACACGTTCAAGGGCACCACCACGAGCAAGATTCAGAACTTTCTAAACAGGACGAATAATCCAGATTCTTTAGCAAATAAAAACACAAGAAAGACAAGAGATGGGAAAGAGATTACAAATTACGTGAGACTTAAGGGGCCTGTCCCCTTCATGGATCACTGCCTTGTGGTGGTAAAGGGGCTTGTGTAACTCAGTGAAGCTATGAGCCATGCCCCGTAGGGCCACCCAAGATGGACAGGTCGCAGTGCAGAGTTTGGACAAAATGTGATCCACAGGAGGAGGGAATGTAAAGCACCCCAGTACACTTGCCGGGAGACCTCGTGAACTATATAAAAAGAAAAAAAGATACAACATGGAAAGATGGGTTCCCCAGGTTGGAGGTGTGCGATAAGCTCCTGGGGGAGAGTGGAGGACGCCTGCTATGAGTCCCAGAAAGACTGGAGGCGGGAGGAGAAGGGGACGGCAGAGCATGAGACGGCAGGTGGCATCACCTGCTCAACGGACGTGAGTTTCAGCAAGCTCAGGGAGAAGGTGAGAACAGGGAGCCTGGCGTGCTGCAGTCCAGGGGGTGGCAAAGAGCCGGACCCGACTGAGTGACTGCCCAACAAACAGCAGCAGGAGACCCTCAGTCACAAGAGGTGCCCGCATCTGACTCCTAATGCAAGCAAGCTGTCAAAGTCAGATGACTGGGGAAAGCTGAAGGCGTGGCAGTCGATGGTATTTACAAACTATAAGTGTTCACTCACTAGGCTGGTTTTGCGGTTATACGCACACGTGTGTGAGTGTTTTTAAAAGAGTGACCTTATGTTTAGAGACACTTCCTGGAACAGCTGTAGCTGAAATGATGTGGCAGTGAATCTGTTCAAAATGACCTGAAGAAGGTGGGCTCAGGAGTCGGGTGGGGGAGTCAACAAGGTTTCCTACGAGTCATGTTTGTTGAAGCTGGGCCGTGGGTCAGAGAAGTCCACTATGCCAGTCCCCTGACTTTGCAATCGTTTAAAATCTTCCTGAGTGAATTTTTATATAAAGACAGAAACTACGCAACACAGAGGCCAAGAAAAGGCATCTCACCGGAGAGACTTTTGTGGCCACAAAAAGTACAGAGTGAGGTGAACTTTGTGACTGAGAAATGCAATTTCTATGCATTTAATTGGCAAAAACATTAGAAGTCTGACTATACCAAGCATGGGAGAGTGTGGAGAGCCCCAGAGTCTCCTGGGCCTTGCTCTTGGTGTACAGACCAGCACAGAGGGCTTGGAAGATGCTGTGGCATTTGTCCACACATTCTCCATATGCACGCTGTTCAGTAATTCCACCTCAGGTAGAGTGTGTGTGTGTGAGTGTGTGTGTGTCTGTGTGTGAGTGTGTGTGTGTCTGTGTGTGAGTGTGTGTGTCTGTGTGTGTACTCATGTACTTGCACACACACATCAACACATCCAGGAGAAACTTTTGTGCAGAAGCTCTGGGAGTTGTGGACAAAAATGTTTATAGAAAATAAATAAATCAATAAGTAAGTCACAAGTGCTGTGCATGGACCAGTGACGGAAGTGCAGCTTCAACCAAAACAAAACCTGCATTGGAACAAAGGCCGTGCTCTGTCACTAAGTACAGATGAGCCCCCTACGCCGGGTCACTCATGCCAGTCCATGGCCCAGCCAGCCAGGGAGCCCTGGGCTGGGTCAGCAGGAAGAACCAGAGTTTTACTCTGTAAGATCAGTTTTCACTCCAATCCCAAAGAAAGGCAATGCCAAAGAACTCTCAAACTACCGCACAGCTGCACTCATCTCACACGCTAGTAAAGTAATGCTCAAAATTCTCCAAGCCAGGCTTCAGCAGTACATGAACCATGAACTTCCAGATGTTCAAGCTGGTTTTAGAAAAGGCAGAGGAACCAGAGATCAAATTGCCAACATCCGCTGGATCATGGAAAAAGCAAGAGAGTTCCAGAGAAACATCTATTTCTGCTTTATTGATTATGCCAAAGCCTTTGACTGTGTGGATCACAATAAACTGGAAAATTCTTAAAGAGATGGGAATACCAGACCACCTGATCTGCCTCTTGAGAAACCTATATGCAGGTCAGGAAGCAACAGTTAGAACTGGACATGTAACAACAGACTGGTTCCAAATAGGAAAAGGAGTACATCAAGGCTGTATATTGTCATCCTACTTATTTAACTTATATGCAGAGTACATCATGAGAAATGCTGGGCTGGAAGAAGCACAAGCTGGAATCAAGATTGGCAGGAGAAATATCACTAACCTCAGATA
>SJYX01004711.1:37245-48761 GCA_006410675.1 Oreotragus oreotragus
AGGGGGCGGGAGTGGGGGCGGGGGGCTGGCCGGGTGAGTACCCCGGGGGCTGTGATGCCAGAGGGGGTCTGCCCCACCCACCTGAGTACGCCTGAGACCTCCCATCTTCCCAGGAGGACGCTAGAAAGCACCCTCTTGTATTTATCCCGTTGTTGTAAAAACAGGCATCTGTGTGCCTGCATCTTCAAATCAAGACTCAAAATCCTTTCGTCTTCTCTGCTTACATTACATGCCGCCGCTCCGTTTATTCTACCTGAGATGGAAGGTGAGACCCGACTCAGGGGTCTGGGCCCCTGGGGGGGTCCTCCACACACTCCCTCCCAGGAGCCGGGATGAGGGGCTGTGGGGGAGGAGTCTCCCGCAAGGAGCCAGGCACGCACTCAACATTCACTTGGCACCGAGGGCTGTTTTGGTACCACATCTCAGAAAAAAATGGTCTTAATGATTCCCTGGAGATTTTTATGACTCACACGGATTGCAGTCTGTGTCTCCACACCCAGTTCCCAGCTGCATCTGTGTTACAAGAGTAAGCGTTTGGGGGGATTTGTTTGACTTTTTATTTCTTCAAAATATCCAAAGGATAAGAAGCTACATGATTTTCTCTCTGATACTTTGAACCTTACCCACACATGTACAGCATTTTCAAGGAGGAAAATTCACTCTCTCTCTCTCTANCCCGGACCCTCACACCCCTCCAGGGAAGGCCCTGGGGAGGACGCGAGTACAGAGTGGGCGCCCGGACCCTCACACCCCTCCAGCGAAGGCCCTGGGGAGGACGCGAGTACAGAGTGGGCGCCCGGACCCTCACACCCCTCCAGGGAAGGCCCTGGGGAGGACGCGCGTGCAGAGTGGGCGCCCGGACCTCAGGCTGGCGCGTGAGCCCACTCTCAGCTGTTTATTTTCACGGTGGCTGCACCTTCTCCCTATTCCTGGCCCCCCGTGAAGCAGATCATGGCCCCTTCCTCCTCGAAGGGGGTTGTGATCCTTCAGGTAAAGTCCATCTGGCTGCCTTGCGCTCTGATGGGTTCAAGGAAAGCCAGGACTTTGCAGGTCACCTAGCTTTCCTCATTGCCGGCAATGTTCTCTATGCTTTTCTACATCCTAGGTGGAATGGGAAGGTCCAAGCACTTCACTGTTTGATTTTCAGCTTGCTTGGCTTTTACCAATAATCTATCCAAGTGATTCTCCCTTCAGAGTTAAATAAAGCTTGCGTGTAAGAAATGGTGGTCGAAAAGCAGAATTTGTCCGACTTCACAATTAGATCAGGAGCTAGGTTTTACTTTTGCTTTCAAGGCACACAAAGCAGCGCTGACTCCGAAAGAGCAGGAACTCTTGGGCAAAGGCTCTAGGTCACAAACCCCAACTTCCTACGTGGTAAACACGGAAGGCCTGATTCATGGGCTGGGCAGCTCTGTCTTAAAAAGCCTCCTATGAAGTCAGCAGCTAACCCTCTTTGTTAAAATTAACAGCTAGAAATCAATGCCCTGTCCAACAGAGGTACACTTTAGCTAGATTGATTTTTTCAAGGAAGCAAAATCACATGGAGAGAAGGGTGGGTAGCTTTTAACTTATAAAACAAAGTGCTTTTGACCTTCCTAAATCAATGGTTTTGGGGAAGGCAGGACGAAAGCATCAACCTGCCAGTCACAACAGGTGATGTGTTTATGTAGGAAAACATTCTTATTCTTGAGAGAAGCATATTGAAATACTTGAGTGAAATGCATACTTCACCTAAAAACACTTTAGCAAAAAAGAGTAAGAAAAAATTAACCCCCCCCAAAAAAAAAAATTAACAGAATTGTTACCTAGTCCACATTCAAAATCACCTAACTGTCCCAAGAAATATGTTTCAGACTTGGTTTCTTCAAATCAGGACCCAAGCTAGATGTGCATTACACCCGTTGTTACGTCCCTTATGTAGACCCACAGGCTTCTGTTTCAGATATGGGGGAGACCAGGCCAGCTGTCCCACAGGGGCGCCACCAGGGTGGCCGGAATAATGGCACCCCAAGATTCCCACGAGGTTAGCCCCAGAGCTGTGACGTGTGCCCTTCCAGGCAAAAGGGACTTTGAAGATGTGTTTAAGTCGAGGATCCTGAAATGGGGTGAGTGCCTTGGATCATGTGAATGGTTTACACCATCGCAAGCGTCCTTGGACCCTTGGGAGGTGGTGGGAGGGTCAGGTCAGAGAGAGAGTGATGCCACTGCTGAGAGGCAACACGCCGAGGAGTTCAGGTGTCTCCAGATTAGAAGAGATGGTGGGGTGGCATCACTGACTCCACGGACATGAGTCTGAGCAAACTCGGGAGACAGTGAAGGCCAGGGAGGCCCGGTGTCCTGCCGTCCTCGGGGTCGCAGAGAGTCGGACACAACGGAGCGACTACACAACGAGCAGAGGCTAGCAAAAGCCAGGACAGGGCCTTGCCAGCACCCGGGCCGCGGGGCCCTGACCTCGGACGGCGCCGTAACAGACCCACGCTGCTTCCAGCCACCGAGTCTGGCCACTTATCACCGCAGCAACCGGGAGCCGACACGGCCACCTGCCTGAGCTGTCTGAGCGCTAAGTCCCAGCGTTCTTCCTCGTGTTTCTTTATTTTTTATTCCCCTATGACTCAGTGGTTACGTTTAAAGTAACTTTCTGCATCATTTTTTATCGATATATCACTGTATATTCTGTACCGTGGTTATCAACTCTCCTAAACACACAAAACCACAGGAGTGTCCTCTGCTCCCAAACTAGGCGCCCTCAGCACTGCGAGGTCGGGGTGGCCCAAGGCTTGGGGGCTCTGGTGCCCTTGGACACCAAGTCTCAGAAGCGACCCAGAGCCCCCCGCATGGAAGCGTGTGGCAGGCAGAGCACGGTAGACGGGGACTCAGCACGTGGCCTGGCAGCAGAGACGGCTACAGAAATCCAGTGCACGTGCGTTTTGTGTGTTTGTCTCGTGACTGAAAAAGCAGGGTTTCCGGCAAAGACTTGGGTCCTGCACACAGCAGATCAGCAAAACTGAGTGTTCCCAGAGGATCTGTTATGGGTTGAAACTTGTCGCCCAGAGCTCTGTCAAGCCCAGACCCCAGTGACTCCGACGTGCCCGCGGGCGGAAACAGGGTCTCTGCGGGTGCCATCAGTTGGGACAAGAGTCATCAGGACGGGCCCAGATCTGGAATGATTGGTGCCCTCAGGAGAAGACGGCCAGGGGAGACGCCCAGGGGAGAGGCCACGTGGAGACGGAGGCAGAGACCTGAGCTGCATCCACAAGTCCCAGAACCCCAAGCACTGGGGCACCCCGCAGGGGCTGGGGCAGAGGCCTGGGGGAATGCGCCCTCCCCGCCTCCGGAGGAACCAGCCGGCTGATACCCGGACCTGATTTCCAGTCCCAAGAACTGCAGGAAACTCAGCATCAGTTGTGTAAGCCGCAGCATCCGTGGAACTTCCCCCGAGGCCCAGGAGAGGAGGCTCAGCAGGAACTCAGGGCCACCCGCGGGCCCTGTGCCCAGACACCAACACCACCTCTCGCGGGGCCCCTGCCGCCTCCTAACCCGGCTCCCGACCTCACTCTGTCACCCAAACTCCCTGCTTCCTGACCCAACAACCAGAGAGACTGTGCTTGAAAAACCTCAATGCCGACGCACCACTTTGTTGCTCGGGAGTCACCAGTGCCGTCCCAGGGAAACTGGAATAAAATCCCCTCCCAGCACCGCCTGCTCCCCCGGCCCCCGTCCACCAGCGGCCCCAGGCCCCCTCGGCCTTGAATCACCTGCCTTCGGGTTCGGGGTGGGGGGCTGGTCTCTTCTCCCGTTTACCTCCCAACCTCAACCCCACCTGCTGGGCGAGGCCCTCCCTAACCCGTGCTCCCACCCATCTGTTCTCCACAGCCCCCGCCGCCACGCGGAACGGTCTCGGTAGCTAGCTGTTTACTTGCAGGAACACTGGAGTGTAAGGTGCAGAGATTCTCGCTCATGTGAGTCCCTGAATCACTGGAGCCGGCCCGGCGCCAGGCACAGAGCTATTGCTCAGCAGATGCTCACTGAGATAACCGAGATGGGGGAGGGGGCGGGAGTGGGGGCGGGGGGCTGGCCGGGTGAGTACCCCGGGGGCTGTGATGCCAGAGGGGGTCTGCCCCACCCGCCTGAGTACGCCTGAGACCTCCCATCTTCCCAGGAGGACGCTAGAAAGCACCCTCTTGTATTTATCCCGTTGTTGTAAAAACAGGCATCTGTGTGCCTGCATCTTCAAATCAAGACTCAAAATCCTTTCGTCTTCTCTGCTTACATTACATGCCGCCGCTCCGTTTATTCTACCTGAGATGGAAGGTGAGACCCGACTCAGGGGTCTGGGCCCCTGGGGGGGTCCTCCACACACTCCCTCCCAGGAGCCGGGATGAGGGGCTGTGGGGGAGGAGTCTCCCGCAAGGAGCCAGGCACGCACTCAACATTCACTTGGCACCGAGGGCTGTTTTGGTACCACATCTCAGAAAAAAATGGTCTTAATGATTCCCTGGAGATTTTTATGACTCACACGGATTGCAGTCTGTGTCTCCACACCCAGTTCCCAGCTGCATCTGTGTTACAAGAGTAAGCGTTTGGGGGGATTTGTTTGACTTTTTATTTCTTCAAAATATCCAAAGGATAAGAAGCTACATGATTTTCTCTCTGATACTTTGAACCTTACCCACACATGTACAGCATTTTCAAGGAGGAAAATTCACTCTCTCTCTCTCTATATATATATATATGTATATATCCTTTCTTGCTGTAATTATTTAAATGATTCATTTGCTATCAATAAAGTACAAGAAACTTCTGTGATTCATTAAGTCAGTAATGCATCCCACCCATGATAGAGATATCAGCCAAAGAGCAGAGATAGGGTGTGTACCTTTCAGCAGCACCTCTGGCTCAAGTTCCCCCATGGTTTTCATGCACACACAAAAAGAACAAGTTTTGTATTTTCCTCGTTTGAAGAGATTTGGAAGGTCTAATATTTTGGCCACGTAATGTGAAAAGCAGACTCATTGGATAGTTTGAGGGCAGGAGGAGAAGGGGACGACAGAGGACGAGATGGTTGGATGGCATCCCTGACTCAATGGACGGGAGTTTGAGCAGCTCTGGGGGATGGTGAAGGACAGGAAAGCCTGGCGCGCTGCAGTCCATGGGGTCACAGAGAGTCGGACCCGAATGAGCACATGAACAGCAACAAACTGAAGGAAAAAGGAGAGAGAATCTTAAAAAGAGAAAGAGAGAAGCCCAATGACACTGCAGGGCGGGTGGGCTCCGCACTGCCCCCGGGGACAGACGGGGCCAATGGGGACGCAGTTTCTGACCCCAGTGTGGTCACAGAAAGGAGCCGCGGGCACGGTTCCCGACGCACCTGTAACCTTGCTTTAAACCCAGAGGAGAGGACGGAGCCAGCCTTTGACCCCTGGCCCTTGGTCCATCAGCCAAAAACCCACCCCCTAACCTCCGAGATTTAGGAAGAGAAAATAAGTCAGCAGAAAAAGCTTTGGCTTGAAATTCCCTTTTTGGTTGGTTCTCTGCTATAATTAGCAAATTACATCATCTCTGATACCTCAGTTTCACCCCCTGAAACACGGGGAAAGTAACAGGCTTGCCGCCCACTTCTTGGTCTTAGGAAGACGGAGATGACACCAGTCAGGTACGCCAGAAGCAGGGCTCCTGTTTCAGTGCGCCATCGGCTCGTCCGCAGGCACAGGTGTGCCATCATTCCCAGGGGCTCAGATGCAGGAGGCCCCAAAGGACCCCCTAACTCGGCCCCAGAGCTTCCTCCAGCCCCACTGCTGTGCGGTCAGCCACATGCAGAGGGCGGCTGTGGCTTCCCTGGTGGCTGAGATGGTAACGTGCCTGCAATGCGGGAGACCCAGGTTCAACCCCTGGATCAGGAAGATCCCCTGCAGAAGGAAATGGCAGCCCACTCCGGTATTCTTGCCTGGAGAATCCCGTGGACAGAGGAGCCTGGTGGGCTGCAGTCCACGGGGCCACAAAGAGTCAGACACAACTGAGTGACTTCACTTTTGCTTCATGATTTAGCAACCATCTCAATACGTGACCAGGTGGGCACCTTCCCCTGGTGAGAGCACCCATGAAGTCACTGTGCTGGCAGGAAATACCCTGCCCCCGGGTGGTCAGGAAGCTGCAGGTGGCTGGCTGGTTCACAGGGCCAGAGCCCATGCCCTGCATGGTGTGAACAATTTGCTCTGCAGGACTGTGTACCGCCCCCCCCAACAACGCACTATTCTCAGACAGCAGAAGAGGGCCCCATTCGTGCCCGGGGTTCTAGACGCCGTCAGCACGGACTAAGTAATCAGTTTATTCCCAGAGAGGCAGCACTCGGAAGCGCGCTTCTGCTGACTTTGCTACTTTGATCGCAGAAGCAGAAAATAGCTGCAAGCTGTCTTCTGTGTCCGACAGAGATGGCGGCAAACGCTTCAGAGATGGTCTGATAACCNGGACTAAGTAATCAGTTTATTCCCAGAGAGGCAGCACTCGGAAGCGCGCTTCTGCTGACTTTGCTACTTTGATCGCAGAAGCAGAAAATAGCTGCAAGCTGTCTTCTGTGTCCGACAGAGATGGCGGCAAACGCTTCAGAGATGGTCTGATAACCGGAGGGACCCGTGGCTGCTGGCGATGGGAGCTGGGCTTCTTGTCTCGTGTGGATCCTTGCAAATAATTACCACCGACACATCAAATACACTCTGCCAATGTTCACCCCCAAATCTCGCCTTTTCCTTCCTGTCTGCCCCAGTAGGTGCTGACGTTTGGTGAAGCCAGCGTTACTGCTACCACCGTGCAGGGCATTTAAACGCCCTTGGGAGTTGCAGGGGCTTAGTCACGTTAGCCTTTCTTCCAAATGCATTATGCTTATACTGCTCTTTTCTAGAATTCTTGTAAGGATTAGAGTTCTTGCCTTCCTCTGGACAGAAGACAAGACAGAATGCAAATGTGAATGGTGACATTGCCAACGGGCCTTCGCCAACTCCAGCTTCAGAGACAGGTGGGTTCTGTAAAGACACACCGATGGGAGGTAACAAGCAGGCTGGGAAGATCGACTCATCCATCTCTTTTCAAATCCCAACTATCTTTTCAAGCGGTAATTGCACTGTTGTAATCACTTTATCAGTTCTGAGCCTTCATTATTCTTCTTGTCTCACTTCTATTCAATCCAGTTTGGATTGTTTTTTTTCTTTTTCTTTTTTTTTTAAGGAACAATGAAACTGTCTAGATTCCCAGGGCAGGACCAGAGGTAAGAGGCCATCTGCTGGCATCTGCGGGTGACCCGGGTGCCGGTGGCTCAGCCCTGACCTGGGCAAGAGCCTGCTGCTACCGTGACTTAGTCCCAAGGGCTCTGAAAACACTCTCGGTTTGTTCTCTCCTTCAAGATTGAAGGGCTCCCCAAAATTTCACCCCTGCCCTGCTTCTCACCCCTCTCCCCTGGCTGAGAACTGCGGACGTCCAAGCTACAGCTGTCGGGAAATCGGGAGGCTGGTCACTGAAGGAGTTCACATTGACAGATGCTCAGGATTTGAAGAACACCTGCCTGGAGGTGGTTCTGTTGGTCCCCTGACTCCTGGGGAGATGCCAAGGGCCGGGCCGCTGGTGCCCCATCTTCCAGCATCCTCACTCGGCCGAGAGCTGTCATCCCCCCGCCAACCCCTCAGGGCAGATCTCTGTGCTCCCCGCAGAGTGCTCTCCTGCCAGCCAAGGCTGACATGGATTTGAAGAACACCTGCCTGGAGGTGGTTCTGTTGGTCCCCTGACTCCTGGGGAGATGCCAAGGGCCGGGCCGCTGGTGCCCCATCTTCCAGCATCCTCACTCGGCCGAGAGCTGTCATCCCCCCGCCAACCCCTCAGGGCAGATCTCTGTGCTCCCCGCAGAGTGCTCTCCTGCCAGCCAAGGCTGACAGCAGGGCTGCCACCCTCCCAGCTCTGTTCTGCCTCAGAGGTGCCAGAATCATCTCTGCTGTGAAAACAGAGTGCAGAATTTCAGCGGGAGAGGCGAACACCCAAGAGTCACAAGGAAATAAGGGGAAACCATGATAATGCTGGGGGTGGCTTCTCTGGACCTGGTTTCTAAGATCAACCAGACAAGAAAATGACCGTTATTAATAAACAGAACCTGAAATCAAAGCACTTTAAAAAATATACACACATTCCTGTGTTTTCCACAGGGCATTCTGTGAAGTCAGAAACTGGCCTAAACCGCCCCCTGCCGCCCCCGTGTGTCTGCAGCACCTGGACACAGAGGTCAGGGATGGAGCAGGGATACAGGGACTCCTGCTGACCGCGGCTCAGAGGCTCATCCTGGATACACCCACAGGGAGCCCCGCTCCCCAGACTTGCCCCCCGTCCCCATGTCCCTCCTCCAGATGACTGACGGGGCCTGCGTGCAGGTCAGGAGGCTACGGTCACCCCTGGCCTCACTCTCCAGAGGTCCCCGCTCCGTACCACAGTGCCCAGCCCAGCGAGGCAGCTGCTTCTGCCTTAAGCCCTAACTCTCTCTGGTGTCCTCATTTCCCAACATTTCCCTCGGTTCAGTTCAGTCGTGTCCGAGTCTTCGCAGCCCCCCGGGTGGCAGCACGCAGGCCTCCCTGCCTATCACCAGCTCCCGGAGTGCACTTCACTGGGGCCTCAGATATGTTCTTTTTGACAAGCCCCCTCCAGAAACCCCCTCAAACGGCAGCTGATGGGATATCTCCTAATGGGAATCTGCTGAGGCATCTTGGTTTCGTTTTTCTTTTGTTTTTCTCCAGAATACAAACGGTGACGGCCTCTGATGTGTCACATGGACTCTCGTGAAGAGTCACCTTCCTCTGAGTTCACACACGAGCTCCCTGCAGGACAGCACTCTCTGAGACAGGAAGCCTTCCCTGGGCAGAGCTGAGGAGAAGGTAGGCCACAGACACTCCCAGCTTCTGATGCCGACCCCCTGTCTTGTTTTCAGTCTTTAATCTCGACCTTCACCAGAGCCCTTTTCTCAGAGGTTGGATGGAACCACGGTGTGAGGTACAACTGGACGAGCGTCACCTCTGAAGACACCTGTGCCCTTGTTTCTGATGTTCAGTCACTCAGTCCTGTCCGGCTCTGCGACCCCAAGGACCGCAGCACGCCAGGCCTCCCTGTCCTTCACAGCTCCCGGAGCTGGCTCACACTCATGCCCATCGAGTCAGGGATGCCATCCAACCACCTCATCCTCTGTCATCCCCTTCTCTTCCTGGCGTCAGTCTTGCCCAGCAACAAGGTCTTTTCCAGTGAGTAGGCTCTTCCCATCAGGGGGCCAAAGTATTGGAGCTTCCAGCTTCAGCATCTGTCCTTCCAGTGAACACTCAGGACTGATCTCCTTTAGGATGGACTGGCTGGATCTCCTTGCAGTCCAAGGGACCCTCAAGAGTCTTCTCCAACACCACAGTTCACAAGCATCAATTCTTTGGCGCTCAGCCTTCTTTATGGTCCAGCCCTCATATCCATACATGACCACTGGAAAAATCACAGCTTTGACTAGATGGACCTTTGCATAAAGTGTCCCAAATGTTTGCATAAAATGGCCTACACTTTACACACACACACACACACACACACACATGTGAAGAACATTCCTCATGTAAGAACTGTTTCAATAAAAGGAGCAACAGGGTTGGGACCCTCACAGACACTCCTGCTCATCTGTTCCTCCTTCCCCGTAAGGCTTGAGGTCTTACCCACAGGCCACCAGTAAACATTCTTGATTGACTAAATGAACAAACTGTTGTGGAGGTGGATATTTTTTCCGAAATAAGACTTTTTTAGTCATCACACACTTTCAGACTGGCAAGGAATGTGAAGCCCTCATGCCCAACTCTGTTGCCATCTGATTTCATTTATCTGAGCCAAGGATCTTGTGCTCTGAAGGCTGAGGAGGACGCACGCGGAAAACCTGGCCCCAGAAAAAGTCAGACAACCACTCAAGACCCCTGGGACACTTCCCCGCTGCTGGATTGGAGCCTGGGGTTTTCAGCATCATCTCTCAGAAGCAGCCACTGACGGGCTGGACCCAGTGTGTTTCAGTTTCCCCACAGACTTTACAAATGCATCCACACATCAGCCTTGTGTCCTGCAGACACTCCTAGCCACTCTTCATTTACCGAGAGTCAAGGCAGGCTGACGTTCTGTCATTCGGACAAGGTGACACTGGGAAACAGGGACATTCCTCTCCTGTGTTCTGATATCAAAAATGACTTCAAGAGTTGGTCGATTTGCCTGCATTCCTGCAACAACTTAGCACCTACGTTTGCATCGCAAGTGCTGAGGATAAGACAACTTGAGACCAGCAGACCTTAGGAAGTAACTGCAGTTAGTGATGTAACAGGTTCTGTGAGCTACCAAGCACTTCGAGGGGATCCTGGTGCACAGTCAGTCATGGTGCCAGTTTGGCTGCCACTCTGAGCCCCCTGGAGCCTGTCTCCTGAAGCTGGTGACTGAAGGGCCTCAGCAATCTCCCTGCCGGAAATACACCAAAGATTCCCTGGACGTCAGAGTCCAGGCCCCCCCAGCACCCCATCATTCTGCCACGGCCCTGCCCAGCACCAGATGTGTATAAGAGACAGGGCTGATACCCTGACCTGATTTCCAGTCCCAAGAACTGCAGGAAACTCAGCATCAGTTGTGTAAGCCGCAGCATCCGTGGAACTTCCCCCGAGGCCCAGGAGACGAGGCTCAGCAGGAACTCAGGGCCACCCACGGGCCCTGCGCCCAGACACCACCACCACCTCTCGTGGGGCCCCTGCCGCCTCCTAACCCGGCTCCCGACCTCACTCTGTCACCCAAACTCCCTGCTTCCTGACCCAACAACCAGAGAGACTGTGCTTGAAAAACCTCAATGCCGACGCACCACTTTGTTGCTCGGGAGTCACCAGTGCCGTCCCAGGGNGGGGCCCCTGCCGCCTCCTAACCCGGCTCCCGACCTCACTCTGTCACCCAAACTCCCTGCTTCCTGACCCAACAACCAGAGAGACTGTGCTTGAAAAACCTCAATGCCGACGCACCACTTTGCTGCTCGGGAGTCACCAGTGCCGTCCCAGGGAAACTGGAATAAAATCCCCTCCCAGCACCGCCTGCTCCTCCGGCCCCCGTCCACCGGCGGCCCCAGGCCCCCTCGGCCTTGAATCACCTGCCTTCGGGTTCGGGGTGGGGGGCTGGTCTCTTCTCCCGTTTACCTCCCAACCTCAACCCCACCTGCTGGGCGAGGCCCTCCCTAACCCGTGCTCCCACCCATCTGTTCTCCACAGCCCCCGCCGCCACGCGGAACGGTCTCGGTAGCTAGCTGTTTACTTGCAGGAACACTGGAGTGTAAGGTGCAGAGATTCTCGCTCATGTGAGTCCCTGAATCACTGGAGCCGGCCCGGCGCCAGGCACAGAGCTATTGCTCAGCAGATGCTCACTGAGATAACCGAGATGGGGGAGGGGGCGGGAGTGGGGGCGGGGGGCTGGCCGGGTGAGTACCCCGGGGGCTGTGATGCCAGAGGGGG
>SJYX01004711.1:50416-66294 GCA_006410675.1 Oreotragus oreotragus
CCAGTCCTCACTCCCCACCCCACCCGCCAGGTCCTCACTCCCCAGCACATCCCTCCTCCCCTGGAGCACACCCTGGGCACTGTACCTCTGCTGACAGCAGTGGCGGAAAAGTCCTGCTCTGAAGATGTGTGTGTGTCTAACTTGCTGACACACCATTCACACAATCGGCTCAGTTCAGTCGCTTAGTCGCTTAGTCGTGTCCGACTCTACGACCCCATGAACCGCAGCACGCCAGGCCTCCCTATCCATCACCAGCTGCCGGAGTCCACCCATGTCCACTGAGTCAGTGATGCCATCCAACGATCTCATCCTCTGTCGTCCCCTTCTCCTCTTGTTCACACAATACTTAGTGCTTATCCTTGGTGTCAGCTTCTTCTGGGATTTTATGGAGGTCCCAGTTTTTTAATTAGCACATGTTTCCTTGTCAACACACCTCATTCATGGGTAAAATATGCCTTCCAAATACCTCAAAACAATTCATAAACCACAAACACTTTCCTTAGACTGTCCAATGAACTTCCCCTGGTCTGTGTGCTGAAGCAGGGTAGATTTTTATAAGGACATATAGGGATTCTACATAAGGATTTTTATAAAGATTCTCTAGTCCAGTGACCCTCAAATCCACCTTAGTTCAGTTCCCTCCTACTGCAGATGAGAAAAGACATCAGAGGGGACGCAGTTCATGAAAGCAGGAAAACCTAGAGCCCATGAGCGCTGGTCACCACCCGGGAAAACCAACATCTGGTTCTGTTAAATGTGTGTAAAGCAAACTACGTAAGCACTGGAATCATATAGCAATTTTCTCATAGAAAACCACACCTTTTATCCAAGGATTTTGTGACACTTGACTTGGAGCTCAGAGGTCAAATGGACTCCATCTGCTGCTGCTGCTGCTGCTAAGTCACTTCAGTCGTGTCCGACTCTGTGTGACCCCAGAGGCGGCAGCCCACCAGGCTCCCCTAGCACACCAATGTTCCACCTCCCCAATCCTGCCCAGTGCCCCATCGCTCCTCCCCCCAAGCACCCCATCACTCCGCCCCAGCCCCGCCCAGTGCTCCATCGCTCTGCCCAGGACCCATTCGGCCCTCTGCCCAGGCATCCCCTACCTGCTCCCGCCTGGCTGCAAAGGGATCCACCTCCTCCTGTGGCCCCAACAACACATCCCAAACATTCTAAGAGGCTACGTGACCCGACCTCTGGCAGGTGAGAGTGATCCCTCACTTCTCTATTTTCCCTGCGTGTCTTAATTGATAATGACTTGTCATTTTCCCTTTAAAAAGTCCACACGAGAAGACTCTGAATCTCACCCTGGGTGGTAATTTTTCTTCCTGTGTTCTAAGTATCCCTTTTGCGGGAAATTATTGACTATAAAATGTACACAACCCATATGGGTACGTGTGTGTGTGTGCATGTCTGTATATCCACACATGCTGCTACTGCTGCTGCTAAGTCACGTCAGTCGTGTCCGACTCTGTGCAACACCATAGACGGCAGCCCACCAGGCTCCGCTGTCCCCGGGATCCTCCAAGCAAGAACGCTGGAGTGGGTTGCCATTTCCTTCTCCAATGCACAAATGTTCACTAAAATAAGCACTAATTTCAATCTTTCATTTCCTCCCTCCACTCCTCCCCGGATAATAAAACACTTACAGCCACTTCTTCCACAGCGTCTTCTATGGTGGGCTCTGAGTCTAGGTTTAGATCCTCTTCGGTGGTCTGACAACAAAAGAGACACATGAAGCGCAGTTAGCATGCCATGTTCTTGTCAACAGCATCACACGGGCAACCAGTGCAAAGGGCTAACTAGACGCTCGGGCCCGGACAGCAGGACACGGAAGTGGCATCAAGGCCCCTCTCCACCTGAGTTTAATTAAAACTCTACGCTGCCTCATGCCAGAGGCAGACCCTCTGTGCAACAGGAGGCAAATAGGGCACTGAGTGTTTACATCCACAGTGACACATCCCAGATCAGCCAGCCGTGCACGTCTGACACCACAACTGTAAGGAGAAGCAGGCGGCTTCTATAACTCCCTCACCAGCACGGTGAGGGCGGGGTGTGGATTCACACGGCCCCAGAAGTCTCGGGCTGTGAGGGCAGAAACGGGTTACGGGGAGGCTTTGTGGCCAGCCTGTTAGAGTGGAACAAAACCACAGTCTCGAGCCAAAGCTCAGAGAGTGAATTAAACCAGAGAGTCAAGCCCCAAATCATAAAGTCAAAAACTGTTGTGTTTCTGCAGAGTAAGCCTTGAACAGAAATGTCTGTGTCTGAGCTTTGTCTCCCACTTAACGACTTCAGACAAATTGCTTAACCCAAACCTCAGTTTCCCCACATAGAAAATCAGGGGCATAAGGATATCTGCCACTTGGAGACACAGACAGAATTCAGGGAAATAAGACCTCACAGCACTCCGCGCCGGCTCTGGTGCGGCGGCCGCTCAGAGTTAGCTGCTGTCACAACCATTTCTAGTTTCGTTTTCAGCCCAGCAGCCAGGAGATAATCGTCACTGTACGAGCTAGGCTGGGAACTTCAGGAGTCGTGTTTGATCTGCAATGCTTAAAAACAGGGCTTTCTCCTCTGGCTAACGTGTGATGACACCTCGGAAGGAAAAATCCCGTTGAGTCCTCTGAAGGACAAACAGGGAGGGTCAGCTGGTTCTCCTGGGCAGGGCAGCTGCCCTGCCTTCCCAGCACACCCCCCAGTCCTCACTCCCCAGCATACCACCCCCCCACCCGAGTCCTCACTCCCCAGCACACCCCCCAGTCCTCACTCCCCACCACACCCCCAGGTCCTCACTCTCCAGCACACACCAGATGTGTATAAGAGACAGGATTTNTGCAGGCTCTCAGCCACTGGGCTTCAGATTATTCCAGATTGCAAGCTTTTTCTAAGATCATGTAATATATATTTCTAATAACGTGAGTATATTTATTGCTGGTGTATTTTCAATTTTAGAACCGTCTAAACGCAAGCTGCTGTCCAGAGCTTGGGTCACTGGCCTCGACACAGTGTCCAGAGTCCCAGAAGACGTGCTCCAAACCTCCTCCACTCCTCACTCCTTTCTAAGCACCCCCGACCAACCCTCCCCCAACAGAAAGGCTTCCTCCGTGGGGCTCGGATGTTGAGGGGCGCCAGCTGGGCACCCCCCACCACCAGCAGAGTTCAGATCACCAGGAGGGGCTCAGAAAACAAACAGAGATAGGAATGGGCCTTTTGGTCCATCATTAATTCAAGTCATTAGTTCAACTTGTTAAAAACCAAAACCTTTCTCAAAAGAAAAAATAAACTTGATTTGGCAGCTTGCTGAATGAGAGGTTCTTTCTAAGGTATTGCTGTCATTGCCGAGAACAGCCTCGTGTGCAGACAGAATAATCAATAGCCCATTGTCATCGCCTCCCACTCAGGTGCTACATCAAAGAACTGGCCTTCGTATCTGCCAGGCTTGACAAGCTCCTCTGACCAATATACACACCCCAGGCATTAATAAGTTAGTGTGGCTTCCAAAAAAGTATTAAATATAAGATATTAACTAAATTCTCTTCTGAAACAGAATCTCTCCTTCTGTTAAAATTACGTGAATGTCTCAATACATAGTGTATATATATATAAATAATATATCTATAAATCATGTAAACTAGGAAGAATTGAACTTACTGATATGATACAGGATGTACGAGATAAGGCAAAAGTTAAAGGTTGGATTTTGTAAAGGTTTGGTCAGTTACTAAAATTTGCCAGTTATAAATGTGATTTGAGTTGCTATAAACACAGCACAGGTATATTAAATAATTCAATAGACTTAATAACTTTGGGGAACTTTCTCTTCCAGGAAAAATATACATTGATGTTCTAGAATTCAAACTAAACAAACGAAATTCCAAGAAAGAGCTCTGCGTCCCTAGGGTAGGACAAGCTAAGCAGAATCATACCTGCCTCCCACCCGCCAGGCAGCCCCGTGGGCGGCCGCTGACATGTGCGTTTCATTATCGTTTCATCCTCAATCTCTCCTCTTTATTCAAACACACACCCTGTTAAGGTTGCATCATCTCTATGCCTTGTTTGTTAAAGCAGAGCTCATCACTTGTTTCGCCCTCTGGTTTCATCCTTCACTGTAGCAGTTGGAAGGCTTATAATTTAAAGCCACTTGTTGAAGGAAATAAACTGATGCAGCTTAGTCTGAAAGCATGGAGACTCTTTTAAGGCACACACTCTAAGATGCATCCTGAAGTTTGGCTGAAGAGCAGCCATTTTTTTCTTCATTTTCATTCATATATTTACACCACACACCACGCCTTGTGTGGGTGTGTGCACACACATATGTACAGTTTATATGTGTATATAAACACAGCACACACACACACACCTATACTCATTAAACATCCCAGACTCTACCACATAATAGTAGCTCAATAAATATGATTTCTTTATAGTACACAGACTGCCCACTGGCCGCAGAGTTAGGGTTTTTAAGGATACTGTAGAAAAAGTACCACACTTTCCTTCTCTGGACTCACCTCTATTTCCATGGGCTCCACCTCTATCTTTTTCCATAGCTCCAGCAACTGTGCAATGGGCATGTTTGAAAACTTTCCCTCCGATCAAGTATGGACAGGGAGGAAGCAAATGACCGGAGGCACCACGGAGATCCGGACAGGATGTCGGAGCGCAGGCAGAGGCGGGCGGCGCTGGAGGAAGGCAGCCGGCGAGGACGCAGTCCTGCTGGGACGGCCGCGGGCGCCGGTCGGTCCTCGGGCCCGGGGGCTGGGGAAGGAGCCGGGGGTCCTCAGGCTGGCTGCTCCGTCGGCGTGTCTCCGCCCCCGACGGCCGCCACGCCGCCCCGGACCGCGCCAAGGGCTCGGCCGCCTCGCGCTGGCCGGAGCTGCGAGGGAGGAGGAGGCAGGCTGCAGCCTCGGGTGCGCGCTGCGACTTTCCCGGAGTGAGCGCCGGCTCGGCCTCAGATTGGACTCGCTGCCTCGCCCCCTCCCCTGGGCGGCCACCCCCTCCCCCCACTATTTTACCTTAATTGGCTCTAAACGACGGGTGAAAGTTGGGTCTGAGGATGCTGCTGCCATAGAAACCGCATAGCAACCGAGGGCTGGGGGAGGAGGGGTGGCGAGGAGGGGGCCGTGCAGCAGGTTCTGCCCTCTCCCTCCCCTCGCACGCGCGCGTGCACACGCGTGCACACACCCCTCCCTTCGCCAAAGACTGCGCTGAGCCCTCTACGACCACCTGCAGCCAGCGGGACGCTAGGGGCGTCCAAGGCCAGAGGCCAGGCGCTCTCGAGCTGCTCCTGCATCAGCGTTTCGGAGACTCTGCATTAGAGGCCTGCCGCTGGAGCGGCAACTGGGGCAGCACCTCGGCCTGAGTGTCCCCCCCCCACCCCCCCCCGCCCCGGTCCCTCAAGCATCAGGGAAGCACTCCCTCTCCAGCGAAAAGGAGAGCAGGTGGGGCTCGGGCGGCCGGGCCCCGTCCTGCGGCTCCTCCTGCTCCAGCCAAGGCCGTCCCGGGGCCTGCGGCCTCCGCGCCTCCGGAGCTGGCAGCCCTGCTGGTCTTGGAGACAGGATGAGAAGTGCTGGGCGGGTCAACTCCCAGGCGGGGGGCTCAGAACAAGGATCCTGCTGGCCTCGAGCACGGACTGGGGAGAGGGGCGGTCACGCACATCAGACGTTTGCTAAGTTGCAGGGAGGATGCTCTGTGCCCCGTTTAACGTCCCCGGTGATGCGGATTTCACCATCCCGTCTGGTAGAGGAGAAAACCCTGAGGCTCGGAGAGAAGGGCCGAGCCCAGAGCCACTGGGCCCCCAGTGGCAGAACCGGAAGTGAAGTCCGGCTGACTCAGCTGGGGCTCTGTGATCCCAGTTTCCTGCAGAAGGGAAGCCAGGAGAGCGATTTTCTAAGGAACGTTTCCCTCCTTTGGGTCTCTCTCTTTTTCTCTTTTTGGTCTTTGTACTTTTCCTCACACCGTCTCTGTCTTAGAATAAAAGATGTCTGCACTTGGCGATACATTCATCTCTCCAGATTTCTAAGGCTAATGTGATTTTTGGTTTCCTCCTTTGAGAAATGGTGGTAAAGTCTAATACAATTTAGTGTTGCTTCTGGAATAAGTATTCATTTCTATAGCAAATTCCTTTATCTCCGGGAAAAAATATCTAAGAAATGCCTTAGTGCTTCCAAAACTTACCAATAATACCTTTGTCCTTTTCATCATTATAAAAATTACAAAGAAATCCAATTCACTAGACAAACAAAAAAGCAACAATAGCCACTCACTCAGCTGTGTCTGACTCTTTGCAAAGCCTGGACTGTAGCCGACCACCAGGCTCCTCGGTCCAAGGGACTCTCCAGGCAAGAGTACGGGAGTGGGTTGCCATTTCCTTCTCCAGGGGATCTTCCCGACCCAGGGCTCAAACCCAGGTCTCCTGCGCTGCAGGCAGAATGTTTGCCACAATAACCGCAAACCCGCTCAGAGTCCAAACAATGCATGTTTCAGATGCTCCTCGGTCCAAGGGACTCTCCAGGCAAGAGTACGGGAGTGGGTTGCCATTTCCTTCTCCAGGGGATCTTCCCGACCCAGGGCTCAAACCCAGGTCTCCTGCGCTGCAGGCAGAATGTTTGCCACAATAACCGCAAACCCGCTCAGAGTCCAAACAATGCATGTTTCAGAGGGAAAATACAGGCAGGGTTAACGGGAGAGTCTCCGTTTCCAGTGTGAGTTTACAAAAGCCACTTATCTTTCTTCAAAACGGGGCCAGTACGGATTTTAAGCATTAATTCCATTCAAAATAAAAATAACGCCAGTATTGTTTGTTTTCAAAGGTGGCATTCACTGATTGACAGCAGAGTGAAGGCTTCCAGTGTGTTCACCAAATTAAGGGAATTAGGGGCATAACCTGAAAGGTCAAGGTTGTTGTTGCTCAGTGGCTAAACCATGTCCAACTCTTGGCGACCCAGTGGACTGCAGCAGGCCAGGCTCCCTGTCCTCCACTATCTCCAAGAGTTTGCTCAGATTCATATGATTTCTAAGGCTAATGTGATTTTTGGTTTCCTCCTTTGAGAAATGGTGGTAAAGTCTAATACAATTTAATGTTGCTTCTGGAATAAGTATTCATTTCTATAGCAAATTCCTTTATCTCTGGGAATAAAATATCTAAGAAATGCCTTAGTGCTTCCAAAACTTACCAATAATATCTTTGTCCTTTTCATCATTATAAAAACTACAAAGAAATCCAATTCACTAGACAAACAAAAAAGCAACAATAGCCACTCACTCAGCTGTGTCTGACTCTTTGCAAAGCCTGGACTGTAGCCGACCACCAGGCTCCTCGGTCCAAGGGACTCTCCAGGCAAGAGTACGGGAGTGGGTTGCCATTTCCTTCTCCAGGGGATCTTCCCGACCCAGGGCTCAAACCCAGGTCTCCTGCGCTGCAGGCAGAATGTTTGCCACAATAACCGCAAACCCGNTCCAAGGGACTCTCCAGGCAAGAGTACGGGAGTGGGTTGCCATTTCCTTCTCCAGGGGATCTTCCCGACCCAGGGCTCAAACCCAGGTCTCCTGCGCTGCAGGCAGAATGTTTGCCACAATAATCGCAAACCCACTCAGAGTCCAGACAATGCGTGTTTCAGAGGGAAAATACAGGCAGGGCTAACGGGAGAGTCTCCGTTCCCAGTGTGAATTTACAAAAGCCACTTATCTCTCTTCAAAACAGGGCCAGTACGGATTTTAAACATTAATTCCATTCAAAATAAAAATAACGCCAGTATTGTTTGTTTTCAAAGGTGGCATTCACTGATTGATAGCAGAGCGAAGGCTTCCAATGTGTTCACCAAATTAAGGGAATTGGGGGCATAACCTGAAAGGTCAAGGTTGCTGTTGCTCAGTGGCTAAACCATGTCCGACTCTTGGTGACCCAGTGGACTGCAGCAGGCCAGGCTCCCTGTCCTCCACTATCTCCAAGAGTTTGCTCAGATTCATATCCATTGAATCAGTGATGCCAGCCAACCTCTGTCGTCCCCCTCTCCTCCTGCCCTCAATCTTTCCCAGCATCAGGGTCTTTTCCAAAGAGTCAGCTCTTTGCATCAGGTGGCCAAAATATTGGAGTTTCAGCTTCAACATCAGTCCTTCCAATGAACACCCAGGACTGATCTCCTTTAGGATGGACTCATTGGATCTCCTTGCAGGCCAAGGGACTCTCAAGTGTCTTCTCCAACACCACAGCTCAAAAGCCTCAGTTCTTTGGCGCTCAGCCTTCTTTATGGCCCACCTCTCACATCCCTGACTACTGGAAAAACCATAGCTTTGACTAGACAGACCTTTGTCAGGAAAGCGATGTCTCTGTGTTTTAATAGGTCAAGCCTTTTTAAAGTTCAAGATTACTAACAGGTGAACTGAAATGGGCTTTGTATAATAAAGAAAGGGAAATCATTGGTATAAAAAGTAGTGCTGAAGAGATGTTGGGACTTTTCCGTCTGAAGGGCTGAGCTCAGGAAGCTCTGGAAGCCAGGTTAGGGGGTGGAGATAATGAAGTGGGGTTCCTTACTGGGAGTTCGTAAAACCTCCACTTCCTTGAATTTTCCTTGAGTATTCTGAGATGGGGCAGACAGAAGGGAAGTGCTGGTCTTTTCACTTAGGGGAGGAACAAGGAAGAGAAGGACATGGGGTGGGACCTCTGGTGAGGGACCAGCCACCTGCATCGCGGGGCGAGGGGTGGAGCCACACAGGTCAGACCAGCTGTCTGCAGACACAAGGGAGCTCGTATTACAGGCACAGATTAGGAGTCTGACGGGTGAATGTTGAAAATATGGCTCATCGTTTAGATGACGTCTCCTTTTAAACTATGCACATGTGACACTAATAAAGAGACTGGAGTCTATTCAGCGGTTTCGCAGGCGAAGCAGAGGAGCAGGGAGGAGTGAGGTGATGAATCGAGGGGGGAGGGACCGGGTTCCGCACCTGGGACCCCCGTGTCCATGCCGGCCACGCTCTGCACCACCGCCTCGGAAACACCAGAAATTGTTCCTGAAGGGCAAACATCCACCTCGATGAATTCTACCCCCCCGCCATCACCTTCACGGATGCCACCTGCCCAGGCAGGGTAGCTGGCGTGCTGGATGGAAAGGAAAGAAGAACAGACTCCCTAGGAAACCAAAATGTAAAATAAAGTTTAAAAGACAGCTTTCAAACAGAGGTCTTGGTCCAGTACAAGACCGCCCCATTCGTAAATCTCAAACTTGGAAACGTGAACAGTGAGACACAGACAAGGTCTCCCAGGAGAAGTGATGCTCAGTCGCTTCGACGGTGTCTGACTCTTCACGGCCCCATGGACGGTAGCCCGCCAGGCTCCTCTGTCCGTGGGATTCTCCCAGGCTAGAGCACTGGAGTGGGCTGCCTTGCCCTCCTCCAGGGGGTCTTCCTGACCCAGGGATCGAACCCTGGCTCCTGTGGCTCACTGCTGAGCCACTGGGGAAGACTAANGGCCCCATGGACGGTAGCCCGCCAGGCTCCTCTGTCCGTGGGATTCTCCCAGGCTAGAGCACTGGAGTGGGCTGCCTTGCCCTCCTCCAGGGGGTCTTCCTGACCCAGGGATCGAACCCTGGCTCCTGTGGCTCACTGCTGAGCCACTGGGGAAGACTAAAGGAAGTGATGATGCCATCCAGACACCCAAAAGGATAAAGGCCCACACAGAGGGAAGGAAATCGTGTCCTAAGTCCCGGAAGACTTGAACGACTGTTTCAACCAGAACACAAGCACCAGTTTCCAAGGAGAAACAGCAGTTGGTGCATCCTGCAGAAATGGGTCTGTAACGAAGCGCACGCTGCAGGCGGAAAGCAGCGGGAGCGCCTCGAGGCTCACGGCCACTCTTGGCCACAGACACTGTGAACAGAGGCCTGCGAGCTGATGTCAGGGTCCCGGAAGCCAGCCCCCAGCCAAGCCCCTCACTGCCCCGCAGATCTTAAAATGGCTTTCTTCTCTGAGTGAGACTGGTAACGTGGGTGTAAGGGTGTCTCGTGACCTGAGGGGAGGGCCCGCGGCTGGTGCCGACTCACCCAGTGCTTGAGATGATGAGACGGGCTTGACTCCCTGGAGAAGTGACCCAACAGTTCACCCTGGGACCAGAGGATTCGGGAAAGTGAAGAGAATTACTCATTTCTAGGGGAGTGACCACCAGCCTTGGCAGTTCACTCTCCAGGTTTCACGCATTTCTCCAAACACACCAAAACCAAATCGGTTTTCATTTTAACAAACAGGCACAGTTTCCTTTGTCACAGGCTGAAGTGTCTTTTCCCCAGCCCCCTCTGCCACAGGGCTTACATCCTGAAGTGAAAATGCGACCTTGGGTGGAAACAGGACCTTTGTAGTTGTAATTACTGAAGATGAGCTCTCAGGGGAATCGGGTGGCCCTAATCTGTTAGGACCAACATCCTTTCAAAAGGTGGGGACGTGGGGGACTTCCCTGGTGCTCCAGCGGCTAGGACTCCGTGCTCCCAACGCAGGGGGCCCAAGCTGGATCCCTGGTCAGGGAACTGGATCCCACGTGCCACAGCTAAGGCCCAGTACAGCCAAATAAGTAAAAATAAACATTTTTTAAAAGTTGTAAAAGGGGGTAGATGTGGACACATACAGGCCTGGGGAGAAGGCCCGTGGATGCTTGGTCCTGCGGCCATGGCCAGGAAGCCGGTGGAACTGGAGAATGGCCTGGGACAGACCCTCCCTGGGGCCCTGCTGACACCTAGACCTTAGACCCCAGCCTCCAAAATGGTCAGATGAGACGTTTCCACTGTCTAAGACCCCCATCTGTGGTCCTTTGTGTGGCAGTGAAGCTAGCACACCCCCCTGGGGGCCAGGGAGAGTCTAACAATGAATCCGGAGGTCCCCAGCCACAGGGACCCAGAGAGGCTCCCCAGCCACAGGGACCCAGAGAGGGTCCACGCCCACCAGGGCCCAGAGAGGCTCCCCAGCCACAGGGACCCAGAGAGGGTCCACGCCCACCAGGGCCCAGAGAGGGCCCCCAGCTACTGGGACCCAGAGAAGGTCCATGCCCACCAGGACCCAGAAGTCCAGGGAGACTGGTGTCAGGAGGCCCTGGTCCACACCTTCCTTCTTCAGGGAGGGGCCGGGGCACAGGGGACAGCGTTTCAGATGGAGACTAGAAAGCTTCAGACTTCCAGAGAGGCTTCCAGAACCCCCTTTATATACTAACATCCTGCAGTTTGGTCCAGAAAGACACGAAAGGTTTTCGGAACCCAAACCAGCCAAGCCCTATCTCTAGCACTACAGAGCTGTGTCGCCGTGCCAGAACGGCAGCTTCTTTCCACCAGAAGTTATTCACGAGGAAGAAAAAACCAGCTGAATACAAAATAAATAGCGTCTCTGTATCATGGAAAGTAAATTATATGCTAGGAGAACATGCTAAAGAAGGAGGCTTGCTTGCAGGTTTCCCAACTAACATTCCGCCTCTGCTGGGGAAAGCACGTGGGATCCCGACAGCGGGAGCTCTGCTCACCCCAGAGAGGCCTCGGGCCTTCTGGACAGACACAGCCCTGGACACTCACCTGCTGACTCCAGTCGCGTGAACGTCATTCGTAAGAAAGAACACGCACACGCCAAGCACAGAGGATGGTGACGACAATCGACACGGATTGTCCACTTGTCCCCTTCGCCCATGTATAACACTTCACAGAAATTAGCACAGTCTTGTAAAAATACTAGCTGGTGGTTACCAGCCTTCCCGGTTGGGAGTCTTACTAATTTGCTGGTCTTTCCCTCTTTTCTAATTCAGCATACTCTGCAGCAATTGTCAATTAAGTAATTTTCAGGGATGTATTTAATTGGGCTTCCAAAATTTATTCCAGCTTTCATAAGGCTAGCCACGGAGCACATCCACTAACACCACAGGAATGAAACATCACGTGAAGATGGGCCCTGTGTCGTCGCCCCTCAACCAGGCCTCACGTGGAAGATGCGGGCATCACTGGTACCAGGCATTTCTGCTGAGATTTATGGGAGTGACCGCGGCCTTCAAGAAGGAAAGGAAAAGGAAAATAAATACATTTCTAGATTTTTTTTTTTTAAGCATTCCCTGTTGGACCAGCTCAAGTTCCTTCTGAAAACAAAAATAACAACGTTGATATGTATAAGCTGAACATAGACAGTGTGAAGTCTACGGAGCCTGTAGACACAGCGTCCGGCCTTGAGGAGAAGCGAAGAGTGTCAGGACCCAGTCCGGGTGGCTG
This sequence comes from Oreotragus oreotragus, assembly GCA_006410675.1. NCBI lineage: Eukaryota > Metazoa > Chordata > Mammalia > Artiodactyla > Bovidae > Oreotragus > Oreotragus oreotragus. Next base: position 62,644 of record SJYX01004711.1, read on the forward strand.
ATTCAGGAACCCCCGCCCGTCCTCCTGTGGCTGATGACCCGCATGTGTTGGCTGCTGTTGTATCACTGTTCTCTCAAGCTTTCTAAACCTCTGTATCAGGACTGTGTTTGCATCAGGTACACAGCAAAATGAATCAGTCACACACACACACACACACACACACACACACACACACTCACTCCTTTTTTAGATCCTCCTCCCATGTAGGCTATTACAGAGTCCTGAGTAGAGTCCCCTGGGCTGTATAACAGGTCCTTATTAGTTAGCCACCTCATATATAGCAGTGTGTGTATGTCAATCTCAGGCTCCCAGTTTAACCCTTCCCTCCCCTCATCCCCGGGGAACCACTGAGCAGCTGAGCACACACAGCACACAGCTTTAATGATAGTAGAGTCACTTTACCAAGAGAGACCACTATCAGTTACTCGGTCAAGATGGAAGAAGGCAAGAAACAATACAAATGGTGAGAAGCCCTAACAGTGAAGCTTAGAAGGCCGTGCCGCCCCGGACCCCTCACTAGATTTTGGGAGGAACTGGTTGTGCTTTAGTCGCTAAGTCCTCTGTCCACGGGGTTCTCCAGGCAAGAGTCCTGGGGGGGGGGGGTGGCCATTTCCTCCTCCACAAAGAGCTGGAGCCAGGCAATAATTTCTACTGACGTTAGAAAATTAAGCATATGTACAAATGGTACTTGGTAAGTTATTAAAACTGTGACAGTTACTTTCCTACACCATAAACAACCACTGAAAACATAGGGATCTTCCAACTAATCTTTGGAATCAAGTGTCTAGTCCACGTGAAAGTATTTGAAGTGCATGATAATATAGTTATAGAATGATCACTATAGTGTACGGAATTCTCTTTGATTGGAGAAAGTGGTAGTCAGGAGAGGCATTTGAATCCACAACCGAGTTAGACCCCTGGAGACACAGCGCAAGGGCAGGAGTGTGTCCAGCGTGAGCAGCACTTTTCCGACTGGAGAACACGAATGCCAGGGGCCACAAGCCCCAGCGCTGGCTCCTCTGCTTGCGGGATTGGTTTCTCTCCGTGCTCTTCACTTTCATTTCAGCGTCCGATTTTTTTAAAAAAGATGAACACACGCTTATCTCATTAGGAAAATGTAAGAACGCAACGAACAAGCTAACCTTGACACAGGTCTTACAACAAGAAGGACTTTCCTTGAAGTGTTCAGCTTAAGGGATGACTGGACCAGTGAAAATGAAGGGCATCTTCTGCCTTGAAAGTGAAAGGCCATTTCTGCATCAGTGTTTGAGATCCGAAAAGAATCCTGCCAGGTAAAAGCATGGCAAGATATCCTCGGATAGTAAGCTACCAAGGCCAGAGGACCCACCACCAGCCTGTCCGATACCACACTCAGCCGTGCCCTGACCCGTCTCAAAGGGTGCCTTAAAGCTCCCCCAAACCAGAGGGCTGCGCTTGCAGGTTAGGAGGGCCCAGAGTCCGTGAGATGATGACCCGGGGACAGTCTTCCCCGGTCAAGACTGGAGCTGTCCTGTGTGTGGACACAGAAGCCTCGGTCTCACCTGTGGCGGGGGGGCTCTGTCCCTCCTTCAGGAACAAGTTTTCTGTCTATTAACATAAAGCGAGGCGTTAGTAAACCCTAGAGGTCAAGTTAATCTGTGTTCACCAAAGCACCCAGTGCAGCACCGAATACGTGTTCTTGCTTCACAAACGATAACTGATTAGTTGCTAAGGGGATGTTTTTCAGGCATCCACAGAACTGTTTGTGTGTGAATATGTGCACATGTAACCCACGGGCTTCCTGGAAATAAATGAAGCTCCAGAACTGCCTGGCTCTCTCTACTCCTTTTAACTGGCTCTTCAACCCTGTGACTCCTCTGCGGCCCCTCCCCGAGGGCAGGACCCTCGCTTGGCCCGTGATGTCTCAGCAGACAAGCACAACCCTGGGTCCACGTTTCATCTTTGCACAAGTCTCTGCTGAACAAAGAGATATCTGGGCCTTGGAGGAGGACGTAAACACCATGGAGAGGGCCCCGAAAGATCTGTCTCCCAGGATGCGTGCATTGACTATTGGTTTTGCTAAAGTTTTACAGGGTAGAAGAGGTCTTTTCCCCGGTTTTAAGTGCAGATTCTTTGAAATGAATATTGATTGCATTACTGAGCGCGCTGGTAAAGGAATGATCATAGCAGGACTTGTTTTCTTTCAACGCAAGTGTCCCTTTAGTGTTGCGAGGCATTTCTTGAGAATGGTTCAGCGTAACCTTGAATTTGCAAACTCACATAGGGAATGAAGTAGCATGTATTTCTTATAAGGACAAAAAAAAAAGTCTGAAGAAAAGCTGATTTGTGTTCTCCCCCACCCCAAGTCCCCAGGAGGCCGACCTCTCCGGTGATGGCCGACGGAGCTCCTGTGATGGGCTGGGACCCTCAGCCGGCGAGGGAGACACTCGGCCTAAGCAGAGGCTTGGGTCAGGGACCCACGGCTTTACGAGGCTGTTTGCCCCTAGCGCACCCCGCCCTCTGCTCTCAACCTACCTGCCCTCCAGGCTCCCACGTTCCCCATGGATGAGCACAGATGCCCAGGGAGGCAGCTGGACCCAGAGGGACCCGAGACAGCCTCTCTATCCATGGAGCAGTGGGTGACCGGAGTGGACCCCAGTGCTGTCCAGTCACCGCATAACTGGGGGAGACCTCGGGAGTTGCCCCAGGGGCCTGGGGTGATTGGGACTTGACCCCAGAATGTATTAGACTTGCAGAACAGAAATGTGATTGTTTCTGCACAGCTGGTTTTCCAGCATGAGTTACACTTTCCCTGCGATGGATAGTGGGGGCCAGAGAGTCGGTCTTGCCTTGGTTGTTATNCAGGGGCCTGGGGTGATTGGGACTTGACCCCAGAATATATTAGACTTGCAGAAGAGAAATGTGATTGTTTCTGCACAGCTGGTTTTCCAGCATGAGTTACACTTTCCCTGCGATGGATAGTGGGGGCCAGAGAGTCGGTCTTGCCTTGGTTGTTATCAAGAAGCTGTCAGACTTCTGGGCTATTGAACAACATAATTGGGTATGGAGCTGGGCAAACCTGAACACCCTTGACAATGAAAGAAAATTACTTTGTGCTGTTCTTTCCAGCTATACTATTTGATCCCCAGCATGCCACATCCGCAATGTAGCTGAAATCCGAAGTGCTTATTCAAATCCACGTCCCACCTCTTTGGGGACCTGCTGGACCCACCTGGAGGCCAAACAGTGGCACAAGACCATTCTCACTTTCTGCCGGCGACCTCATTACGTGTTTTCATATCTTGGCTTCCTGTCATATAAAAATACTGAAGGCTGGGCTATTAAAAGCAAACCAAATAGTCTTCTGATTGATTTCATCCAGCTTTTTTGGTTGTCTGGCTTGATTTTCTTTAAAACAGCCTTTTGCCTCGTGTTTTGAATAGGTTTCCTTCTGTGCAGCTGACGACTGCAGCCTCTCTAGATGGCACCTCTGTCAGCTGAGAAAGCTCAGCTAGACTTTTTTTCTTCCTCAGTAAAAATAGATGTTTTCTGATTGGAGCATATGGAATTTTCTCTGCATTGTCACACGCTGATCACTCATCAATATAAGTCTTTACTGTCTCTTAAGAAATAGTTTCCAAGTGTCTTTTTGAGAAATGGGAAGAGAGGCCA
>SJYX01004711.1:70966-87142 GCA_006410675.1 Oreotragus oreotragus
CAGGCTCCCCCGTCCCTGGGATTCTCCAGGCAACAACACTGGAGTGTGTTGCCATTTCCTTCTCCAATGCATGCAAGTCAAAAGTGAAAGGGAAGTTGTCACTCAGTCGTGCCCAGCTCTTAGCGACCCCATGGACTGCAGCCCACCAGGCTCCTCCATCCATGGGATTTTCCAGGCAAGAGTACTGGGGTGAGGTGCCATTGCCTTCTCCAATGACTGTACATATATATATATATGTAAATATTCAGCCTTAAAAAAAGAATGAAATAACGCCATTTGCAGCAGAATGGATGAATCTAGAGACTGTCATACTAAATGAAATAAGCCAGACAAAGATAACTACCACACATCACTTATATATGGACTCAAAAAAACACACACGAACTGATAGACAAAGCAGAAACAGACCCACAGGCACAGAAAGCACACTTTTGGCTCCCAAGGGGAAATGGGGGACAAATCAGGAGTTTGGATTAATATACACACGTTACTCTGTACAAAACGGATGACCAACAAGGCCCTACTGCATAGCACAGGGAACTATGCTCAATGTTTTTTAATAACCTACAAGGGAAAAGAATCTGAAAAAGAATATAAATATATATAAATTTAAAACAACCTCATTTGCAATTCCATCAGAATCATAAAATATTTAAGAACAGATTTAACAAGATGCACAAACCTCTGCACTGAAAACTATAGTGCATTGTCAAGAGAAATTAGAGAAATCCTAAGTAATGGAGAGATACATTCACTGGTTGGAACACTCAGTGCTGTTAAGATGACAGTTCTTCTCAAGCTGATCTGTATATTCAAGTTGATAACTCAGTCACAGTCAAAATCTCAGCAGATTTTTAAAATAAAAATTGGCAAGCAGATTCTAACACTTGTATGGAAATTCAAAGAACCTAGACTATCTAAAGAAATCCCTTCAGAGGAAAACCAAGTTGGAGAAGTTAAACTACCTGATTTTAAGATTTGTCAAAAACTACAGAAATCAAGACACAGGATAAAGTGTGATCCAGCAGAAGGGTTGACAGATTGATGGAGGATGTGGAGACCCCAGTAACAGATCCTCACTGACATCACCTGATTTTCAGCAAAAACACCAAAGAAATAACAAGCAAGGACAATCCTCTCAGCAAATAGTGTTGAAATAGCTAGATAACCATTCGGTAAAAAAAAAGAGATCTTGACTCCTTCTCATACCCTACACTGCAGTGATTTGCTTTAGATCACCGCTAAACCCATAATTTCTGCTTTATTGACTATGCCAAAGCCTTTGATTGTGTGGATCACAATAAACTGTGGAAAATTCTGAAAGAGATGGGAACACCAGACCACCTGCCCTGCCTCTTGAGAAACCTATATTCAGGTCAGGAAGCAACAATTAAAACTGGACATGGGACAACAGACTGGTTCCAAATAGGAAAAGGAGTATGTCAAGGTTATATATCGTCACCCTGCTTATTTAACTTATACGCAGAGTACATCATGAAAAACTCTGGATTGGAAGAAACACAAGCTGGAATCAAGATTGCCAGGAGAAATATCAATAACCTCAGATATGCAGATGACACCACCCTTATGGCAGAAAGTGAAGAGGAACTCAAAAGCCTCTTGATGAAAGTGAAACTGGAGAGTGAAAAAGTTGGCTTAAAGCTCAACATTCAGAAAAAGAAGATCATGGCATCTGGTCCCATCACTTCATCGGAAATAGATGGGGAAACAGTGGAAACAGTGGCAGACTTAATTTTGGGGGCTCTAAAATCACTGCAGATGGTGATTGGAGCCATGAAATTAAAAGACGCTTACTCCTTGGAAGGAAAGTTACGACCAACCTAGACAGCATATTGAAAAGCAGAGATATTACTTTGCCGACTAAGGTCCGTCTAGTCAAGGCTATGGTTTTTCCAGTAGTCATGTATGTATGTGAGCATTGGACTGTGAAGAAAGCTGAGCATTGAAGAATTGATGCTTTTGAACTGTGATGTTGGAGAAGACTCTTGAGAGTCCCTTGGACTGCAAGGAGATCCAACCAGTCCATTCTAAAGGAGATTGGCCCTGGGTGTTCATTGGAAGGACTGATACTAAAGCTGAAACTCCAGTACTTTGGCCACCTCATGCGAAGAGTTGACTCATTGGAAAAGACTCTGATGCTCGGAGGGATTGAGGGCAGGAAGAGAAGGGGACGACCGAGGATGAGATGGCTGGATGGCATCACGGACTCGATGGATGTGAGTCTGAGTGAACTCCAGGTGTTGGTGATGGACAGGGAGGCCTGGTGTGCTGCGGTTCATGGGGTCGCAAAGAGTCGGACACGACTGAGCGACTGAACTGAACTGAACTGAAAACCATAAGACTTTTAAAAGAAAATATAAGAGAAAATCTTTGTGACTTAAGAGTAATCAAATATTTCCTAAATAGGTCACAGAAGGAAATAACCATAAAAGAAAAAAGAAAGATTTTATTCAAATAAAAGCTTCTCAGACTTTCTTAGTGGCACAGTGGTTAAGAATCTGCCTGCCAGTGCAGAGGACATGAGTTTGATCCCTGGACCAAAAAGCTTCCGTTCGCTGCAGGGCAACTAAGCCCACGCGCCCCAGCTGTGAAACCCGAGCTCAGGAGCCCAGAGCTGCGACTGCTGAGTCCACGCATCCAGAGCCTGTGCTGCACAGCAAGAGACGCCCTGAAATGAGGTGCGCGCATCACAGCGAAGAGTGACGCCCGCCCGCCCAGAGAGAGCAGGTGCACAGCGGCAAATACCCAGCACAGCCAGAAAGAAAGAAAGAAACGGTCCACACACACAAGATCCGCATAAAAACGCCTCATCAAGGAAATAACTAGGCAAGCCACAACTTAAAAACATACAAAAAGTACATCTAAAATAAGCTCAAAATGGATTAAAGACCTGAATGTAAGCCCAGAAACTATAAAACTCTTAGAGGAAAACATAGGCAGAACACCCTTTGACATAAATCACAGCAGGATCCTCTATGACCCACCTCCCAGAGCAATGAAAATAAAAACAAAAATAAACAAATGGGACCTAGTTAAAAGATTTTGAACAGCAAAACAAACTATAAACAAGGTGAAAAGACAGCCCTCAGAATGGGAGGAAATATTAGCAAATCAAACAACCGACAAAGGATTAATCTCCAAAATATACCAGCAGCTCATTCAGCAAAACACCAGAGAAACAACTCGATCAAAAAGTGATCAGAAGACCTAAACAGACATTCAGAGAATACATACAGATGGCTAATAAACACATGAAAAGATGCTCAGCGTCGTTCATTATTAGAGAAATGCAAGCCAAAACTACAGAGAGGTATCACCTCACACCACTCAGAATGGCCATCATCAGAAAGTCTACAAACAATGCTGGAGGCTGGGTGGAACAATGGAGCCCTCTTGTACTGTTTGGGAATGCAAATTAATGCAGCCACTTTGGAGGACAGATAATACTAGGACTAAACCTATCATAGGACCCAGCAATCCCACTACTGGGCATATACCCTGAGGAAACCATAGTTGGAAAAGATACACGCACCCCAGTATTCATCATAGCACTATTTACAGTAGCTAGAACTAGATGTCCATTGACAGATGAATGGATAAAGAAGCTGTGGTAAATATATTCAATAGAGTATTACTCGGCCATAATAGTCAACATAGACTCAGTTCTAATACAGTGAAAAAAACTAGAGCCTATTATACAAGCGAAGCAAGTCAGAAAGAGAAAGACAAATATCATTTATTAATGCACAGGCAGATGGTACTGATGTTCCTATTTGCAGGGAAACAGTGGAGACACAGAGCAGACTTGCGGATACAGTGGGGGAAGGAGAGGGTGGGACAAACTGAGAAAGTAGCGTTGGAACATGTGCATTACCGTAGGTGAAGCAGATAGCCAGTGAGAGCTCCCTGCGTGATGCAGAGAGCTCAAGCCAAGTGCTCTGTGACAACACAGAGGTGTGGGATAGGGTGGGAGGTTGCAGGGAGGTTCAAGAGGGAAGGGACATACATATATCTATGGCTGATTCATGTTGATGTATGGCAGAAACCCACACAATATTGTAAAGCAACTAGCTTCCAATTAAAAATGAATTTTTTTTTAAAGAGAAGAAAAAAAAAAAAAGAGAGAGAGAGAAGTACCACCAAATGTTTGCAAAACTGTGGAGCAACCAGGACTCTCACACGTCATTGGCAGGAGTGTAAAACAGCCTAACCACTTTGGGAAAAGGCTTGCAATTTAAAAAAAATTAAACATATACCTATTCTCTGGCCAAGCAGTTCCAATACTAGGTATTTACCCAAGAGAAACAGCATATATGCCCATCAGCAGACTTGAACAGCAATAATCAAAATGGTTTTATTTGTAATAGCCAACAATAGGGGAAATCCTCACTGTCCATCAACAGAACAGGTGAACAAACAGTTTTGATATAATGAAATACTGCTCAGCCTCAGAAAGGAAGGAACTGCTGATACAAACAACACAGGGAATCTCGAGATTGGCGTGAAGATGTGGGCAGACAGGACAGTGCCCCCGAAGACACCCAAGCAGAAGTCTCTGGACCTGTGAGCATGTCAGGGCCCTTGGCAAAGACCAGCTGCTCTTAAACGGGGCAGTTCTCCTGAACTATCCAGGTGGGCCCAGTGAAATCAACCGGGTCTTTAAAAGTCAAAGAGGGGGGCAAAAAAGAGTGCTGGGACATGAACGCTAGATTGGCCAAGGCTGGATTCGAAGATGGAGGAAGGGGTGGAGTCTGGTTACCAAAAGTGGGGCTTGGCTGCTCGAACGCCAATAAACAGGCAAGGATGGCGGAAAGGAAAGCTTGCTTCATTTCAGAGGCCAGCAACCTAGTGGGAGGGTGAACTACTGTCCAAGGGCTTTCTCCTTGCCACTGACAGTCAGAAAAAGAGCTTTTGTAAGCAGAGGGAGGGGCTGCAGGCAGAAACACCACATTCATTCCCGGCAGTCGTCTTCAAACTGGTCAGCAGCTGTCCGACCATCATCGTGTTGGTGGTTTTCGGTAGTTACTCTTCCTTTGCAGGCTCCTCCATTACAGACGTAAGGATTTGTTCTCATTTCTTTGGGGCTGGTTCTCAGAACTGTGACAGCTTATGGACTTTCCTCGTGGCTCAGCTGGTAGAGAATCCACCTGCAGTGCTGGAGACGCAGTTTGACCCCTGGGTTGGGAAGATCCCCTGGAGAAGGGAACGGCCACCCACTCCAGTATTCTGGCCTGGAGAGTTCCATGGACTGTATAGTCCGTGGGGTCACAGAGTCGGACATGACTGAGGGACTTTCACTTTCACTTCACCCAGTGACTGGTGTCCTTACAAGAAGAGAGGAACGTGGACACAGGCACTCTGGGGAGGGGCCCGGAGTGCGCTGAGGACGGAGGCAGAGACCAGGGTGACGCGGACGGCGGCCAGGAAAGGCCCGGAGGAGCAGGGAGCGTCCTCCCCCAGCCCTGAGAACAGCACGGCTCTGCCCGCGCTCCTGAGTGTGGACTTCCGGCCTCCGGGCTGGGAGAGAACAAACTGCTGATAGTTCCAGCCGTCCAGACTGTGCTGACTTGCTGCGGCAGCCCCAGGAAGGAATAAAGCAAGACCTGTCACCCTCGCTCCCCCTCCGTCCCGCGCAGACCGCCAGACCTGCCGTCCCAGCAGGCGACCGGATGGGGCCGCAGCCGGAGCCCAGCTGCAGGCGGGTTCCCAAAGCCTCCCTGCGTGCCCGGCACTGTGACCAGAGCCCCTCCCCGCGCGGGCAGAGCTGGACGCCTGGCCGTGTTTCTCGAGCAGATGACGGGCTGGAAGAGAGCCTGTTGCCCGAGGACAACCCGATTCTTCTGCAGCGACTCCTGAGTGTCAGCAGGTTCGAGCCAGCATCGCCCCAGTGTGGAGGGAGAAGGGACAGACGGTGGTCGTGGGGGCCCGCAGCCCCCAAGAGGGGCTGGCGTTCTGGAAAGGCCAGAAGACGCTCCTTCCCTCCCTGGGCCTGCGGTCTGCGCACAGGCTCCCGGAGTTGGCACTCAGGAACCACCGCTTGGTCTGTGCTTCCTAAGCAGAGAAGATACACAGCTTTTTTCCCTCCACAGCGTCTCTGGCTGGTCCCCGCTGAAGGCTGAACCGCCCAGAACTGAGAGGGACCTTTGCCAGGTACCACGCACTAGGAGCAGCTTTGGGTGGATTCACAGACAGACCTGAGCAGGTCCTCCAATTTTTTTTTTCCCAGCATTTACTTATTTAGTTGTGGCATGCAGGATCCAGTCCCATGACCAGGGATGGAAGCTGGGCCCCTTGCGTTGGGAGTACAGTCTTAGCCACTGGCCCACCAGGGAAGCCCCAAGTCCCCCGGTTTAATTCTTCCTCCCAGCGTTTAGAGAGCGTGTCCCAGGTCCAGTACTAGGCGTCTGTGTTCCAGGACACCAGAGACATGAGATTCTGAAGCCAGAGACTTACGGTGAGACAGAGAGGATCCCCCGCACGCTTGCTGGACGTGGCCCTGTCCCGGCTCTGGCTGCTGGACGTGAGAGGACCGCTGTCCCTCCCAGCAGAGGCCTGAGAAGCCGCTTTCCCTTTGCTGCCTCTTCCACCCTGACTGTTGCCCACAGGTCTGAACCCGAGTCAGAAGTCACGGGCGCCTGTGAACTCAAATGCCAGAAGAAAGTTACATCTTTATTGGCAAACTCTAGCCGGTCTTTAGCATTTCCTTCAGTTATGAGGACCGGCAAGAACACAGCTGCACCGGGAGGGTGATTTTGTGTTAACAGAAATCACACGTGGGGACTTTGCTGGCGATCCAGTGGCTAAGCCTCCGTCTTCCCATGCAAGGTGTGCAGGTCTGATCCCTGGTCAGGAAGCTGAGATCCCACATGCCTTGCGAACCCCAACCCCCTCCAAAAACAACAACAACAACAAACCCCCATAAAACAGAAACAATATTGTAGCAAATTCAACATCGACTTTTAAAATGGTCTGTATCAAAAAATCTTTAAAAAGAAATTCAGTTCAGTTCAGTTCAGTCGCTCAGTCGTGTCCGACTCTTTGCGACCCCATGAATCGCAGCACGCCAGGCCTCCCTGTCCATCACCATCTCCCGGAGTTCACTCAGACTCACGTCCATCGAGTCCATGATGCCATCCAGCCATCTCATCCTCGGTCGTCCCCTTCTCCTCCNGAGCGAGGCCCACCCTGGAGCGACAGGACCGCCAGGAGCTGTTTTCACAGCCTTTAACGTGAGATGAGTGCCCTGCCCTGCTCCCCCCCAGGGCTGCTCGGAGGACCCGCTGGGTAACAGCAGCAGGCAACGTGGAGTCACAAATTGCTGCACACGCCTCAGTGATGTGTTGCTGGAGGGCACGTCTGGGTCCCTGCCGTCAGTCCCCTGAGGAATCAGAGAGGAGATCTTGGCTCTGAGAGGCTGACAGCAGGGACTGGCTGGCCGCCAGGGAGGAAACTATGCAGACGGCAGGAGCCGGAGGGGAGGAGGCACCCGCGAGACGCGCCTCCCAGCTGACGGAGCCCTCATCAGCACCCCACAGGCCGGGACGATGCCGGTGAGCCCCGGGTGAGCCGCTCGGCCGGGGTGAGATTCCAGGATGAAACAGGCGTGTCACTAGGGGTCTCTCCCTTGCTCCTTCAAGGTTATAATGTCAAATGGGTGTCAGAGCCCCTGAACACCTGCCCACAGGTCCTAGCTGAGGAGGCAATGCCTAGAATCAGCCAGGCCTCCTGGTCTACCCAGCCACGTGGCTCCGCGTGACCACACAGCCGGCAGGGAGCAGCAGGGGCAGGACCAGGACCCGGTGGAAGGATCCAGGGGCATTCGGTGTGCTGATGTCTGGGGGGAAAACGTCACATTCTAGGCTTAGCCCAGCTAGGTGTACGCGTTGCCCTCGGGTCACAGGTCCCCACGCTGAGACGGAAACGCCTGGCTTGTGGCTCCGAGTTTCCGTGTCCTGGTGCCTCCTCCCTCTGCTCCAGCCTCGGCTGGGGGAGGCCCCAGGCTGAGCTGGGTTTCCATGGAGGTGACCGGCTCGGAGCGCTCAGCTCTGGACGCCTGCGAGAGCACCTTATATAACACCTGCTGCAGAGGGGCAAGGATGCCCGGTGGCCTTGACCTTCTGAGAGTCTTCGGGGAGGTCTGGAGAGAGATTGGATTCTGTTCTGTTCTGGAAGCCACAGGGATGGGAGGGGGGACTCTCTCCTGAAGGAATGAGATGGAGTGTGGACACAGAGAGACAGCTGGCTGGGAGACGTCGCTGTGGCCAGGGACGGCCCCCGGGGGCCTCCGCCTCACATGGGAGGTTTTAGGTGTCGCCTCCTTGGAGGAGGAGCAGGAAGATGGAGGGGCTGGGCTTCTCCTGTCTGTAGCCCTGGGCTCACTGCCCCTCACCCGAGCAGGCTGCTCGGTGAACCACTGTTGAATAGATGAATTAACAAGCGAAAACTATACTGGGTGGGAAGCAGAGTGGCAGAGGACGGGACACAGACTCTCCTCGGAAAACATCCAGCAGCCACAGCCCACACCTGTCTCTTATACACATCTAAAATAAAGTCTGACACTGTTTCCACTGTTTCCCCATCTATTTCCCACGAAGTGATCGGACCGGATGACATGATCTTCATTTTCTGAATGTTGAGCTTTAAGCCAACTTTTTTGCTCTCCTCCTTCACTTTCATCAAGAGGCTTTTTAGCTCCTCTTCACTTTCTGCCATAAGGGTGGTATCATCTGCATATCTGAGGTTATTGATATTTCTCCTGGCAATCTTGATTCCAGCTTGTGTTTCTTCTAGTCCAGTGTTTCTCATGATGTACTCTGCATATAAGTTAAATAAGCAAGGTGACAATATACAGCCTTGACGTACTCCTTTTCACTTTCACATTACATTCTTTGTTATCCTATGTGCTTTTAAAAATGTATTTTAAAACATTATTCTGAGAAAGAGCCCATTCACCAGACCACCGAAAGTGGGCCCATGGCATAAACAAAAGGTGAAGCCCAGCGATAAGGTGAAAGGGGGCCCCCGGAGCCAGCAGGCCAGGAGCCTGGCCCCCGAGTCACCAGAGGGAACCTGCGCAACAAGAAACACGGGGCGCTGGACACCCCAGGAGAGAGGAGCGAACTTGCCGGGGGTGGGGAGCCCCTGAAATGCCGCGCGTGTTATTACAGCAGCTGGATCGTCCAGCCAGCGCAGGACACAGCAGACGGTGCACGGGGGCAGACAGGTCTGTAAGGCGGAGGGCCTGGTTCACGCCCCCGTGGACCCTGCGGTCCGGCTCCCCTCCCCTCGCCCACAGCACCATCCTGCAGGAGAGGCGGCTCTGCTCCAGCCCGAGTCAGGCTGACGATGGACGGCTCCTCCAGCGGGTCTGCAAAGCTCTGCCCAGCCCACCCTTCTCCTGGTGAGACTCACTGCCCGCGAGGGTAGGTCATCCCCCCTCGGGCCTTGGAAACGAGGCCACAGGTCACGTGGGGTGCTGACATCGCAAAGGTTAAGGAGGCGTTGAAACGGCTGTAGAACGACACCCTTTTCTGCAAAGGGATGGGGCTCGGAAGGCTGTGTAGCCTGCCACTCTTGTCCCACCGGGGCGGGTGGGCAGCCGCGTCCAAGCCGGAACACAGCCATGTCCGGGGAATGCTGAAAGCACGGAAACTCGCGGCAAGCAAGAGGGCGTGGGGATGGGGGTTTGGGGGAGGACTGGGCCGCTCCCCCGCCCACCAGGCCCCCACCTCTTGCCAGACGCAGTCCAAGCCCTTCATCCCTGCCGCGCCGGCCCGTGTCCGCTCCAGAGCGAGGCAAGCGAGTCGGGGACACGGCGCCTCCGGGAATGCGGGCCAGGTTCCCCGTCTCCCCTGGACCCTCACGACCCCGGGCCCCTGCCCTGGGCTCGTTGCTGCTCTTACCGGCCCAGCCCCGTCTGTGCTGCTGGCTCCACACTGCCTCTTCATCGCCGTCTCGGCAGTTGTGAGTGGACGTGGGTCTGGGTCCTGGATCTAGACCCCAGTCCTACATCTCCCTGACCGGAGGGGCGTGGGGCAGAGAGGGGGCTGCTGGACCCCTGGGGCAGGCTGGAGTGGGGTCACCGGGGCTGTGAGACCGCGCCATTCCGGGTCCCCTGCGGGGGCACCTTCTCACTCGCCACCGGGCGGAGACGTCACCCGGGGCCCTGCGAAGATGCAGACTCTGGCCTGCCGGTCTACGTGGGGCCTGAGACTCTGCATTTCTAACCAGAGCGAGGCCCACCCTGGAGCGACAGGACCGCCAGGAGCTGTTTTCACAGCCTTTAACGTGAGATGAGTGCCCTGCCCTGCTCCCCCCCAGGGCTGCTCGGAGGACCCGCTGGGTAACAGCAGCAGGCAACGTGGAGTCACAAATTGCTGCACACGCCTCAGTGATGTGTTGCTGGAGGGCACGTCTGGGTCCCTGCCGTCAGTCCCCTGAGGAATCAGAGAGGAGATCTTGGCTCTGAGAGGCTGACAGCAGGGACTGGCTGGCCGCCAGGGAGGAAACTATGCAGACGGCAGGAGCCGGAGGGGAGGAGGCACCCGCGAGACGCGCCTCCCAGCTGACGGAGCCCTCATCAGCACCCCACAGGCCGGGACGATGCCGGTGAGCCCCGGGTGAGCCGCTCGGCCGGGGTGAGATTCCAGGATGAAACAGGCGTGTCACTAGGGGTCTCTCCCTTGCTCCTTCAAGGTTATAATGTCAAATGGGTGTCAGAGCCCCTGAACACCTGCCCACAGGTCCTAGCTGAGGAGGCAATGCCTAGAATCAGCCAGGCCTCCTGGTCTACCCAGCCACGTGGCTCCGCGTGACCACACAGCCGGCAGGGAGCAGCAGGGGCAGGACCAGGACCCGGTGGAAGGATCCAGGGGCATTCGGTGTGCTGATGTCTGGGGGGAAAACGTCACATTCTAGGCTTAGCCCAGCTAGGTGTACGCGTTGCCCTCGGGTCACAGGTCCCCACGCTGAGACGGAAACGCCTGGCTTGTGGCTCCGAGTTTCCGTGTCCTGGTGCCTCCTCCCTCTGCTCCAGCCTCGGCTGGGGGAGGCCCCAGGCTGAGCTGGGTTTCCATGGAGGTGACCGGCTCGGAGCGCTCAGCTCTGGACGCCTGCGAGAGCACCTTATATAACACCTGCTGCAGAGGGGCAAGGATGCCCGGTGGCCTTGACCTTCTGAGAGTCTTCGGGGAGGTCTGGAGAGAGATTGGATTCTGTTCTGTTCTGGAAGCCACAGGGATGGGAGGGGGAACTCTCTCCTGAAGGAATGAGATGGAGTGTGGACACAGAGAGACAGCTGGCTGGGAGACGTCGCTGTGGCCAGGGACGGCCCCCGGGGGCCTCCGCCTCACATGGGAGGTTTTAGGTGTCGCCTCCTTGGAGGAGGAGCAGGAAGATGGAGGGGCTGGGCTTCTCCTGTCTATAGCCCTGGGCTCACTGCCCCTCACCCGAGCAGGCTGCTCGGTGAAGCACTGTTGAATAGATGAATTAACAAGCGAAAACTATACTGGGTGGGAAGCAGAGTGGCAGAGGACGGGACACAGACTCTCCTCGGAAAACATCCAGCAGCCACAGCCCACACATTGCGGAAACCTAGACCACTCCACGTGTATGCCCACGCCTCTCCCACCGCTGAGTTCCCATGTTCTTTTCTTTAGGACAGACGGACGCTGGTAAGATAACTCCCCCAGGCATCAGCTGGGTGTCCCAGCAACGCTCAGCTCCACAGTTTCTGGATGGACCTTTCCCGCGGCCGCTCAGTCATTCCCAACAGAAGGCGCCCTGGCCCCGGACACCCGCCCACCCGGGGCCACACTCTGCCCCGCTGGCCCCGGACACCCGCCTGCTCACTCTCTCTCCCCCCTGCTCTGCCGGCTCCTTCAACAGCTCAGATCCCCCGCCGTGGACAGCCATCCACCCCAGCACCGGGTCCAGCACCGCCTGGCCTGAGCCCCCCGAGCCCCCAGTCCTGAGCCTCCCGTCTCTCCCTCATCACCTCACCTCTGTGTCACCTGGTCCCCAAGAGGCTGCCAGCCCTACCTCCCGCTAGGCATCCCACCACCCAGCCATCTCTGCAGGCTGTGTCCAGGAGGACTGCAAGCTCTCACGCTGGAAACCTGGCTTGGATGACACCAGTCTCTGCTGAAACCCCAGGACCGGCCGCGCCCAATCAGGGCCTCTGGTCCCCAAGCCGGGCCGCTCACGCCTCGCCTCGCCCCGCCCGCGGTGACTTCCTCGCCCCGTACACGTCCCACTCTGTGTTGCTGCCCTCACCCCTCAGCTGGACGCGGAGGCCCCACCTTGCTCCTCCGGCACCCTCCCAACCAGCTCACACGCCAGCGGCGGCGTCTGTACCGTGGAGGGCGTTTCTCACTCCCGGCCTGTGCAGCTCGGACATCTCTCCTGAACGCACTATTCACCCAAATGTGTATTAGTGAAGTGAAGTCGCTCAGTCGTGTCCGACTCTTTGCGACCCCATGGACTGTACCCTACCAGGCTTCTCTGTCCGTGGGATTCTCCAGGCAAGAATACTGGAGTGGGTTACCATTTCCTTCTCCAGGGGATCTTCCCGACCCAGGGATCGAACCCGGGTCTCACGCATTGGCGGCAGACGCTTTAACCTCTGAGCCACAGGGAAGACCCTGTGTGTATCAAGCTCCTAGAAGTCTGGGACTGTGTCCGTGCCTTATTTTCCTTTGTACCCTTTCCAGTCCCTTAAGACGACGGCCTACTAAATTATTTTATCATGAGGATACTATGAAGCATTCCCTGGACGTATCAGGGCAAAAATATCATTGACTCAATAAACAAAAGGTTAAGAGAGGCAGCTCACAGGTCTCTCTGCAGTTAGTAACAGATTCTGAATCATTGCCGGTTAAGGTGGACACGCACTCAGACGGGGCCTGTTTGCTTGGAGCCTCTTGTGCTTCCTTCGTCCTGTGGCTCAGCACGGAGCCCCGGGTGGAGAAGCGCAGGCACGGGGCTTCTTTCCACACCCGCCCCTTGCCCACTGGGCGGCCCACAGGGCCTTGGTGGTGGGGAGGACACTGAAGTCAAGGACGGGTCTGGGTGGCGGGCTGGGCACAGCCTTGCGGGGCCCCTGGCGCGTTGCAGGCTCCCCGTTTTCCCTCTCAAGACTCACAAAAACAGCAGCCCCTCCTGCGACCGGCGTCTCGCTGGGGCAGAACCATCAGATGACACCCGGTGGGCACTGATGTCCACTGTGCTGAAACACAGAATTTTTCATTCCCAGAAATTCTCCCTGTGCCTCCTGCCCACGGGGGGCTCCTGTGGTCCACAGGAGATGGGGGAGGCTTGAAGACCAACTCTGTCTGCTGCCCGACACCTTCAGGGGAGAGGGCACCGGCTGAGACGTGCGTGCAGGGTGTGGACCCTCCCCGACACAGAGCTGCCTTGGCTGGACACGCTGCGGGCTTCGCCGGCCGGGCTGAGCGCGCCTGAGGCAGAGCTGTGCGTGCGGCGAGGGGCGCTCTCTCCTGCGGGATCAAGGACCTTTCTCTCCCTCCTGCTCTCCCAGAAGGGCCCGCCGGCTCCTCCAGCCTTCCCTGGACCAAGCTGCCTCTCACAGGGGCTTCCAGAGCTGCGTCTGTGCAGCCCGAGGAGGCCCAGCTCACAGAAGCACCCTGGTCCCGCCAGCCGTGTCAGCGCCCAAGCGGGAGGCGCGGCAGCGCAAGCTGTTCACACCGGTGTTATCACAGCTTCGCAGAGCCCACGCTAGAGACGCCCTCCCAGCCTCAGGAAGGGCTCTGTGGACTTGGGGGGCTCGCCGAGCACAGCTGTGTCGCTGGGCTGGCCCTCAGCTCGCCGGGGACACACCTGAGACGGCGTGCGCTCACTTCACCCCTCAGCCAAGGTGGGGACCGTCCTCTGGGCGGGAGCACACGGCAGGTAACTGGGGTAGGACAACTGAGCATCCTGTTAGAACTCTTGCTGCTGAACATGCATCCTCCTCTTCCATCTCACGCTCACACTGTGTGTCTTCCGTAAGAATTCTAGTACAACGCGCACACGCCTGGGCGGCCTGGACTCTAACACTGCGCCCCGATGCTTGCCAAGACGGTAAGGCTTCCCTCCCTCTCGGTCCCTGCCCTCCCTCGGAAGTGCTGGGGTCCAGTGATGAGGACTCGTAGGGGGGAGGGGATGGGAGGACCACCAAGGCCCAGCCTGGGGTGCCGACGCTCGACGCTCGTGTGGGGTCAGCCTCAGGGTCAGGAGGTGGAGCCATCATACAAGCAAAGATGCTGAGGGTCACGGGAGCCGGGTTTGTGGACAAAAGTTACAACGTGGAAAAGGAGAAAGCTGCCGTAAGCTCTCCAGCATTCAGCTGGAATCGGAAGTGTCGGTGTGAACCCATGATTTGCAGTACATACGGATCAATACTGAAGCTGAAGTTCCAATACTTTGACCACCTGATGTGAAGAGCCGACTCATCTGAAAAGACCCTTGATGCTGGGAAAGATTGAAGGTGGGAGGAGAAGGGGACAACAGAGGATGAGATGGTTGGATGGCATCACCAACTCGGTGGAGTTGAGTTTGGGTAAACTACGGGAGTTGGTGATGGACAGGGAGGCCTGGAGTGCTGCAGTCCATGGGGTCACAGAGAGTCGGACACGACTGAGCGGCTGAACTGAACTGGATCAATACAGAAACACGCGCAGATGTCAATGGTAGAAAGACATCTTTTCTTTCGAGGTAAGGCTGGTTCCGGTGGTGGAAAGCATGACATGACGCTCTGTCACACTAGGCTCAGGGCAAAGGGGCAGCGTGGAGGACAGAGCCCAACAATGCAGTGACTGGGCTGGGCCCCAGGTCAGACCAGACCTGCGGCTGCCGTTTCAGCTGCTGAAGCTAATTTACTTCCTTCATTTTAAAGAGTACTGGGGTGGGGAAATGGCAACCCACTCCAGTGTTCTTGCCTGGAGAATCCCAGGGATGGGGGAGCCTGGTGGGCTGCTGTCTATGGGGTCACACAGAGTCGGACACGACTGAAGTGACTTAGCAGCAGCAGCATTTTAAAGAGAGCGTCCATGTTTGTTGCTGTTGTCATTTGTAACTGTTAAGGGCCACACTGATAAGCACACATTCCTATCAAGCTTCTGCGATGGTACCCTCTTGTATTCATGTTGTTGAGATGTGAACGTGAAATAAACACCTATGAACACGATCATGGATTACTAACACACTCGAGAGCTAAGATTTCCACCCTTTGGTAATCTGCATCCCAGATCTCGCACCTGCAGTAGGGGGCACCCCACTGTCCCCCACATCCCCACATCACTGGGCTTCTGGGTGTTGTCATAGACTAGATCCTCAGTTACAGCAACATTATGTTATGTTCATCGATTTAAATGGAGCGCCCCCTCAGGGAGATGCATAGCGTGTGCGTGCCGAGTCCCTCGGTTGCGTCCGTCTCTTGCGACCCCGCGGACTGCAGCCCGCCAGGCTCCTGTGTCCATGAGGTTTCCCAGGCAAGAATACTGGAGTGGGTCACCATGTCCTGGTCCAGGGGATCTTCCCGACCCAGGGACTGAATCCTCGTTTCTTTCATCTTCTGCATTGACAGGCAGGTTCTTTGCCACCGAGCCACCTGGGAAACCCGTCCTGGATGGGACACTCAAATATTTCTTGATGTGGCCATTTTCAGTCTGAGAAAACAATCCAGGTGGCATTCAAGCCTCTGAGGGGCACGGTACGCCTGAGTATGGGGAGCGTGCTGGACATGGGCTGAATTACTGCTCTCAGCTGCTAGGTGGCCACTGACGAACATGGTCATCTTCGATCCATTGCTGTCTTTCCCAGATTCTTGGACTTACTAAACACCTACCACGTCCAATCTGTCAGGTCACCATGGCAGCAGGAGCTCACATCTCCTGGGGGGAGGTGGGAGGGGGGCTGATGTACCCCAGTAACCTTATCACCATAGGGGCAGGAGGACCTCACATCTCCTGGGGGGTCAGGGGGAATGATGTACCCCAGTAACCATATCACCATAGGGGCAGGAGGTCCTTACATCTCCTGGGGGCGGGGGGGCTGATGCACCCCAGGAACCATATCACCATAGGGGCAGGAGGACCTCACATCTCCTGGGGGGGAGCTGATGTACCCCAGTAACCATATCACCATAGGGGCAGGAGG
>SJYX01004711.1:87769-106030 GCA_006410675.1 Oreotragus oreotragus
CCCCACCCATCACTGTGCTGGTCGACATCTTTGCTGGTAAAAATGAGTCTGTGTTACTCTGTGGACTCAACATCAAAAATGAATAGGAAAAGTTATTGTATAATTTTTTCCATAAAAAAGGGATTATGAATGTCTGACAGCTGCACAGGTATGAAATGTTCCAGGCAAACCTATGCCTAGTCATTGCCGTTTTACAGCTTCTAAACCTACACATGCCAACCCTCTAACCTCCTCCCATCAGCTGAGCCTGGGATGCTAACCCTCTTTCTGTCGGTAGCAAAGGCAAGGCTCATCATGCTGTTGCTCAGTTGCTAAGGCTCGTCCCACAGCCTTCCCTGTCCTTCACTGTCCTCCCAGAGCTTGCTCAGACTCACGTCCATCCATCAGTGATGCCGTCCGTCTCGTCCCGTCGTCCCCTTCTCCTCCTGCCTTCAATCTTTCCCAGCATCAGGGTCTTTTCCATCAGGTCGGCTCTTCCCATCAGGTGGCCAAAGTATTGGAGCTTCAGCTTCAGCATCAGTCCTTCCAGTGAGTACTCAGGGTTGATTTCCTTCAGGACGGACTAGTTTGATCTCCCTGCACTCTGAGGGACTCTCAAGAGTCTTGCCCAGAACCACAGATTGAAACATCAGTTCCTGGGGCTCCGTCTTCTCTATGATCCACCTCTTACATCCGTACTGGAAAACCAGAGCTTTGACTACACTCATTATAGTCACTCAGAAAAACAGATTTTCCGCCACAAAATTTATGTAAAATTGCACCATTTCTCACTGTCTGTTAAAGGTTTTGTCAGGACAAGGAAACCCTAGTTACTGCCACCTCCCTTCTACAGGAAACAAGTCTTCCCATAGACAACACAATAGATTCATCTTCCTACAGAAGCACCAAAGTTTATTTAAAACCTGGGACTGTGTCCTGCTAATTTCATTTCCTGAGCCAAAGCTTTCCAGGGAATGTTTCTTATGCTCACTGAAGGGTTTTTCAGCCCTCTGCAGTGATGAATTTAGCCAACAGAGTTAAATTGTGCAAAAACATTTACAGTACAATTTCAATTGCCTTTAGGACCTGGATTAAATTTTTATTCCTGGTTGGGAGTTCACAAAACACCCAGAAGGATAAAACAGACAATTAGACCATGTGTGTGTCCTTGTCTGGGCAGGATGCAAGCTGGCATGCTCCACAGAGGTCCAGGACACACACGTATCTCTTCCCTCATTAGCCTGATCATTCATTCTCACGATGGCTAGAGGACACTGGTTTGGAGCTAACGCCCCTGCGGATGCTCTGGGGACTCCAGCAGCACAGGTGCCTTAACGGGTGGAGGGGAACCACGAGGGCCTGCACACAGCCGCTGCTCAGCACCCGAGGGCCTCTCACACCCGCCTCCCAGCTGTTCTCACACAGGCCTGCTGCCGCCCCCGGCCTCTGCTCTAGCTGCTTCCATCACTGGGAAGGTTCTTCCTCCATGGATTGCAACCTCATTTCCTTTAGGTCCTCGTTCAAAATCACACTCAGTGACGCCTTCCCAGAAGACCCCGGCTCCGTCTCTGGGGTTCGGGCTCTGAACAGAGCCTTCCATCCTTCTCCGGGCACCCACGGCCTGTCGCCTGATACTTACCGGATTGGACTCAAGTTACCAGTCATTTCATCACTGCTGGTCCTGTGCGCGGGGCCACACAGAAACGTCAATAAAAAGCCACGAGCACTGGCTGGACGAAGATCCTGTTAGGAATTGCTAAGCCTGCTCCTGATTTTATCCCATTTGGTCCACATCCGATATCTTAGGACCGTCGACATTTTGCTTCATTTCACTCTTCAGTGCCACACAGAAACGTCAATAAAAAGCCACGAGCACTGGCTGGACGAAGATCCTGTTAGGAATTGCTAAGCCTGCTCCTGATTTTATCCCATTCGGTCCACATCCGATATCTTAGGACCATCGACATTTTGCTTCATTTCACTCTTCAGCTGCCCTTCACTGTTACACCAGCCTGCTCAAGTTTCAGCCTACCCTCAAGAAATGCTCAGACTGTATAATAATTAATGTATTTTATTTTAAAAATTATAGCCAATTTAAAAAGCACGCAGGCAGATTTTAGAAAGACTGGTGTCCGAGGAATATCAGCAGACTACTGCTTTTCTTGATTCTCCAAAGCTATAAAATAAATTCAGTTCAAATGTGAAGCTTTATTTAAATTTACCGGCTTATCCCGAAATGACGAAGTAGAAACCTTTGCCTTGAGCCATGTATTTGCAAAATGAGTCAGAAGAAACAACAGCCGCCTTTTGAACGCCTCTCCAGGGGACAGAGGCTCGCCCCAGTGAGGCCCGGCCGAGGCGATGGCCTGGGCGCAGATGAAGCCTCTGTCACGTTTCCTCCTTCCCCTTCGCTGAGGAGCCAGACGCAAATGAGCAGAGGGAGAGGCAGATGCCCTTGGCTGCCAGGCAGCAGGGAAACTCAGGGGACAGGAGGGCGGACCGCGGCGCGTGTGAGCCTGGGGCCCAGGGGAGCCCTGCAGAGGCCGCGTGTGGCCCCAGCCTGGACGTGTGGCCCCAGCCTGGACGTGGAGAGCAGGGTGACCCTCCCTCCCTTAGGGAAAGAGACGGCGAAAATCTGACTCGGATTTGCGCCGCGCCGCGCCGCTCGGCTCCCTCTGGACGAAGCTTCGTCTGTCGCTGATCCGTCGCTAAGCACGTCTGTCTTCAGAGCCGCCTGAGCCTGGACACACTTCATCGCTCAGAGGGGCCCCGCCTCCAGGCAGCACCTCGGGGGACACAGACCTGCCCCCAGGGGCCTCCTCAGTCCAGCGCCTGAGGACTGATGCCGCCTTCCTGGGGAAGAAGGGGGAGCGGCTGGACTGCCTGCCCTGCGGGACTTCCAGTCTGCAGGGAGCAGCACCTATGCCGTGGGGGTGTGGGCTGGCACTGGGCACACACCCAGATTCCCCTCCGCTGACCCCCTACGCACACACAGAGCATCCAGGGGACACTGGGCCATTCTCACCAGCCCCCCAAGGGAGACGCTGGCAGGTGACCGCAGAACAGGAGCCAACAGCCCTGAGGCCCGAGGCAGAGACTCCCTCCAGCACCGCGCCCCACCTCCCTGCACCCCCCGAGCCCCGCCATCCGTCTGCAGCCTGGGCTCCTGCTTGAGGGCTGGTCCTGACAGCCCCCAGCATGTCCTCAGAGCCAAGAGACACAAGGGTGAGCTCTCCTGAATCTGCACCATCAGCCCAGGCTCCAAGTGGGCCTGCCTTATTTTCCAAGGAGGTCACAGAGATTGCCAAAGAAGAGAAAAAGGAAACCAGAGCTTCACTCCAACCACAAGCCAGCCAAGAGGCGGGGATACCCCTTTCGGTGCACCCCCTGCACACCCCACCTTTACAGGGACCACAAGACTCAACTCCCAGACATGAGGTGCAAAGCAGGACAAACAGAACAGGCTCAGGGGAAGGCAGCTGAGAGCTGCTTTTTAAAAAGCAGTGGTCTGTCAATTTCTCTTGCTTTTCAAAGTGGAGATTTACAAACCGCGGCATCAGAGTTTGGTCTCGTTGAGCGGAGGGTATAGGACCGGGCCGTCCTCGCAGACATGCAGGCCCAGGTTCGGCCAAGCTTCCTGCCTGCGGGCCGCCGGCTCCACAGCATGCGAGCAGTTCTGCAGCTGCAGGTCCTTGGAGAAGCACAGCTCCATCTGCCCGAGGAGCTGCACCTCCTGGCCCTGAAGGGAAGAGCGAAGACGCTTCAGAAGGCAGGTCGGAGCATCACGGCGGTTCAAAGAAGACAGAAGACAGGGCTCTGGACCTGGGATCCAGGCTCCAGGAGCGGGACCCCCGCTTCAGAGCTGAACTGGGGCCAGGGCCCAGAGCGGGGGCTGTGGTCACCTCCAGCCCCGCCCCTGAGCCAGCCTGGACGTGGCTGGGGAGGTGACCCCACCTTCAGCTTAGAGATGTACACTTGGACAAAGGTGCGAGCAGACACGCCCACCCACACCACACCTGCATCACAATTGATGAACAGGTAAGCGGCACCCTATCGCTAAGTGAATTTAAGACTTCAGCAGCTGACAGAAGAAAGCACGACTCATCTGGAAGCTGGACAGGAAACGACAGCTGACGGGACTAACGACGTGAGCGCTGCATGACATGCCCACAGGGCCCCATCCCGGCCTCGCCGCCGTCCGGAACAGGAGCCCCCTGTGAGGGAGCAGCTGGCAGAACAGCAGCCCGCCCAGCACGGTGTCAAACAGCAGCCTGTTATTTCACAGCACACACACGCACACGTGGACGTACGCACTTGTACACCTGCACACCCCCCCACCCCCAACACAACTCTGCCCCTGGGAACGCCACGGTGAGCACGCGCTCTCAGAAGACTGCACAGGTCTTCCTGGTAGAGACAGAGGGGATGCCAGAGCAGAGCATATCTGACCTTCTCTAGCAGAAAACACTGGACTTTGGGCACGACTTT
This sequence comes from Oreotragus oreotragus, assembly GCA_006410675.1. Taxonomy (NCBI): domain Eukaryota; kingdom Metazoa; phylum Chordata; class Mammalia; order Artiodactyla; family Bovidae; genus Oreotragus; species Oreotragus oreotragus. The sequence goes on from SJYX01004711.1 coordinate 92,237, forward strand.
GTACACGCTGACAAGCGCATCTCTGATGTCCGACACCTGAAATCGGATAAACTGCATTAGAAATGAAATGTCGGCAGAGGAAACAAACCCGTTACACTGGTTTACACTCGTGTTGACGCAAACATCCAACAGCGGCGTGCTTGGCCCAGAGCGCCCCTGGCTCACGGACACAGCTCGGAGACGCTGGGGATGAACCGCCCCGGCCCCCGGCCCTGTGGGGGACAGCAGACCGGAGTCCACACAAGCGGCGTATGCGGGTCTCCCTTCCCCTCTCAGCCCTGATCCAGGGCCTGCCTGCCGGGCACAAAAGCAGAAGCCCTCCTGCCAGGAGACGGGAGGGCAGGCCCTGCCTGCGCTGACGCCCCGCCTCACGCCTGCAGCACAGAGGAGCTCGGAAAACACACGCTGTGAATTGAAGTCTGTTCTCTGAACGTCATGTTCTCGGCAAGAAAATTCCACTTATCCACTTAAACGTGAGTGCAAGTAACACTGAAGGGGCCTGCAAATGCCCTGCCTCCTGGGCAGATGGACAGAGGACAGCCTGCAGTCCCTCCGGAAGGGCACTGCTCCGCCCGTCCCTACTCTCCACGGATGGAGGAAAACGGCAGATCCACAGAGGGAGACGCAAGTGCTGACTTAGTCACACCAGGTCACAAGACTGAGGGTTCTGGACCCGCCGAGGCACCGGAACTCAGAACTGCTGAAGACAGTGACTTTCGGGTGTTTTCACATTCATATATGGAACAAATACAAAAACTGTCTCCAGAGTGGGGTCAGCTGACTGACACTGTAAAGGGCCCTAGAGCAGAGGCTTCAGGCCCAGGCGGGCAGTGACCACTGCCGGGGGCCAGGCCGTCCACCCACAACTGTGCTCACACCAGGGTGAGCCCTTCTGTACAGGCCACCTGCCAACAGGCTCTGCCGGGTTCCAATTTCTACACTTTTATCGTGAAACAAAGCACAATTACATCATAAAAACAAATCTTCATTTTCTTCTTCAGGTTCACAGAACTATGCTGTCCAACTGCACATTCTATTAATACCAGCCTCGAGGCTGGAACACACTCCTCACTAGGAGACCACTCCAAAACCTGCTCCAAAATCATGTTTCACTAGCCTTGAGTTTACACAAAATATACAGGAAGACAAAATTTAAGTGAAATCTATTTAGAAACCTAATAGTCAAGTAGGAGGGACTGGTTTGCTCACAGCTGAGGTGACACCTGGTCATGGCCGGGCCTTCCCACTTAGCGGGTACACATTAGGTAAGAAGCCAGAAGCAAGACTTACCTGGTAGTAGTGATCGGTAGATGGTTCTATCCCCAATTTTTGGAGCATGCTAAATTTTAAAGCAAAAAAAAATTTAAAAAGCTGTATAATGAAGGTCCGATTTCCTTTCTTGTTGCTATCACACTTCATTTTCATAATACAAACGAAGACCCTCTGAAAGGGAAGTGTGCAGTTTCACTACCCAGAGCCGTAAGTCTGCTGACACAGGCAACACAGGGGTGGCACCCAGGCCGCCCGACCTCCCCTCACCGTGGGCACACGAGTGCCTCATCTGGGCCCCTTTCCGGCACCGGAACCTCTCAGCACCAGTCCGGGTGGCTGCCACCAACGGCAGTAGGCACCACATAACCACCTCCCGCCATGCCTGTCCTGAAGGACAGCCAGCAGCTGACTCTGGATTCCAGGCTTATCCCAACAACCCCAGATTAGATCAATCTTTAAAATACTTTCAACGCCTTGAATTACTTTCTAAAGCACGCGGTTTTAACCTGCTCTCTGTGACCCCGTGGACTGTAGCCCTCCAGGCTCCTCTGTCCGTGAGATTCTCCAGGCAAGAACACTGGAGTGGCTTGCGATGCTCCCCTCCAGATCTTCCCGACCCAGGGACTGAACCTGCGCCTCATGTCTCCTGCACAGCAGGCGGGTCCCTCCCACTGTGCCGCCTGGGAAGCCCAGTGATTTATAACACAGAGCAAAACGGAAAGGATGTGTTTTGACGCCTTAGCTTTAATTTTGTGAGCACTGAGATTTTTCATTTTCCTTGGAGAAGCTGGGAGACTCTGACTTCTCTACAGCGGTTCTACATAGTCTCCATCAGACACTCAGTGGGCAGGAGCGCCCTTCCTCAGCAGGCCCCAGGGAACACACTCTGGGGAGGCCAAGACTCAGCCCGCCCACCCCCGTGGGCCTGGCTGATGCTCCAGGGGTCCCAGAATTCAGTAACTCTGCACTCCCGCATGTGTATGGAAAGGCACGCAGATTCAGGAAGGGTGACCAGGAGGCCCTTAGTGAGTAGTTGTTGGCTGAAAGGACGACTTATTCAAATATTTGACCTTGAAACTTTCAGTAAGCACGCACTCTCCTTTTCCCGCTGGATTCAAATAAAACCTGGGCTGCAGCGTCGGCCGGACTCATGCCGCTTACAAGCCAGGACCATGAGGTCTGTGCTGGTGAACAGGGGGCGCCTTCCTCCCCGGAGTCTGATGAGAGGGAGGTGCCCGGGGGTCTCCCGCGCAGGCGACTTCTCCCAGGACCTATGTGATGAGCCCCTTGAGTCTCTGAGACCACTCCATGCAGCCAGGCCCCCAGGGGTCTGGAAAGGCTCGTGGGAGGAGGTGTGTGTTTCTCAGCACGACTCTGCTGCCCGGTTCCTGGGACCACGGTACCCGAGTCAGGGATGCTGCCCTGGGCAACTCACAGCCCCATTCATCCCCAGGACTGGGGTGTGGGTGTGCAGTGACTCGGGAGACGGGTGCGGGAGGCGGGCCTACAGGCCTGGGTCTCCCACCTGGTCAGCGCCAGCGCCTTATACAGATCCAGACTCTTGCCAAAGTACTTCCTCTGGGAACTGAGGGCGTCCAGCTGCGCGGCGCAGGTCCCATGCTTCCTCCACTCGTGGCTCCTGTCAGGGTGTGTTTAAAAAACACAGCACTGCTTAAAAGGTAATCCTGAAGCAGGAAATGGCACCCCACTCCAGTACTCTCACCTGGAAAATCCCAGGGACGGAGGAGCCTGGTGGGCTATAGTCCATGGCATCGCAGAGTCGGACAAGACTGAGCGACTTCACTTTTCACTTTAAAAGGTAATGACGCCACCTCCCAATAAGCCACCTGCACGGCTGCTAATGCAGGGCATCCGGGCCGGAGGCAGACTGGCGTTTTCACAAAGCGGGAGGACAGACGTCCTCCCCTCAGCACAGGCCCCAGGCCCGCCGGGCCCCGCCAGCCCTCCTCAGTTTTCGCCAGGCCTTCCTCCGCCAGGCGGCTCCAACCCGCTTCTGAGATTAACAACAAACCCAACTGAGAAAGACCCGAACGCCGCTGTTCAGGCTTCACAGGATGCCATGGCTCTGGGTGTCCTCCCGGGGAGCCCCGGCTGCACAGCAGGGGGCGTGACGGCCACGCCTCAGCCACTGGCGAGAAAACGCAGGCTCACGCATCACCAGGACGGCCCGAGCCAGCTCCCCGAGCTCACTGCAGCGCAGACGTCATCTCCAGAGACGACTGCACGGAAGCTACAGCCCAGCCAAATGCCCGCAAACAAGCAGCGATTTGTATTGAAGAAAAACCCCACTGCTGATAATAAATGCTCGCATTTTATCGAAGATTAAACCAGGGGGCTCGGTGGTAGAGAATCCACCTCCCAATGCAGGAGACGTGGGTTCCATCCCTGGGTCAGAAAGATCCCCTGGAGAAGGGAATGGCAACCCACTCTAGTATTCCTGCCTGGAGAATTCCGCGGATGGAGGATAGGCAGGTTACAGGCTGTGGGGTCGAAAGAGAGTCAGACACAATTCAGCACACATGCACGCAACAAAGTTTTGCAAAATGTTCACCCATTCTTCACTCGAGCCTCACAATGCCACAAAGTGAAAACATAACTGCTGGTTTACAAGTGGGGATACTGAGGCTCACAGGGGCCAGTGAGCAGCCCAGCTTCACAGCCGCCCAGCCAGGCAACCCCAGCATGCCTCAACCCATGCTCGGGGCCCTTCCAATGCCCCACGCTGCCAACCAAGGATTACACCCGCCTTTAGAATGACTGCCAACTTGTCAATTCAGAAGCTAACCATGGTTAGCATGGAAAAACCACACGGGCATCGGCTTCATCAATGATTAATTCATGAAGATTTAATAAAGACAGTCACTCAAGCACTCAGAAGGCCCCCACATGCAGTTTCACAGAAGCACAACGTAAACGTCACTGATTCCTCGGCAGCATCACCAGGGAGTGGTCCGGAGCGAGGGCAACGGCTGTGAGCTACCAGCCTCCCGGGCCCAGGGGAACCATCAAAGGGAAAAGTGAAAGTCGCTCAGTCGTGTCTGACTCTTTACGACCCCGTGGACTACACAGGCCATGGAATTCTCCAGGACAGAATACTGGAGTGGGTATCCCTTCTCCAGCAGATCTTCCTGACCTAGGAATCAAACCATGGTCTCCTGCACTGCATGCGGATTCTTTATGAGCTGAGCCGTGAGAAAACCATGAGGAGATATTAATAACATGAACCATCAACTTTCTTCATCTACAATAGCACCCACAGTGAATTCTTAACTTTCTAAATTCTATGAAGTAGAAAAAGGAGACTCTTTTCAACTAGCTGAACGTGAAACTGAATTATGGGGGCCTCAGTTTCTGCACAACAGGGACCGTCATTCTAGAATCTCCCACAGAAGGAGCTGGAGAAGTCAGGGGCGGAAGCAGTCACACGCGCCCAAATCGCTCCTAGCATGTACTAGTCCAGAAAAGTCCACTGTCGTTTCCAGAGCAAGATGTTAGAGATGATCAAACTCTCATTTTCTTGTTTAGATGCTCGGCCGTATCCAATTCTTCACAACCCCGTGGACGGGAGCCCACCAGGCGCCTCTGTTCATGGGGTTCTCCAGGGCAGGAATGCTGGAGTGGGTAGCCATTTGCTCCTCCAGGGGTTCTTCCCAACCCAGGGGTCAAACCCACATCTCGTGCATTAGCAGGCTGACTGTTTCCCACTTAACCTGCTGGGAAGTCTTTCTTTTTCTTACAAGAATCAGAAACCAATAACACTCTTATTTTGAAGACGGTCATGTACACAGTATTTTTCAGGATGGCTGGTTTTGTTAACAGATTTAATCTTAGGGAACTATCTTGAGCACCAACCGATACCAGGACCCTCTCCTTTGCATATGCGATTCCCATCTGAGATTAAAGAGAAAAGTTTTCTGACATAAGCCTCCCCTAAGGGACAGGAGAGGCCAGGACACCTCTGTGGACATTTGATCCAAGATAGCAAGGCGACCTGGGCAAGAGCCACCCTCGGTCAATAACCAGTGAGCCGGTAAGCACCCGGCCACGTGAGCACCATCTCCACATCCAAAGGCACGAACGCTACCTTCATCATTTAGAACAAGTTGCTAAGTGCGTCCTTTAAACACCCAACCTGAAAGGTGCATCGTTTTGCCCTTATTAGAACACAAAGCCAGGTGTGTGCTCTGCCCACACCATCGCATCGGACACTGAAGGACTCGCCCCACCCAAGGCCACCTTTGTGTTACGTGTGTGCGTGAGTCGCTCAGTCGTGTCCGACTCTTGAGACTCCAGGGACTGGAGCCCACCAGACCCCTCTGTCTGTGGGAGTCTCCAGGCAAGAACTCTGCAGTGGGTTGATCTTCCCGACCCAGGGATCACACCTGTGTCTCTTTCTGTTCCTGCACTGCAGGCAGGTTCTTTACCACTGTGCCACCTGGGGAGATGCCTTGTCTATGTTTAGTGGCATATTTTTAAGCTTTGGCAAAAACCTGACGGATTACCCGGAAAATTCCAACTACTGGAATCTCTCCTGTTTACTTAGTCACCGAAGAGCTTTTATTTTTAAGTACACCATGAAGTACTCAAAGTTTTTTTTATTGTTTTTCACTATTTCAACCCATGCAGGCCACAGTCTGTTCTGAAACCACTTTCCAGACCTCAGTTCGCTCAGAGCCAGCACTGGAGACGTGGACTGTTCGTCTCCCAAACTTTTACAGCCTCCGGACCCAGAGCCGTGAGTGAACCACCTCCCAGCCACGCACCCTCGAGTGAACTCGCAATCCAAACACCCATGAACCAGGAGGACAGATGTCATTGTCACTCTGCTTTGTTTCAAAAAGCTCTTCTCCAAAATCTAACTCCTCCAGAAGACTCTTGAGAGCCCCTTGGACGGCAAGGAGGTCCAACCAGTCCATCTTAAAGGAGCTCAGTCCTGGGTGTTCATTGGAAGGACTGATACTAAAGCTGAAACTCCAGTACTTTGGCCACCTCATGTGAAGAGTTGACTCATTTGAAAAGACCCTGATGCTGAGAGGGATTGGGGGCGGGAGGAGAAGGTGACAACAGAGGATGAGATGGCTGGATGGCATCACCGACTCGAAGGACATGAGTTTGGGTGGACTCCGGGAGTTGGTGATGGACAGGGAGGCCTGGCGTGCTGCGGTTCAGGGGTCGCAAAGAGTTGGACACGACTGAGCAACTGAACTGAACTGAACTGAACTGAAGAGCCTGCACAAATATTCGTCCAAGTTAAGTGACTCGCTTTGGCCAGCGCCTGAGTCACGGGGAGACGGATCCTGAATTGCCGCCAGGCAGTGCCGGAGGGCTTCCCAGGTGGCGCCACCTGCCAGTGCGGGAGACCCGGCTTTAACCTCTGGGTTCGGAAGATGCCCTGCAGGAGGGCAGGGCAGCTCACTCCAGTGCTCCTGCCCGGAGAATCCAACGGACAGAGGAGCCTGGCAGCCCACAGTCCACAGAGTCCCAAGAGTCAGACACGATCGAAGTGAGCACGCACACAACACGAAAGATGTGATGGATTAAAAAGCAAGTCTATAAAGTCACTTCCCCTCGCCCTCATTTTTTATCCACTGGAGGACCGCTCCAAAGAGGGTGCGGCACACGAGAGGCCGCTCCAGCTCCACAGCCTCAGGAGCCGGGCTCTCCGTCACCCCTGCTCCCACGGTCCCACCTCACACCTGGGCTGTTGGGCCCGAGACGGGCCTGGGAACTCAGACTCACCAGAACTGGAGGCTGTCGTTGGACGGATGGAGCAGATCGGGCCAGTACTTCTTCATGTCTGGCAAAAGGTCCTGCACGTAAAGACAGCAATGATAATAAATCCACGTAAGGCTTGACAACTCAAACCTAGAAGGCAGATCTGATAAACGAACACATTAAAAAAAAGCAAATGAAACTGAGCTCTGCAAGTTAATAACACTCAGGTGATGAAATGACTCAGTGTATTCCGCATGATGTGCTTCTTAAGACACACGTAAAAGTGAAGTCTGGGGGGGAATCATGAACACGTATGTGAAAATATAAGCTCTGACGGTGAACGGCTAGACAAATCCTGTCCACCCACACAAGGGAGTATTCTTCAGCATAAAAAAACCCACAAAAGTTTCAAGCCATGACACTGGGTTCCTTCTCTCTCCAGCTTGAATGTTTCCAACGACTACGTCTGCGTCTTACTCAGACACACAGCCTTAACCCGCACACAGGACTCGGAGGACCCCTGCCCGGGCCCACGGCTCACCCCCAGCCACACGGGCTTCCTCCCAGCTGCTCCAGAGCTCCGTCCTACCCCAGGGCCTTTGCACAGGCTGCTGCCTCTCCTGTCTCTGGTTAAGCTGGATCCCAGCTCACCACTACCTCCTCAGGAGAGCTGGACCCAGGCCTATGGTCCTCAGCTCTGACTACCCTCCCCTCCGAGCACCCAGAGGGGACGTCTGTCCTGGCTCCCGGCTGCAGGGAGTGGGGGCCGGAGACCACACCTGGTTCTGCCCGGCCCCTGGCACAGTGCCCAGCGCGCTGCTGGCATGGGAACCTGTGACTGGCTTGGACGCGACTACCTCGTCCTTCCACGGGCCGTGCAGTCCTGGGAAGGGCCCACAATTCTGGCAAATCCCAAGTCTGTCCCACGTTTTCAGAGAGGTGTCAGGAACTCGCAGACCCTGCCCGCTAAGTCCAGGTAAAAAGTCATGAGTCCCTGACAGTTGACCATCAAACATGAGGGGTTGTCAGCACCCCGTGGAAAGCTGCGCTCACGTGTGTGCGTGTGTGCATGTGTGCGTGTGTGGCTGCTACCAGCTCTCGTAACCTCAGCGCCCAGAGTTACTCTGCAATACAAGTCTTTGCCCTGGAAAGGCCCATCCTCTCTTCCCTGCTCACTGGACCCACTGAGAAACCCACCCACAGCCAGAAAGGGCACCCTGGGGGCCACGCAGTCTTGCTCATGCCTGAGCTCATGCCCAGCGGGCAGGGGTCTCAGACCAGGAACCCTGGGCCGCAGGCTAGAGCCAGGGCCGGCCTGTTCGACCCTGCCGCCCCGCACACATCGCTCCAGCCCATCGGGACCAGGGAAGAGGAGTTACTGAAACACAGATCACCCTTAATGCGTGGGGCCGCTTTAGATGCCCGTAAACGCTGGTGAATACACTTTAAACACAGCTTTGAGGGCACACCTAGAGGAGGAGCGAATCTTTGGGGAGACTCTGGTGGGTACATTATTAAAGTTAGTACCTTGATCTCCTGTGGATTAAAGGGCCAGGATCGGTTACATGCTTCACTTTTATCAGGCCTTGAAATTAGAGTTGAAAAAATAAAGAGAAATTAGTCTTGGTTGGTCTGGTTCCAAATGGCATGAGAAAACACTCGAGTTGTGGTCTGGAGAGAACGAAAGGGGGTGAGTCACGCTTGGGCACAAGCGGGCACTACTGGAGTTCCCTTCAAAGCAGAAAGTTGTTCCAAACTTCAGGCACAGGGCCAACAGGCTTTCCCCCACAGGAAGCAAATAGACAGCCCAGTAGGGGGCGACCCAGAGCTGGGTCGGTGGAGATACCTGGCCAGGTTCTGGCGCTTCCGTGGTGGTTCTGTGATAAGAGGCTGTCTGCAATGCAGGAGACCCAGGTTCGATCCCTGGATTGGGAAGATGCCCTGGAGAAAGCCATCGCAACCCACTCCAATATTCTTGCCTGGAGAATCCCATGAACAGAGGAGCGTGGCGGGCTACAGTCCACAGGGTTGCAAAGAGTTGGACACGACTGAGCAAGCAACACTTTTTGAGTTACCTGCAAATCTCCATTCAACAAGCATAGCATGAGGACAGCAAGAGGCTCCACCTCTTTCCAGGTGACGAGGATCATTAATACCAGGTACATGTCGTGCTCAGGTCGTGCCTGGTGACGACTCAAGGTTGGCTGTGGGAATGTTCTAGCACAGAGCATGCGTCCCTCCACTTGTGCCTGATTCTGTCCTCACGCGTCCAATTCTGGACAGGCCCACGCTCCATCTCCACGTGCGGCTTAGATCACGAGGGACCAAACCTGCTTTCTCCAGGGTGGACAGGCCTGGCCCAGCCCCCTAAACTAGCCCAGTTCCCCACAGAGCTGGGTGCCGTCCCTCCAGCTGGAGGGTGGCCAAGGGCAGCAGTGAAGTCACAGAAAACCAGAGGTGGGATGAGGCCTGGTCCTCAGGCCCCTGTTTAACCAGCATGCCACTGACCCTGTCCCTGAGGGACACCAGGGCCAGCAGGAGGCAGGACTGCCCTCCTCTCAAGGAATCAGGGAGACCCGGTCGATCCCGCTGGACAAGCAAACGCACAGTGTAACGTCATGAGTACATGCACACGCCACAAAAAACAAACTAAAGAGACTGCAGGCAAAACCAGAAGAGCGAGCCTGGGTGTCTGTGAAGCGTGTATACTATGGACACAAATCACATGTGTGTAACGTACATACATGTATTTCTATGCACTTACTTATTGGTTCCAAAAGAAGAAAATGAGAAAATTAAATTCGGTGATTGAAAATGTACCCAGAACCCTTAAATGCATATTTAAGCTAGACTGTGTATCGTTCTACCAAAACAGAACTCAAGGACAACTGAAGGCAGGTCATGTTAGAAAGACTAGATGTTTCTCAACAAGCTTCTGGCCTGCTGAGTAAACGCCTAACAGAAATCACCAGAATACACGTCTGGATAGAGTGAAGCCAGAACCCCAGGTGAGCCAGCTTCTGGGGCTGCTGAAGTTTTAAATGCAGGAAGTACTTGCCATAATCCGTGTATCGTCCAGTAATTAGGAGGGTCTTTGCAGTGGCTCCCAACTTCCTATGAAGAAAAGACAGAAGACAAGTGGTTTCTTGTTTATTAAACACACTCGGCAGTCTTCCTTTCTTTCGACAAACATCAGTGAAATCCTAACATGAAATAAATTCTGTGGTAATTTACGATAAACAGTGTTCATGAGGGTACCACACGAGGCGGGGGCTGGATGTTTTATTTGAAAAAGGTGAACCAAAAATTTGGAAAAATTTAACAGCTATTGTTTTTTCTTTATGTGCCTGAAAATTAAATCTATCTGATGGAGGCACTCATAGTTACCCATGAATAATTCTCCTGTCATTCAACCAAAAACAGAACCAGAGGCTGACACAGCACCAGGAGCATTCAGATCTGTTCAGGCACCAGGTTCAAATGCAATAATGCTGTAATAAGCACTGAGAATCTGGAGCCAACAAAAATGCAAGATGAGAGTCAAGTAATTAACTCACGGAGTTACTTTACAGGAACCTCCAACTTGTTTCGCTAAAATGAATCTTTTCCGAAATAAGTAATATTAAGAAATACACCTCGACTATCAGGTGTTGGCGTCAGAACTTGGGCCCAGTGCCCGCAGTGAACCAGCGAGGGACACTGCACGTGAAGAGCCGGCTCACCCGCGAGCCCTCCTGCTTAAATCCCTGCTGACGTGGGAGGCGCTTCTCTGTATGGTTGGCCTGGAAGTGAGGGCAGGCCTGGTGTAGGTGACGGCAATGCCTGATGTCAGAAGGCTCAGACTAGGGGGCAGAGGGCAGGATGACCACCCGTGCCCTGCTCCCATCCCCAAGGAAACACAGTCCAAAGCAGGCAGGCTTTCCCGCAGCACGAGGCAGTGGAGGGCAAAGCCAAGCGCCCACGGGGGCTTTTCTACCCCGGCTCTTCACCCAGCGTCTTGGATGAGCCTTCGGTGGGGGGAAACTGGGGTCAAGGTGCAGCTTTCCAAGGGAGCATGAGCCGAGGGCCCCTGAGCGGAGGACAGACCTGCTCTGGCATCTGTGACGCCACCTGGCTCTCGGGGCAGGGCCCCTGGCCCCTCACGCAGGGCCTCCTGGAGGCACGGTCTCAGCTTGGGAGGGCTCGGCCTCGAGGGGCAGGTGGGCCGGGGGCTTGGTCAGTGAGAGGCGCTGGGAGGAGCCTGCATGGGGCCTCCTCTCCGTGGGCATCACCGGTTCCCACAGAGCTCACCTGGCATACAGTCGCAGGCCAATGGTGCACCATGATTAGTTTGCTCCACGCAAGGTCATCACTGCAAAAAGACAAGGGGCTTACTCTGTAGCTTGAGTTACAGAAAAATTAATCCATTCATCGATCACTCAATAAACACAGAGTGCCTGCTGCAGGCCAGGCGCTGCTGCGGGGAGGGGTCCGCGTCCCCAGGCGCTGCTGTCGGTGGGGAGGGGGTCGCTGAGAGGACTGGGGGGCCGAGTCCTTACTCTCTTGCCGCGCCAGCCAGTGAGGGAGACAATGACTACGGTGACGGCATGGCCCGGGGACAAGTGGCAACAGGCCTGGCCGCTGGGGTGCATGCTGCGTGTTCAGTCATGTCCGACTCTGGACATGACTGGCGTGGGTTGCCATTTCCTTCTCCAGGGGATCCTCCTGACCCAGGGATCGAACCCTCGTCTCTTGCACCTCCCGCACTGGCAGGAAGACTGTTCACCACCGCGCCACCTGGGAAGCCTGGCAGGCGGGGAGGGGGCTGGGATTGTGAACCAGGCAGCCGGGAGGGCTCTGCAGTGAAGGACTGGTCAGAAAGCCCTTCTCCTCAGAGGCTCAGGCGGTGCAGACACAGGCCAAAGAGCCCTTAGCAGCACACGTGACGCCCACAAGTCTGGAAACACTGCGGTTCCTGTAGCTCATCGGGCCACAGAACAGCACCCAGGGCAGCACAGGGCTTGGCACCACCCCAGCCACTGCGATTTTGTTCTCTGCAGGATGCATGACTTGGGAGCCTAAGGACTTCTTCCAATGTCCCCATGAAACCCATGTGACACTGACGTTCCATAAGGGGCTGTGGAGTAGCATTCATACATCCCTCAGCTGAAGCCCTTCCACCAGGCTGGCAAGGCTTGGCACACACAGAGATGGGGGCAGACAGGCTGGCTTGTGGAGATACTCACTTTCCAGATGGAAAACATCAGTAGCAACAGGGCATATAACCCAAGCAGGTATGTCATTCAGGATAGATGAAATTTTATTTTATTAGGGTAGATGAAATTTTAGAAGAAGCAAAAGCCAAGTTCTCACATAACAGTTTTGCAAATGATTGAGTACTGTTTAATAAGCAGAGAGTTCACAATATTGGGAAACTTTTCTCGGACTGAACTAATGAGCAAAGGCTCAGCACAAGATCACGAGCTCAGTGATGCTGGTGCCTGAGCATCAGTGCTGGGAGAAGCGTTAGAAGCGCTTTTTTTTCCCCTCGGTATGAAAGGGGGAAACCGAGGCTGGAAGAGTGGGCAGAGATCAGGAAAACTAGGCCAGTTTGCAATAAAACTCAAGACTCAACAATGTCTGTAATACAATTACCACATACCACCCAGGCTAAAGAGTGCTGTGAGTGTAAGAGAGATCCTCTGCAATGAGTGGAGATGCTGACTGCGCCGTAGAGAGAAAGGCCTCCCAAGCAGAGGCAGGGCGCCTGGGAAAACCGGCTGACCCGTGAAGCCTTCAGGCTCTGAGTCACCCTCGTGGTCTCGAACCCCTGACTTGCTCGCCAATTATTTCAGTTGTGCGTGACAAGTACGCCAGACACGTGGACTAAGTTACGTAACTGGATATGTGAACACATGTTTGCATCTTTGGAAGCCCGAAACTTGCAGATCCCTTTGGAGGGGGCCTGCTGCATTGATTACTGTAGGCCACACGTGGCTCGGAGCACGTTCCGTACTTTAAATGATGCCTCCTGGCATTGGCGCTAGGAGGCAGGTGCCATCACTCTGGGGACTTCGGGCTGAACGACCTTGGTGGAGGGCTCTGGATCACACATTTGGATCTGAGCTAGCAGTTCACACTCAATCCACACTCCACACTACCTCTCTGGTGAACCGCTCTTAACTTGAGGGCAAGGCTTAGTTATTTAATGCAGCCCGTTTTCAGAAAATAACACTTTCTTGGAAAACTGAAATTTAATGTTACCTTTTAAAGTAAATGATAAAACAACAACGATGGTTCATTAAAAAGGAAAACTGAACTTTTCCCACGCCTGCAAATGAAGTATGAACTCCTCCTATTAACAAGATCATTATCCAAATAAAATCGAAGAAAATTCAAATCTGGTACTCAGATCTGTGTCTCCTCTACAGAAGTATAATGCGAATCCTCTCCCAGAGCCCCTGTTTACTCCTAATTCGTCAGTTGCATAGGAAAGAATGGAAAGACGGAACGAGAGGGAGGGGAGGGAGGGCGAGAGAAACAAACTAGGAAAGAGGAACCACGACCACTTCACCAGGATCACACCGACCCTGGTCGGAATGCGCGCGCGCGCCGTCCCTAGAGCGGCTAGCAAGTTCGGGCGCCCGGGTCCACTCCCGTTCCCCCGCAGACCCGCGCCTCGCCAGCAGCTCACCTCCTCCAGAGCCCGCGCGCGCCGCCCCGGAGCCACCCCGAAGCTCGGGCACCCGTGTCCCCCTACCCCGCCTAACCCCCGTTCCCCTGCAGACCCGCGCCCCGCGCCCCTTC
>SJYX01004711.1:111195-148820 GCA_006410675.1 Oreotragus oreotragus
CCCCCGGCCCGGGCCACGCCCCCAGGCTCAGCCGAGGCCAGGACCCCAACGCCACGCCCCCGGCCCGGGCCACGCCCCTGGGCGACAGGCGGGCGCCGGGCTGGCGAGAAGCCCGGGAGGAGCCCGACGCCACGCCCCTGCTGGAGGACACGCCTCGCCCACAGGGCACGCCCCGCCCCCGGTCTGTCCGTCTTCCCCTTAGGCTCTTTGAGCTTCGCTTTCGGGCTAGTTCCTGCCCGCCTTCGGCCCAGACCCGGGAGGTCGACTTGAAAGTCACCTTCTCTAATGTCCTGGGAGCCCCGGCTCCTCGTCTCCGCGTCGAGCTGCCCGGGACACGGGGCTTTCGGGGCCCAGTAGCCAGTCCGTGCGGAGGCAGCGCCGTGGGGCCGCAGGAAAGGGCCGGGAGAAGGCTGCTCCCTGGAGGCCGGTGGGGACCCTGGGGATCCAGGCGAGCCTACAGACTCAGGTCGCGTGTCCTCCCCACCACAGGGCCCCTTAGGGGCAGCCCCTGACCCCCAGACAGTCCTGTCTGTCCAGCGCCAAGACCGCACAGGGCACCCCTAGGTAACTGTCACGCGAGTGTATGTTCCTCGATTTTTCGTCTCGCCACAACAAAGATTTGGAGTGACGGACGTTAAAGCCCCCTCGGGGAGGCACAGCTCTCAGGTCTTGGATAGACCGCGCTATAGCTCTCAGGTCTCAAATGGACCGTGTTATCGCTCTTAGACAAATCAGTGTTACAGCTCTATTTTATTTTATTTTTTTTTTTTTATTTTATTTAGAAGATAGCAGGAAAATCCATCTTTGAGGCGTGAGGGCACGTCGACCTAAAGACACGAGGAGAAGAGCGCCCCAGCGCGCAGGAGAGCTGGCTTTGGCTCTTCTATTTATATGTTTATCTCTCCCTGGGCCTGTCCTATGTAAAGTGGGCCAGCCAGGAGTGTTGTTTGTTTTACCTGAGGTCCTCACTCTGGTCCTCAGACCTTCTTTTGTTTCGTTTTCACGGGCTTTTCCCTTCCTTGTTTGTAGCCACCGCCATTTTGGACCCCTTTTCCCTGTTTCACCTACCTAACAGTAACACCACTCGATTCCATTTGTCTCTGCCCCATTCCCATGATTCCACAGTTTGCAACTCTTCTGGGACACGGAACAGCAGGACCTTTGGAGCTAAGCCTGCCAGCTGGGCCATCAACCTTCCTTGAGATCAGACAAATAGAAAATCAAGGCTGTGACTCTGCACCTACCACCAGCCAGCCAGCCAGTGTCCTTAGTCCTAAGAACCTGGGAGGTGAAGACCCACAAGGCAGAGGGAGGGAGGCAAGCAGGGACCTGGTGGAGGAGGCAGCAGACTCCCAAATGACGACCTTCCCGCCGCTGCCACCTGCATTTCAGGCCTTTAGCCCACCTTCCTTCCCGTGTCCTCAGGAGCTACATCCTCAAAGATGGCCAGTGACCTCCTAACCGTAGACAGCGCTTGGTCCCCGGTCCTCTGTGGCTCTGTCCACCTTCTCTCTCCAATCTGCTGCCAAGAAGTGGTCAAACCACGTGGGGCCGCCATGTCCCCCATTTCTTGCTTGTAGCTAAAGCTCTAGCCTCCTAGACCTTCCCTGAGCTCCAAAGGGCAGATTCAGGCAGTCACCAGGGACCTGAGGGAGTGCAGAACAAAGGGAAAGCAGTGGAGAACCAGAAGGGCAGCGGTAAAGCAGTCCTAGCCCTGCCTCAAGGGAGACGAGTGCATTGATATATCTTCTGCAGGAATTCAGGCCCCCACCCAGGTGGAGGATGGAGACTTCAGGCTGAGCACACAGTCCTTGGTGCATTGCCCTGTTACCTCACCAACAACCAAAGAGAAGAACTCACACACTCTCAAGTCTGTACACTTGCCCGTAAAAATTCTTCTCCAAAAACCACTGGAGAGTTTGGGGGTTTTGAGCNCCCACATTCGCCGCTGTGCCCTCCATTCCCTCACCCGAATTTCCCGCCAGACTTCCGCTTTTCTCATTTGCCTTCCTCTGAACTTGTCAAAACCAGTCTCTTTAAAACGAGGCCTTCTGACAGACTCACAGACTTAAAGAGTGCATTTATGGTTACCTAGGGAAAGGATGGGGAAAAAAGATCGTTAGGGAGTTGGGGAAGGTCATGTACATACTGCTATATTTAAAAAGGATAATCAACGAGGCCCTACTGTCCAGCACAGGGAGTTCTGCTCAATATTACGTGGCAGCCTGGATGGGAGGGGAGTTTGGAGGAGAATGGATCCATGCATATGCATGGTTGAGTAGCTCTGCTCTCTACCTGAAAATATCACAACATTGTTAATCGGCTCAACTCCAGTATAAAATAAAAATCTAAAAGTAAAATAAAATTAAGCCTTCTGAGCATCCAGGGACCAAATCCTTAATTTTTCATATTCCCTGGGATAAAGCCGAATTATGAGCAGTAGCAAAATATTTTCCCAAAGTAACTGAAGAGCCTCACAGATTTGCAGAAGTATTTAATATAGTCATGCAAACTGATGAACAAGGTTGCCTTGACTTATATCAGCTAGTTCAGATGCTTGTCAGTGAAGGCAAGGCCCAGTATTTGATGGAAACTGCGAATTGGGAAAATCCTGAAAGNAAAGTAACTGAAGAGCCTCACAGATTTGCAGAAGTATTTAATATAGTCATGCAAACTGATGAACAAGGTTGCCTTGACTTATATCAGCTAGTTCAGATGCTTGTCAGTGAAGGCAAGGCCCAGTATTTGATGGAAACTGCGAATTGGGAAAATCCTGAAAGGCGTCTAGAATTGGGAGACCAGCCCCCTAACTTACTGTATGATCCAGTTCAAGCAATCTCTAGGCGACTTTGCCAAGCAATTCTTAAGGCTTTTTCAAAGCCCGTAGATTGAGACCAAGTTTAAGCTTGCACACAAAAATCTGATGGACTGTCCGTGATTATTATAATTGACTTCAGAATGTTTCTAAAGAAAACTCTGGCCTTTCTTCAGATATTGACTCCCCCCGGGTAGTTTTAATTCTGTTTATTAATAGGCTGAGCCAAGACCTTTCTAGTACAAAGGACCAAGGTGGAACAGGAGGCCTTGTCCACTCCAGATTTAGTCCATCTGACGAGTCAGCCCTCCCGTATTCTGGGTGAGTCACCTCCAAGGAAGACCACCAGAATTCTATTAATAAACCTTCAAATCCAGCAAATGAAGGCTCCTAAACAAAACCCAAACCCTCCTAGTTTCTGCTGTTACTGCAAGAGCCAAGACATTGGAAAAGTGATGGTCATAAATGTAAGCAGGACAGGTGCCTTCAGCTCTCCAACCAGCCTCTCCAGGGTCCTCCAGCAAAATTAGCTGCACTCCTCACACTGAGGTTCCAACAGACCCCTCAGAATCTCTCCCAAGGATCAACCAACACCCTAGAAGGAAAGAGGCCCCTCAAGGCATGTAGCTTGCAGAAGATTACTAGGCTCAAGGTCTTATTATCCCTTGCCCGAGCTTCTGAAACTCCCATTTTACCACGAGAAAACCTGAAGGCTAAGAGTGGGGGCTTATCTAGGACCTCCAAGCAGTAAAGATTACTATCCCTTGACAGC
Organism: Oreotragus oreotragus; assembly: GCA_006410675.1. NCBI lineage: Eukaryota > Metazoa > Chordata > Mammalia > Artiodactyla > Bovidae > Oreotragus > Oreotragus oreotragus. The sequence continues at coordinate 114,783 of SJYX01004711.1, forward strand.
CTGGTATTTCTAACCCTCATGTGTTACAACATCCACTCCCAATGAAAGGACGTTCTCTTCGGTAACAGCACATTCTTTAGAATTCCAGCTGATGAAGCTAGCCAATGCCTTCTGGTTTTCAATCAGGAAGAAAAACAATTTGCCTGGACAAGAATGCCTCTTTTTTTGAGGCATTTTACTGAGATTTTTACTGAGTTTTTTTACTCTATAAAAAACTGAGAATCCTGAGTTTTACTGAGAATCCTTCCTATTTCTCACAAATTCCACAGGCTGATCAGGACGATATGAAGTTCCCTAGGGTTCTCCTGTGTCGTAATTTGTGGATGCTTTGCATCTTTGATCTCTTTCTAAAGCCGCCCTGTAAAATGCATCCTCCTGCCAAAGCTTTGAGGTTTAATCACATCTGTATTCGAGCTGTATGTTAGAGTCACTTTCTATTTCTCTGCAAAAGGAAGATGGCTTGGACTAGAAAAAAAGTANTGATGCTTCCTAAGGCCCACTTGACTTTGCATTCCGGGGTGTCTGGGTCTGAGCGACCGCACCATCGTGGTTGGCCAGGACCTTGAATCTTCTTGGTACAGTTCTTCTGTGTATTCTTTCCACTTCTTTTTCTAATCTCTTCTGCTTCACTGGGTTCTTACTGTTTCTGTCCTTTATGTGCCCATAAAGTGCTCCCATCTTCGCATGAAATGTTCCCTTGGTGTCTCCAGTTTTCCTGAAGAGATCTCTAGTGTTTCCCATTCTACTGTTTTCCTCTATTTCTTTGCTTTGTTCACTTAAGAGAACTTTCTTATCTGTCCTTGCTACTCTCTGGGACTTTGCATTCAGGTGGGTATCTTTCCTTTTCTCCTTTGCCTTTCACTTCTTTTCACAGCTATTTGCAAGGCCTCCTCAGACAATCACTTTGCCTTCTTACCCTTCTTTTTCTTTGGCTTGGTTTTGCTCGTCACCGCCTGTACAGTGTTACGAACCTCTGTCCATAGTTCCTCAGGCACGTTCTCTACCGTATCTAATCCCTTGAACCTATTGGTCACTTCCACTATATACTCATAAGGGATTTGATTTAGGTCATGTCTGAAAGTGGTTTTCCCTACTTTCTTCAATTTAAGCCTGAGTTTTGCAATAAGGGGCTGATGATCTGAGCCACAGTCAGCTCCAGGTCTTGTTTTTGCTGACTATATAGAGAGCTTCTCTATCTTCATCTGCAAAGAATATGATTAATCTGATTTCGGTATTGACCATCTGGTGATGTCCATGTGTAAAGCTGTCTGGGAAGCCCAAATCAACTATACTTCAATTTTTAAAAAAGTGAAAATAAAATAGAGTGGGGGCAGCTGAGGTCTAGGGCAAACTGCAGCTGTGGGAGCTGGCGAGCCTTCACAGGGCAAGCGGGGGTGGCTGTCCCCGCAGGAGGTGGGGGGAACTGGAGAGGTAAGCTTCTCGGCTCCCACAGTGCAGTGTAGAATAGTACAGATCTTGTGGTTTAAGAGATGGCGTTTGCTTGTGAAGAAGCATGTTTGCACGAGGCAGGGGAGGAGATGGTCACAGCCATTTCAGTGAACGGAGCATCCTGGAATCGGTGCTCCAGCCTCCAACACTAAGGACCTCTCGTTGCACAGCTTCGCTGACTTAACTCCGTCCGCTGCCCTGTTCCTGTCTGGAAACACCGCAGGTTACACTGTGAACACCTCCCAAATCTCAGGGCTTCACTGACTACGTCCGCAAGAGCCCATCTCTGCCGTGCCCCACGCCGGCTGTGGGTCGGGTGATTTTCACTCTGGGACCAGGCGGCGGGAGGAGTCAGTGCTGGCCTCTGCCCTCCACCAGCTTCGGTGCTCCAGCCTCCAACACTAAGGACCTCTCGTTGCACAGCTTCGCTGATGTAACTCCATCCGCTGCCCTGTTCCTGTCTGGAAACACCGCAGGTTACACTGTGAACACCTCCCAGATCTCAGGGCTTCACTGACTACGTCCGCAAGAGCCCATCTCTGCCGTGCCCCACGCCGGCTGTGGGGTCGGGTGATTTTCACTCTGGGACCAGGCGGCGGGAGGAGTCAGTGCTGGCCTCTGCCCTCCACCAGCAGGAGCGGGGCCACATCCCGGCTCCCGCCACTCGGTGTCTGCTCCTCTGTTCGGATGCTCCGGAGCCGGTCGCCCGCCAAGTCCATGACTGGGAGGAAGGAAACACACACCTCCCGCAGGGGAGGGCATTAGGGCCCAGAGAAGCGGAGAACGTGTGAGCATGTCAGCAAATATCTGGGGCCGGGGTCCCGCCGTCGGTGGGGAGGCAGAAGCAAGGCCTGGAGCAGACAGGCGGGCGGGTGGAGGGGGAGGAGGCGCGGGGCGGGGGTGTCCAGGCCAGGGCAGGCTCAGCTGAAGGGGAGGCAGGGGGCAGGTCGGGGTGGGGGGAAGCTCCAGATCAGGCGTGTCCAGGGGTTGGGAGCAGGCCTGTCTGAGGGCGACTTCAGATTCTCCACTTACGACCTGTGTGACCTTGATCAGCTAACTGGCTTCCAGAAGCCTCAGCTTCCTCATCTGTGAAACAGGAAAGGAAGCAGCTCTAGCAACTCGGCGTGATGATTTTAGAAGTGTCCCCAGTGGTTAGCATGAGCCCACCGTGCCGGGCTATATCAGGAGCTCAGGGCCGCTTTATCTTTCACGACAGAGCCTGTGGACTTTCACCCTGGAGGGAAGGACCCCAGGGGCTCTTGGGGGGCTTGGCAATCCTGCCTTAGTCCCGAGCTTGGCGCTGGTGGGCATGGTTTTAGTCCTTGTGTGTTAAAGCCGTGTCCCCAGGCTCTGTTGTAACCTTTTAGGAGTCTCAGACTTGAAATAGCTCTGTCACACTTTGGGGACGCTTCCCTTAAAAAGTCCTTTACACCCTAAGTTATTGATACTTTCAGAAAGTTCGGACACTCTGGATGTTTTCTGACCTTTTCCCTGATTCTCACAGGACCGAGACGTGTGGCCAGCCCGGCTCCTGTGGCTCCTGTTTGGTGGAACTGCTTTATTCTGAGCTGTGGTTATGACAAAACAGGAACAGGAAAGGAACAGAAAAAGATCGGCTGCATGTCTTCATGGTGTCATTTTCCCTGAAGATTCACTCTGATACTTGGAGCTCTAAGGAAGAAATCTTTGGAAGTGAGAATAAGGCTAAGTCAAGTCAAACAACATAATAGTCTAAATGTGAAATACAGGAATGTATCACTTCCTGACTAAAAAAGAAAGAAAAAAGTGAGCTCGCTGACACGCACATACACACCTGTGCACAGACCTCCCCCACAGACATACAGACACACAGACACACACCTATGTGGATATGAGAAGAGACTGTTTACTTGGATGTTTCTAAAAATTGTTTCTCTTTTTTTAACAAAAGGGAGGGGGAATTGAATGAAGGTTCTCAAAAGGTACAAACTTCTAGTCCTAAGATAAGTAGTAAGGCTGCAGTGTACAGTATGGTAGATGTAGCAGTGAGCACTGGTCTCATGTAAATATATATACATATTTATCAGATATATATATATATATGATATATATATCAGATCAGTCGTTTGACTCACTGGAAAAGACTCTGATGCTGGGAGGGACTGGGGGCAGGAGGAGAAGGGGACGGCAGAGGATGAAATGGCTGGATGGCATCACCAACTTGATGGATGTGAGTCTGAGTGAACTCTGGGAGTTGGTGATGGACAGGGAGGCCTGGTGTGCTGCAATTCATGGAGTTGCAAAGAGTCGGACATGACTGAGCGACTGATCTGATCTGATCTGATATATATATATATGAAAGTTAAGAGAGTAATGCTAAGTTCTCAAAACAAGAAAAACAGGGTTTTCTTTTTCTTTAACTTTGTATCCATGTGAGTTTATGAGTCTTCACCAAACTTACCATGGGAATCATTTCAGGATGTTACAGGAGTCAAATCATTATCCTGTATGCCTTAGATGTACTCAGGGCTATGGTCAATTATATCTCAATAAAACTGTAAGAAAAAACAAAAATGGAGCAAACTTCAGAAGTTTTCTGACATAACTGAGCTTTTTCCCTTTAGATAACCATTTCTGCCATATAAATGATAGTTGAATATTCATTAACAGCTAATGTAGTGGACTTTCTATTAGAATGTAGTCTTGATCAACAGTGTTCTGTGCTAAGCCGCTTCAGTCATGTCTGATTCTTTGCGACCCAATGCACTGGAGCCTGCCAGGCTCCTCTGTCCACGGGGATTCTCCAGACAAGAATACTGCAGTGGGCTGCCATGCCCTCCTCCAGGGGCTCTTCCCAACCCAGGGGTTGAACCCTCGTCTCTTACTTCTCTTGCATTGACAGGCGGGTTCTTTACCACTAGCACCACCGGGGAAGCTAATACAACTCAAAGAACGAATGCTTGAACATAGTAGAAAGCTCTGAAGCCAGGCATTGAGTGGCCCAAAAGCTACTGTGCGACCTGGAACAAGTGCAGCTGAGGTTTTGAGCTATGCCCGGGAGAGGGCCAGGCGCCCCACCTTCAGCCCTCCTCTGAGTGAGGTGGGCCGTGGGGGCCCAAGGCATTCTGTAGGAGGCTGCCACGCAGAGAAAAGCTTGTGCAAGCTTGTGCTCGCTGTGACTATAAATCCCAGATAATAACTACCCCTTAGGTAGAAGCACTGACAAGTCAATTTCAAGAAAAAAAAAAACCCAACTGATTCACATGGCATTCCTCTTTCCCCCAGGGTAACTGAGAAGCATGGGCCTCCCGCAGGCCTTGCTACGTAGCTCTGCCCACTGAAACATCTTGACAAGCACCTCAGAGTAGTCAGATGATTGAGGAGGAATACTCTCTTTTATAGAATTCCGGGTGAAAAATAAAGAGAGAATAATCGCATTGGAATATTATTATTTTGCAACTCCAAGTAAAAGAACAAATCCAGCCAGTGATCACCAACAGAAGCTGAAACAACAGCGGGAAGCTGAGAGGGAAGTTTATAGTGGACAGATCTGTCCGAGGTNGGAATACTCTCTTTTATAGAATTCCGGGTGAAAAATAAAGAGAGAATAATCGCATTGGAATATTATTATTTTGCAACTCCAAGTAAAAGAACAAATCCAGCCAGTGATCACCAACAGAAGCTGAAACAACAGCGGGAAGCTGAGAGGGAAGTTTATAGTGGACAGATCTGTCCGAGGTCGTCAGGAGCCACGGTCAGCACTAACAAGACACGGAGTCAAGCAGAGGAGGCGTCCAGATTTGAAGCGAAGGGAACCCGCCTCACCGCCTGCAGAGCAGCCACGTCCCACACTAGCATTTCTGTGTGCTTTACTTTTAGGTTAAGTAGCAGTGTACTTTATTGCCACCCCGTTTTGCTAGTCTGGTGGCCTGTAGCCCGCCGGAATACTTGTAGGTTACTTGTTGCTATAAACTCAGGTTTCCTTTATGCAACTTCCCTTTTATCATTAAAAAAAAAAAAGTCCCTTTTTGTATCATAATATGTTTGCCTCAAATTCCCCATTGGTAAGGCACATATTGCCACTCCTGCTTCACTGTTAAAAGGAACCCTGGTGCTTTTCAGTGGAGATTTGAATTTTGAGGCCACAGTCCTGGTGCTGTTGGACCCAGTGCCTTCCAGCGCCCAGGGCTCAGAAGTAACTTCTGTTTGCCCTTTGGTTTTTGTTTGCATTAAAGAAATCGGTCAACAGTCCATTCTGACATTTATGAATCAAATTGCGGGTGAAAGAGCTTTCTTGTTTTGCGCCTCCTGCATCTCTTTCAGGCATTTGCTGTTGTTTAGTCGCTCAGTCGTGTCCAACTCTTTGGAACTCCATGGACTGCAGCCCACCAGGCTCCTCAGGCCATGGGATTTTTCCAGGCAAGAATACTGGAGTGGGTTGTCATTTCCTTCTCTAGGGGAATCTTCCTGGCCCAGGGATTGAACCCGGGTCTCCTGTCCTGGCAGGCAGAGTCTTTACCAAGCATTTATTTGGCCACAGCTTAAACAGGGAACTCGGTCTAAATGCTATCTTGCTTTCTAAAAATATAGCTAGTCATTAAAGCTTTGCCTCTCCCTTGGGGCTGATTTTGGCCTGGGACGCTGATTAAATCACAAAGCAGTTTACCTGGACCAAATTCAGATGGTGACTCCTAACCTGTCTTAAACCTGATTTCATCCTCCAGTGGCTTTCATCGCATTCTTAAAAAGGGGGGAGTCCTTTGACACATCTTTGCTATTAACCCTTCTTACAGGTCTGTTAACACAACATCAAACACAGCAGGGGAGTTAAAAGTAGGAAGGCAGTGGAAGCCGCTTCCTGCTAGACCGGGCGTAGAATTAGAGCCTGGAAGAGCCCTGTCTCAAAGGCAGCCGTGATGTGTGGGCTCAGCGCACCCAAAGTCACCCCTTCCCCGTCCTCTTCAGCTCCTCCTGCGTTTCATTTTAGCATCTCTGCTGGGACCCGAGGCTCCTCCTGCCGTTCAGATCCTCTCTTTTCCTCAAAACACAACTCAATCCTTTTCCTGAAAGTCGACCTCCTTCATCTAATTTCTCCCGGTCCTGAATTCTCCTTTCTCTTGTAGTCTAAAGCCTTTGAAAATATACTTTTGTAGATTGATTTATCCCTCTCTGAGAATTATAAACACCTCGGGACAGAGCCGGATCTTACAATCTTGAGATGTCGCCGCTGTGCGACAGAACAAACTTTTAATAGACACGGCTAAATTACTTTAGTCCCATTTAACCAAAAGCACGTTGTACACAGATGTGCCCCTATATGTGCTAAAAAAAAAAAAAACCAAAAACAAACAAACAAACAAAAACAAGCAAAGAAACGAAAAGTCCTCCAAACCCATCTATATTACACAGCGCTTTCTGGATGAGAAAGCATCTTACTTTCATCGTCTCATTCAGTTCTGTAACAGCGCTGACGGTGGGCAGAATTGCTGTTCTTGCCCTTTTCCCAGAGCGGGAGAGTGAGTCTGGAGGTGCTCAGCGGGTGATGAAGGAGATGCACCTCCCTGGTGGCTGAGCCAAGGGCGGAGCCGGGTCGAATCCCGGAAGGTTTTCTTCCTCCTGTTGCCTGGCAGTTCCAGAAAGTGCATCGGGAAGTTACCCAAAACTTGGCAATAATGCAAATGGATGATTCCAGGGCCTTCCAGCATCCTCCAGGAACACCACCTCACAGACCCCCAGGACACTCTTTTCTCTGCAACGGCAGATCCTAAGCTTTCTGGTCTCAGAATCTCTCGTACCTTTAACAATTATTGAGGACTTTTTAAATAAAGACCTTTGGTAAATACAAGTTATAGTAACCAATATTTACCTTATTTGAAATTAAAACTGAGGGCATTAAAAAATGTAATTTTTAAAATAATGGCAAACCTACTATGTATTAACAAATATTTTAAATTGCCATTTTTCCAAAACAAAACCAATTTAGTGAGAAAAGTGACATTTTTTTTACATTTGTGCAAAACTCCACCACGCCTGGCTTAATGGAAGAAATTCGGATCCTCATAGTTGCCTGTGTATTCAGTCTGTTGTGAAAAGTTGCTTGGGTAAAGAAAGTCCAGACCCACATAGATGTGTAGCTGGAAAGGGGAGGGGTATTTTAATCACCTCTTAAAGCTGAACAGAGATTCTAAAGTTCTAAAAGGGGAGCTGCAATGTGGAACCTGAAGCTCGATCCATGAACTTTTTGCACTCTACTACCTCGGAATTCATTGCTCTTTCTGGAACGTTGGAGGCATCTTTTGTCCACGTGTGGGAGGCAGAATAATGACCCCAGAAGACATCCTCGCCCTACTTCCCTGAACCTGGGAATGTGGTAAAAGAGATGCTTGCTGACGCCGTTGTTGGGAACGCTGGAAGGGAGACAGGATGGAAGAGAGTGAGGCAGATGCCCCAGGAAAAGGACTCCAGCCAACACTGCTGCTTGCGAAGATGGAAGAAGAGTCCACGGGCTAGGAAACGCAGGGGCCTCTCAAGGAGAGAGGGCTTCCCTGGTGGCTCAGCAGGCAAAGAGCTCACCTGCAATGCAGGAGACCCAGGAGACCTGGGTTCGATCCCAGGATGGGGAAGATCCCCTGCAGAAGGAAATGCCAACCCGCTCCAGTACTCTTGCCTGAAAAATCCCATGGACGGAGGAGTCCAAAGGGTGGCAATGAGCTGGACATGACTGAGCGCACACACTGTTGGCTCAGTTTCTCCCCTGGAGCCTCCAGAGAGGAGTGCAGGGAGACCCGTGTCCGACCTCCGACCCGCAGAAATGCAGGGTCACGAGCTTGCTGAATAGCCCTTGGGTTTGCAGTGGTTTGTGGCTGCAGCAACAGGAAGCTCCCTGTAGACTTCGTCATGCTGCGTGTCAGTCATTTGGAAAACGATGGTTCCCTGGGTTACGTGCAGGTTTTTCCAGCGTCGACATGCTTCCCTACACAGTCCCAAGGAGCCACTGTCATTGACATCACGCTGACTTTGTCAGAAGACTCTTCAGTTATTAGGGAGCTTTCAAGTACTCAGAGCAGCTATCCAAGATTTCCACTTGAAAACGCTTATTTTACCACTGGCAACAAATGCTGTCAGCTGCTTCCCTAGAAGCGACAGACTCACTTCATGTGCTTCTGAAAAATGTCTTCTAAATACTGAAGTCTGAACAGCCAGCGTGTCTCTCGGTGGTTCTTGCAGAAAGTAAACGGGGCTCCAGCGGGATTGAAGTGAACAAAGGAAGACACAGTGGCTCCTCAAGCCTCAGGCTCTTGTTCTTTATCTCAGGCTCTGGTGCCATCTGCCTCCCTTCCTCCTGCCCACATTCGCCGCTGTGCCCTCCATTCCCTCACCCGAATTTCCCGCCAGACTTCCGCTTTTCTCATTTGCCTTCCTCTGAACTTGTCAAAACCAGTCTCTTTAAAACGAGGCCTTCTGACAGACTCACAGACTTAAAGAGTGCATTTATGGTTACCTAGGGAAAGGATGGGGAAAAAAGATCGTTAGGGAGTTGGGGAAGGTCATGTACATACTGCTATATTTAAAAAGGATAATCAACGAGGCCCTACTGTCCAGCACAGGGAGTTCTGCTCAATATTACGTGGCAGCCTGGATGGGAGGGGAGTTTGGAGGAGAATGGATCCATGCATATGCATGGTTGAGTAGCTCTGCTCTCTACCTGAAAATATCACAACATTGTTAATCGGCTCAACTCCAGTATAAAATAAAAATCTAAAAGTAAAATAAAATTAAGCCTTCTGAGCATCCAGGGACCAAATCCTTAATTTTTCATATTCCCTGGGATAAAGCCGAATTATGAGCAGTAGCAAAATATTTTCCCAAAGTAACTGAAGAGCCTCACAGATTTGCAGAAGTATTTAATATAGTCATGCAAACTGATGAACAAGGTTGCCTTGACTTATATCAGCTAGTTCAGATGCTTGTCAGTGAAGGCAAGGCCCAGTATTTGATGGAAACTGCGAATTGGGAAAATCCTGAAAGGCGTCTAGAATTGGGAGACCAGCCCCCTAACTTACTGTATGATCCAGTTCAAGCAATCTCTAGGCGACTTTGCCAAGCAATTCTTAAGGCTTTTTCAAAGCCCGTAGATTGAGACCAAGTTTAAGCTTGCACACAAAAATCTGATGGACTGTCCGTGATTATTATAATTGACTTCAGAATGTTTCTAAAGAAAACTCTGGCCTTTCTTCAGATATTGACTCCCCCCGGGTAGTTTTAATTCTGTTTATTAATAGGCTGAGCCAAGACCTTTCTAGTACAAAGGACCAAGGTGGAACAGGAGGCCTTGTCCACTCCAGATTTAGTCCATCTGACGAGTCAGCCCTCCCGTATTCTGGGTGAGTCACCTTCAAGGAAGACCACCAGAATTCTATTAATAAACCTTCAAATCCAGCAAATGAAGGCTCCTAAACAAAACCCAAACCCTCCTAGTTTCTGCTGTTACTGCAAGAGCCAAGACATTGGAAAAGTGATGGTCATAAATGTAAGCAGGACAGGTGCCTTCAGCTCTCCAACCAGCCTCTCCAGGGTCCTCCAGCAAAATTAGCTGCACTCCTCACACTGAGGTTCCAACAGACCCCTCAGAATCTCTCCCAAGGATCAACCAACACCATAGAAGGAAAAAGGCCCCTCAAGGCATGCAGCTTGCAGAAGATTACTAGGCTCAAGGTCTCATTATCCCTTGCCCAAGCTCCTGAAACTCCCATTTTACCACGAGAAAACCTGAAGGCTAAGAGTGGGGGCTTATCTAGGACCTCCGAGCCATAAAGATTACTATCCCTTGACAGCCTGGTATTTCTAACCCTCATGTGTTACAACATCCACTCCCAATGAAAGGACGTTCTCTTCGGTAACAGCACATTCTTTAGAATTCCAGCTGATGAAGCTAGCCAATGCCTTCTGGTTTTCAATCAGGAAGAAAAACAATTTGCCTGGACAAGAATGCCTCTTTTTTTGAGGCATTTTACTGAGATTTTTACTGAGTTTTTTTACTCTATAAAAAACTGAGAATCCTGAGTTTTACTGAGAATCCTTCCTATTTCTCACAAATTCCACAGGCTGATCAGGACGATATGAAGTTCCCTAGGGTTCTCCTGTGTTGTAATTTGTGGATGCTTTGCATCTTTGATCTCTTTCTAAAGCCGCCCTGTAAAATGCATCCTCCTGCCAAAGCTTTGAGGTTTAATCACATCTGTATTCGAGCTGTATGTTAGAGTCACTTTCTATTTCTCTGCAAAAGGAAGATGGCTTGGACTAGAAAAAAAGTAAAAACTAACGAAATACAGCAGTGTTGAAAATATTCTATGAATTTCCAACTATGTCCAGCAACTTTCTCATATTTAAAACAAGAATGGCATGTGAAGCAATATATACTGGATCAGCTTCATGTATTGAACATTTATTGTATGGCGCAATGAGCTATGCAAGAATTAAATGTTAAAAATGTAAGGGACCAAATTTTTAAATATTAAATTGAGGGTGAAAAGGCTCAGTCGTTTCCACAGGAATGTTCTCCCACAACTGATTTATGAATTAGTACAATCTTGCCTCAGAATATTTTAATTTTACCCAGTGAAATTAACTGCAGAGTTAATCACTAAGTAGAATGCATCTTTCCTTCTGGGTTTTTAACATATTCTTTTTGGTTAAATTTCAAGAAGCTACAGTCATGTGATTTCATTTGGAGGTAATATCAGTCTTCATGAGAGGTTTATGCACATTTCATACACACACACACACAAAGTAATATCTTTTGACAGCAGCTAAAATGCTTCTGTTCAGATTTGCTTCTAAACCTAAGTAATTCTCTTTCAAAAAGCAGCCTTAAATAAGCTTTTAAAACCCTAATGATGAGCTGGGAAATACAGCTCTGAATTAATTAAATTATATAAAATTGATCCACCCATAAGGTGTAGAGAACCCAGTTTTCCTCTCTGTTGGTCAAGGTAACTGTCCTATAAGTCACTCAAATGTCTAAGCAAACGTGAACAGAAGTAGAAAGGAAAGCTATAAAAATGACCAAGAATGAAAAACATTCACAGATTTTTCCGTTTGTTATCCGGTTTTTCCTCATCAAACCTTGCTTGTGAGATATACACTCATGCACATATGCACATGCTCATACATATGTGTACACACTCATACATGTGCGCACATGCTCATACATACATGCACTTGCCCATACATATGTGCACGTGTTCATACATATATGTGCACGCTCATGCACGTGTGCATGCTTGCACACATACCCACATGCTTGTACATGCGTGTACATGCTCATACATATGCGTGCATGCTCATATACACACATGCTTATACACACACGTGCATGCTCACACATATGTGCACGCTTGTACGCACGTGCGCATGCTCGCACATATGTGTGCACGCTCATACACGTATGCACATGCTCATACATATGTGTGCACGCTCATACATATATACACGTGCTCATACACACGTGTGCATGCGCAAACGTATGTGTGCATGCTCATATATACACACACTCATATATATACACATGCTTATACATATATGCACATGCTCATACATATACACACATGCTCATATATATATGTGCATGCACTGTGTGTGCTGATTGAAAAATGCCCATTCTAAGCATTATGACCTGGTGATCATTTCACTTACCTATTTACTCAACAAATTTNTTTTTTTTTTTTTTTTTAACACATACAAATGTTTAATTCTTCACTGAGTTTGTCACTTCCTTTCTGAGTTTTCTAAATGACACGTTGCTTTCTATATCTTATGCCATTCTTTATGTCTGCTGTTAACCTAAAACAATAAAACGGCCAATTATTTTACCAACAAAACCTGTTTATTCAAGAGCAGCAAAGACTTGCTGTTTGAGACAGGCAGCTACGGTGAACCACACGCAAGCCCAGGAGAGCAAAGCAGAGAGAACTCTTCGAGGGAAAGGGACGTGGGGACTGTAGCAGACAAAAAGTCCCCTAGAGGACATTAGAAGTAGAGTGGCTGCTCATTGGCTGAGTCGTGAGAGTCTCTCATTGGCTGAGCTGTTGCCAGGCAAGGGGAGAAATCTTCCTCCTTCCTCACCGTGCCCGAGGGAGATGGCAGGAGCGTCTCTTCCTGCTGGGGTCTGTGTTGCCCTTGAGTGGCATGGGCATGAGAGCTCCTCCTCTGGCACCCTACACATGAGGTGGTGTGGTTTCCTGTGACTAATTTTCCCATTCATTTATTTAGAAATATCAGATTATCATTCTCACCTATTTTGGGGGCATGACTTTCTGGCCTTTGTGGACCCCAGAGAGGAAGGTAGAAGACAGCGCCCCATCTAGAGCCCAGCCCCAAGGCCAAACATCCCGGGTCCCCAGCACCTCGGCTGCACGCCCACATCCTGCCTGCTCAGCGTGGGAGGGTGACCTGAGGGCAGAGGTGGGGTCCGTGGGGCCAGTCTGGAGGATGGCGCCCAGACGCTGAGATTAGGGGTAATGAAGGACGGAAGAAGAAGCGTGCTACCTGTACACAGTGGAATATTACTCAGCCATAGAAAGGAAACGCATCTGAGCCAGTTCTGACCAGGTGGACGAACCCAGAGCCTCTTACACAGAGTGAAGTAAGTCAGAAAGAGGAAAACAAGGATTGTATATTAACGCATCGATCTGGTACTGACGACTGTATCCGCAGGGCCGCAGTGGAGATGCAGACACAGGGACCAGACTTGTGGACGTGGCGGCGGGGGAAAGGGCAGGGTGGGACGAACGGAAGGAAGGGCACATGTCACTGCGTGTGAGGCAGACAGCCGGGGGCCTCGCTCTGTGACTCAGGGAGCGAAGTCCCGGCGCTCTGCAGGAACCTAGCGGGCCGGAGGCTCCAGAGGGAGGGGTGTGCGTATACCCATGGCTGATTCACGTTGATGCATGGCAGAAACCAACGCAATATCGTAAAGCAGTTATCCTCCAACTAAAAATAAGTACATTTTAAAAAGTTGAATGAAGATATTTGCACTGTGTAGCCTCATAAAATGCTTATTAGTTCCAAGGGCAAACACAATAGGTTGACAGTGGAGACGCTCATAAACACCACTTAACCAAGAGTCCTGGTCAGGTCAGGGAGCTGTGACAAAGTCCCGGCGACTGGCTGCTCATCAACGACACTGCCGTTCTCGGGATGAGGGCAGCAGGGTCAGCGCCTGGTGAGATCCTCTTGCGTGCCTGGTGGACTGCGTGTGTCTCCCAGCCATCCGCGCAGGGCGGGAAGAGGGCTGAGAGCGCCCTCGGGGCTCCCATAAGGCGCAGCTCCCGTTACCTCCCGAAGGCGCACCCCCCAAGCCCATCACGGTGGAGGTCAGGATTGCAATGTATGAATCTGGGGGGAGATTCAGACCACCGCACCAAGTGACCGAGCTCTGCATCCCCAGTGACGGGACAAACTGCCACTGCACGCTTTTAACACGACGGTCCGAGGGTACAGCACTTACGTGGCGTTCCTGCCAAAAATGCACAATCTAAGTCTAAGACGCCACGAGTTCTAATGAAAGGCCGTCCTACAGAAGACCTAACCGGTACTCTTCAAACAGCAATGTCATGACAGACCAGAAAGGCTGGAGCCACTCTGGATAATGGGAGAGTGAGGGCACTTCAGCAGCGATGGCTGCNTGCCAAAAATGCACAATCTAAGTCTAAGACGCCACGAGTTCTAATGAAAGGCCGTCCTACAGAAGACCTAACCGGTACTCTTCAAACAGCAATGTCATGACAGACCAGAAAGGCTGGAGCCACTCTGGATAATGGGAGAGTGAGGGCACTTCAGCAGCGATGGCTGTGGCCTGAATCCTGAGCTGGGAACAATGTCTGCTCCCGCGGATATGTTCGGAGCCGCTGGAAGGTTTGACCGTCAACGGGAGAGGAGGGGCCTGGCTGGCTCACGGCTCATCGTGAAACACTGAGGAATCCCGCAAACTGGTTGTTGCTGTCGATAACTTAAAATCAGCCCCGGTGAGCCATACACCACGGAAATCGGCAAATGGTAGGAATTAGGACGGCCCACCCCTCATCCCACCAGTGCGCCAGCTGACAGTCGTATGGCAACAACGGTCAGGTTCCTGATCAGAATCTCTCTACCGTGTGGCGCCAAGTTCTTATTCTCAGGAAGGCCACAGTGAAGTGTTTGAGGGTAAAGGGACCCAGTGTCTGCCACTCACTCTCAAATGGCTCCGAACACATCAACGAACTGATCAATATATAGATATACCCTGACAGGTGATAGATACAATGATACGGTTGATACAGCAAGATGGCGACCATTGGTAAATCTGGGTACATAGGTCTGTCACATTCTGTACGTTTTAAGTTGAAAACCAAAACGAGAACCCTCTAGCACTTGATATGCTTGGGCTGTTAAGCCTCGGATACATGGCTGACTTACCAAAGTCACAGAGGAAGTAGATCTTCTGCCCAAGGCTCTCAGAGCAACTTGAAGTGGCCTTTCTTAAAGATTTAACATTTTCCTTAAAATTTCTTATAATAAAATGGATGTGTGAATACCTTTCTATCTTAAAAATAACTTGTTCTACATACATTTTTCTGTCAAAGCAAAATTATTTTGCTTCCTGTTGGCTTTAGAGTTTCACTGGGCAAAGTCTCACTGGGTTCTGAACACAAAGCTACTAAGAGCTGGGAGTGGCTTCAGCAGGTGAGAAAGAGGTCTCGTATTAAGAGGCAAGAGGAATTTAACCCGGACCGAAAACGTTACGGGGGCGAGCCACAAGGCTGGCCACTGGCAGCTACGTCCCGCTGAGGTCAGTGTGTTGTTCTACAACGTGATTTCCCAACACAGGTTTGACTGATGCTTTAAGCCTGACAGCACTTTGCTGTGGGGTGCTCTGGGCACTGAAGGATGTTCCACAGCATCCTGGCCTCCACCCACAGGACCCCCGGAGGAGGGAGCCCTCTCCCCATCAACCAGAATGTTTGCAGATGTCGCCAAGGAGGGCAAAATCGCCACTCGAGAACCGCTATTTTAGCGTCAGAAGTATGGAAGAGGCAAAAGCAAAAAGAGGTTGCTATACGTATATAGACACACATATATACGGAGGGTATTTTAAGGGGCTAGAGGTTTTTTCAGTGAGTATATCCTGATCTTTGTATGTTGTGTATACATTATTCTTCTTGTGTAATTTTTAGATTCACCAATTTAATCAGCCTAATTTTCTGTCTCACCCATGTTTACAGAGTAAATTCACATCCATTTTGGACTTATAATTGTATCAATGTGTGTGCGCACACACACACACACAGTCACGTCTGACTCTTTGTGACCCCACAGACTGTAACCTGCCGGGCTCCTCTGTCCATGGGATTCTCCAAGCAAGAATACTGGAGTGGGTGGCCCTTTCCTCCTCCAGGGGATCTTTCTGACCCAAGAGTCGAACCAGGATCTCTTACGTCCCCTGCATTGGCAGGTGGGTTCTGTAACACTCAGTTCAGTTCAGTCGCCCAGACGTGTCTAACTCTTTGTGACCCCATGGACTGCTGCATGCCAGGCCTCCCTGTCCATCATCATCTCCCACAGCTTGCGCAAACTGATGTCCGTTGAGTCAATGATGCCATCCAACCATCTCATCCTCCGTCGTCCCCTTCTCCTCCTGCCTTCAATCTTTGCCCAGCAGCAGTGTCTTTTCCAGCGAGTCAGCTCTTTGCCTCAGGTGGCCAAAGTATTGGAGTTTTAGCTTCAGCATCAGTCCTTCCAATGAACACCCAGGACTGATCTCNGCGGGAGGCTGCACAATGAAAAAGAAGAAGCTGGTGCCTGCAGGGGCCGGGGTGGGAGGCTGCACAGTGAGAAAGAAGCAGCTGGTGCCTGCAGGGCTCGGGGTGGGAGGCTGCACAGTAAAAAAGAGTCCATGGCTTTTTCTCAGCTGAATCCTCGCCAGGAAGAGAAGGAATCTTGCTCTTCCTCTTGGGCTCAGCCATCAATCCTCGCAGGAAGTAAGAGCTCCTCCTTCTCGTCTCCCAACCAATAAACAGGTTTCTGTGTACTAGTCTTTTACATTTCCTCCATTTGATCAGGATTTTTTCCTGAAAGCATCACGGATCAAGAGCCAGGTGTTCTAGTCTCAGTGGATTTTTAGCCACTGAGTAAATTTTTTATCAGAAAGTAACTTTCAGGGTGTCGGGTCCCAGGTCAGAGGGAAAGTTGCAGAGACTGGAAATGTATTGAGGTCACAACTGAGTAACAAAGACAGCTAGAGGGAGAGAGAACTCTCAGACACTTTTTATCAAAGTCTGTCTGTCATCAAGGTCATAGGCCCTGGAGACCTTCTATAGCACCATGTCCTCCTCAGAGGTTTGGAGATGAACTCCCAACAGGCATGGTCCACATATCTTGGGAAGCCTGTCTCACCAGACGTCTGCTTCCATTCTGGGAAATCTCTGCTTTCAGGTCCTCTGATGATGTGCAGTTCTGGCCAGTGTTCAGTGCTTCTGTTTTGGTGAGTCACATGAACCCAACTGTCTGTTCTTTGAAATTTGGTGGCACAAGCGTTGATTAACAATACTTCATAGGGACCTCTCCAGTGAGGTGGAAGAGAGTTCTTCTGGAGGTATCTTTCCCAATAGACAGAAGCTCCAGGTTGTAACACATGCTGCCTAAAATCTTTGTTTTTTGAGAGCATACTGTGAAGATTGTTTTACCAAAACATGGTTATAGAAACAATTAGGCCTTTGCAGTACTGAAGTATCTCTCCATTTATCATTTGTGGGTCAAAAGAAGCAAGCATCAAGTGTGCTGGGTTCCTGTGACTATCTCAAAGGTTATGAATTCCAAACAGAAGGGATCTGAGATTTAGAAGGACCAGTGGCAAACTTTTGGCACAACGTATTTTGCTAATTTAGTCTTAGTGATGCCATTAGCACAGTCTGTTAAACCAGAGGATTGAGGGTGGTTGCAAACCCAGCTGAAGAACACAGACTTGTCAAAGCACCTGTCCAGTAAAAGGGGCTCCTCCACCACTGTATAGTCTGAGAAGGGCCCCCGATCCGAGAGGAGGCCCCGATCCGAGAGGAGGTCCCCGATCCGAGAGGAGGCCCCCCGATCCGAGAGGAGGCTCCCTGATCCGAGAGGAGGCCCCCTGATCCGAGAGGAGGCCCCCTGATCTGAGAGGAGGCCCTCCGATCCGAGAGGAGTTCCCCCGGTCTGAGAGGAGGCCCCCTGAGCTGAGAGGCGGCCCTCTGATCCGAGAGATGCTCCCCTGGTAGGAGCAATCTTTTCTGAAGGGCTTTTAGCAACAGAAGAGGCAGCAGCCTGTCTGCAAGGGAAGACTCCAGTCCAGTGTGAAGACACAGGCCACGACTAAAGCGTGCTTATACCCAAGAGACAAAACAAGTCGTAGGAAACCCGCTCGCCAGCCCCTGAACGATCCATTAGGCACTTTCAAATGTCCGGGGGCAGTGTGAACGGCTTCCCTTGGATTGTACTTTGGACAAGTGGGACAGGGCGGGGAAGGCAGTTTTCATGACCTTTTTAATGTTTCCCCACCGAGATTATAACAGACGCCATTTGCCAGTAGACCAGTGGTCTGACGCCTGCCCAGTGGGGAGGAGGGAGAATTTTAGAGTCTCTGGTAGCACTGCTTTATTTCGTCCAAACCAGACCTTTCTTTAGCAAATGAACAACTATTGAATTTCCAGTCTCATTTCCCTTTTCTAAGGCCACTTACTGGTCCTCCCTGGCTAGTTTTCCGAAGTTGTCATTTGGAGAAGCAGCCCTGTAGGTCATGACCGAGGTTTGGCTTCTGTGCCCTTTTAAGGGAAGCATTCTTTGCAGAAATATTAACAAGGAGATGTCCTCTAGCTTCCAGAGGGCCCGGTGTAGAATGCCCCGGAATCTTAATAATACCTAAAGGGGTAGGTTAAAGTATCGTACTTAATAATTCCTGAACATAGGGGCCATTTTTAACTTTACTCTCACTGTAAGTAAGGAAGCCACATTGCTTTCACAACGTTCCAGAATCATGACCTACTTCAAAAGTATTACTTCTATCAGTGTGAATGTGGCAGTTCTGTCCTTGGCTAAAGTACAATTCAGCCTGTCAGGCTGAAGCAGCCACAGGTACTTGTTCTTGCCACAAACAGCATCGCCAGCAGCTGCAACAGCACAGAGAGGGCAGAATCTGCCATCGTCACCTGTTAAGTCAGAACCATCCACGAGCCAGGGCACATTCCTTGGCACTCCGGTGAAACTTCCTGTGGACTACCACCAGCACTCGGGAGGTCGTCTGTTAGCAGCGAATGCTCACGAGGTGCTCGGTCAGTGTAGGGGGGGAGAGAAGTAGCTCGGTTAAGGTTACTTTGACAAAGAATCAGATGTGGGGTAGTTAACAATATGACTCCTTAAGGGGTGAGGGCTGAAAGATGTTGAGTATGGTGAGAATTCAAGAGGGCTTCTGCTACATGGGGGACAATGGTTAAAGGGAATCCACTGGGATTTTTTCAGTGGCCTTTACCAAAAGGTAACGGCAACGATGGCTCTAAGGCAAGGCGGTATTTCCGTTCCACAGGCTCTAGTTTGAGGCTGTAATTATATTCTGGGTCAATTGATGGTCCCCGTGTTCTCAGTAAGTACCCAAGGGCATTCCCTTCCTTTTCATCTACGATAAGGAACGTGATAATTGACTGTATGGATGACAACAAATTGTGGAAAATTCTGAAAGAAATGGGAGTACCAGACCACCTTACCTGCTTCCTGAGAAATCTGTATGCAGGTCAAGAAGCAACAGTTAGAACTCGGAATAGAACAATGGACTGACTGGTTCAAAATTGGGAAAGGAGTACATCAAGGCTGTATATTGTCACCTTGCTTATTTAACTTATATGCAGAGTACATCATGCGAAATGCTGGGCTGGATGAAGCACAAACTGGAATCGAGATTGCCAGGAGAAATATCAGTAACCCAGATATACAGATGACCCTACCCTTATGACAGAAAACAAAGAGGAACTAAAGAGCTTCTTGATGAAACTGAAAGAGGAGAGTGAAAAAGCTGGCTTAAAACCCAAAATTAGAAAAACTAAGATCATGGCATCTGGTCCCATCACTTGATGGCAAATAGGAGGGAAACAATGGAAACAGTCACAGACTATTTTTTTGGGCTCCAAAATCACAGTAGATGCTGACTGCAGCCATGAAATTAAACGACACTTGCTCCTTGAAAGAAAAGCTATGACCAACCTAGACAACACTTTAAAAAGCAGAGGCATTACTTTGCTGATAGAGGTCTGTAGAGTCAAAGCTATGGTTTTTCCAGTAGTCATGTATGGATGTGAGAGTTGGACCATAAAGAAAGCTGAGCACCGAGCAACTGATGCCTTTGAACTGTGGTGTTGGAGAAGGCTCTTGAGAGTCCCTTGGATGGTAAGGCGATCAAGTCAGTTAATCCTAAAGGAAATCAATCCTGAATATTCATTGGAAGGACCGATGTTGAAGCTCCAACACTTTGGCCCCCTGATGTAAAGAACAGACTCATTGGAAAAGACCCTGATGCTGGGAAAGATTGAAGGCAGGAGGAGAAGGGGGCGACAGAGGATGAGATGGCTGGATGGCATCACTGACTCAATGGACATGAGTTTGAACAAGCTCCGGGAGTTGGGGATGGACAGGGAAGCCTGGCGTGCTTCAGTCCATGGAGTTGCAAAGTGTCGGACACGACTGAGCGACTGAACTGAATTGAACTGAACTGAAGGGTGGATAGGTTCATCAAACTTTCTTTTAAGGCCTTGAAAGCCATGTCATCCAGTTATTCCCATAAACTTGAGTGGGGGTTGTTATTGTTGAGTAAACATATAGAGGTTTGGATCTAAGAAATTTGGAATTCAGTTTTGGCAATAGCAAACTAGCTCAAGAAAACCTAACAGGTGGCAGTTAGTTTCATGTTTGGGAAAACGTAGGACCCTGTGAAGTCTCTCTGCATCTAGGTGTATGTAGCGTGTAGCCTTTGATCTAATATCAGAAGCCATAAATATCAAACCCAGGTTCAGGCAAATTAAGTGTTTCCTTTGCAACCTTATGTCCTTTTATAGTGGAGTTGACCAAATATAAATGATATTCCAGAGGTTCTCTCATTAAGAACGTTTTGTCTTAAATAATGCTGTTTTAAATATACATGTAAACATATATTTGTATACATAATATATATGTATTGGGAAAAAGCCTAGTGAAAACTCTGAAAAAAATTACTTTATTTATTTTCGAATGTTTTATAATGACCGCATGCTACTTTAGTAAACAGAAATACAATTAAAAATTAAAATCTAGAAATATGAAACTTTATCTTTTTTTTTTTTTTTGGGTCAACATAATTAAATTCACACATCTTAGCTCTGCTAGAATACTGGGCACAGTGCTGAAAATCAGGTATAGAATTCTCACCCAAAGTAGAAGTATAATCTGTTCTTGCCTTGTTTAGTCGCTAAGTCAGGTCCAACTCTTTGTGACCCATGGACTGTAGCCCACCAGGCTCCTCTGTCCATGGGGTTTCCCAGGCAAGGATACTGGCGCGGGTTACCATTTCCTCTGGGGGATCATCTGACCCAGGGATCGAACCTGCATCTCCTGATTGGCAGGTGGATTCTTTACCACGGAGCCACCTGGGTAGCCTATACAACAGTGTTAAATCAACCTCCAAATTAGAGTCTTTCAAGCTGCATGAAATGAATGATTATGTGCCAGACTAATACTCTAAAAAAAATAACATTTGGAGGTCAGTGTCTGCCACATGAAATTTACTATAGAATATATACTAAAGATAAGAAGTTAACAAATTGGAAAGTATAACAATTATTTCATGCATTGCAATAGCTTCATTTAATACAAAATACTTTAAAAGTAAAATGAAAACTTTAACTTACAGCATATTTTGTCTAATAAAAATATTCATCTTTAAGATTTCTTTTACTTATCATTTTTTAAAGTTATTTTTAATTTTTCCCTAAGTGACTCATGAATAGTTTCCAGAAGTAGCCTCTTTCAACCTCACTTGCTGCTTCTGTAGATAGTTACCTTCCTCATTCTGACTGTGTTTATACTTACACCTCTCTCTGGATCACTCTAAGACGTTTTCCGTGGTCACCCAATAATGGAAGATTAAGATTTAATGGCTTATTTAATCATCTTTGGAGAAGGAAATGGCAACCCACTCCAGTATTCTTGCCTGGGAAATTCCATGGACAGAGGAACCTGGTAGGCTATAGTCCATGGGGTCGCAAAGAGTCGGACATGACTGAGTGACTTCACTTAATCATCTTCCCAAATTTTCCTCTTTCCTGCCATGCAGTAAAAATTAAAACAATGCTAGTTTACCTTGTACAATAATATAAGTACTTTTCCCTGTGAAACAAGTTGTATACCATGATTCTACTTCTTCTTTCTTTCTTGTCCAACGTTTGCATTTCCTAGAGTTAAGAATTTAGTAGTCTTCTATCACTTCTTCTTAGGCTCACCAGAAGAATTATGTTTAAAAACAAAGCCAGCGCTGTTTCCAAATGGCCAAGCCTGTCGCATACTGGGCGGTTATCACGTCAGGCTTCCTGGAACCATCGTTCCGTCCCAGGATAAACAGGTGTCTTCTTCACCCTTCTGTGCACATGCTCTATGACTTCTGTTTACTTCTCACTTCTGCCATATTTGCATCTTCCTCACCACAGCCAGGAAGAATTCTCCACTTTTAAGGATCTGTGTGATTAGACTCTGCTCAGCTTAGTAGTGAAATTGTGACCAAATCTTTTGTGACTCCATGGACTGTAGCCCACCAGGCTCCTCTGTCCATGGAATTCTCCAGGCAAGAATCCTGGAGTGGGTTGCCATTTCCTCCTCCAGGGGATCTTCCAGACCCAGGCATCCAACCCACATCTCCTGCATTGCAGGCAGATTGTTTATCACTGGAGCACCTGGGACGCCTAGTGAGTAGGTTAAACTCACCCAACGGATTCAGGATGTTGCGAGATTTCTAGTTTAATCACCTCTGCTAGACAAGGAAACATACACGCAGGCTCTGGGGGTTTCGTTTGTGCATAACTTCGGGTACCCATTATCCTGGCCACCTTACATATCTTTTAGTATCTATTTTTTCTCACTTCTTTCTCTTAATGCATTATTAGTTCTGTTCATTTGCTCTTGGGTTTTTTTTTTTTTTTTTTAACACATACAAATGTTTAATTCTTCACTGAGTTTGTCACTTCCTTTCTGAGTTTTCTAAATGACACGTTGCTTTCTATATCTTATGCCATTCTTTATGTCTGCTGTTAACCTAAAACAATAAAACGGCCAATTATTTTACCAACAAAACCAGTTTATTCAAGAGCAGCAAAGACTTGCTGTTTGAGACAGGCAGCTACGGTGAACCACACGCAAGCCCAGGAGAGCAAAGCAGAGAGAACTCTTCGAGGGAAAGGGACGTGGGGACTGTAGCAGACAAAAAGTCCCCTAGAGGACATTAGAAGTAGAGTGGCTGCTCATTGGCTGAGTCGTGAGAGTCTCTCATTGGCTGAGCTGTTGCCAGGCAAGGGGAGAAATCTTCCTCCTTCCTCACCGTGCCCGAGGGAGATGGCAGGAGCGTCTCTTCCTGCTGGGGTCTGTGTTGCCCTTGAGTGGCATGGGCATGAGAGCTCCTCCTCTGGCACCCTACACATGAGGTGGTGTGGTTTCCTGTGACTAATTTTCCCATTCATTTATTTAGAAATATCAGATTATCATTCTCACCTATTTTGGGGGCATGACTTTCTGGCCTTTGTGGACCCCAGAGAGGAAGGTAGAAGACAGCGCCCCATCTAGAGCCCAGCCCCAAGGCCAAACATCCCGGGTCCCCAGCACCTCGGCTGCACGCCCACATCCTGCCTGCTCAGCGTGGGAGGGTGACCTGAGGGCAGAGGTGGGGTCCGTGGGGCCAGTCTGGAGGATGGCGCCCAGACGCTGAGATTAGGGGTAATGAAGGACGGAAGAAGAAGCGTGCTACCTGTACACAGTGGAATATTACTCAGCCATAGAAAGGAAACGCATCTGAGCCAGTTCTGACCAGGTGGACGAACCCAGAGCCTCTTACACAGAGTGAAGTAAGTCAGAAAGAGGAAAACAAGGATTGTATATTAACGCATCGATCTGGTACTGACGACTGTATCCGCAGGGCCGCAGTGGAGATGCAGACACAGGGACCAGACTTGTGGACGTGGCGGCGGGGGAAAGGGCAGGGTGGGACGAACGGAAGGAAGGGCACATGTCACTGCGTGTGAGGCAGACAGCCGGGGGCCTCGCTCTGTGACTCAGGGAGCGAAGTCCCGGCGCTCTGCAGGAACCTAGCGGGCCGGAGGCTCCAGAGGGAGGGGTGTGCGTATACCCATGGCTGATTCACGTTGATGCATGGCAGAAACCAACGCAATATCGTAAAGCAGTTATCCTCCAACTAAAAATAAGTACATTTTTAAAAGTTGAATGAAGATATTTGCACTGTGTAGCCTCATAAAATGCTTATTAGTTCCAAGGGCAAACACAATAGGTTGACAGTGGAGACGCTCATAAACACCACTTAACCAAGAGTCCTGGTCAGGTCAGGGAGCTGTGACAAAGTCCCGGCGACTGGCTGCTCATCAACGACACTGCCGTTCTCGGGATGAGGGCAGCAGGGTCAGCGCCTGGTGAGATCCTCTTGCGTGCCTGGTGGACTGCGTGTGTCTCCCAGCCATCCGCGCAGGGCGGGAAGAGGGCTGAGAGCGCCCTCGGGGCTCCCATAAGGCGCAGCTCCCGTTACCTCCCGAAGGCGCACCCCCCAAGCCCATCACGGTGGAGGTCAGGATTGCAATGTATGAATCTGGGGGGAGATTCAGACCACCGCACCAAGTGACCGAGCTCTGCATCCCCAGTGACGGGACAAACTGCCACTGCACGCTTTTAACACGACGGTCCGAGGGTACAGCACTTACGTGGCGTTCCTGCCAAAAATGCACAATCTAAGTCTAAGACGCCACGAGTTCTAATGAAAGGCCGTCCTACAGAAGACCTAACCGGTACTCTTCAAACAGCAATGTCATGACAGACCAGAAAGGCTGGAGCCACTCTGGATAATGGGAGAGTGAGGGCACTTCAGCAGCGATGGCTGCGGCCTGAATCCTGAGCTGGGAACAATGTCTGCTCCCGCGGATATGTTCGGAGCCGCTGGAAGGTTTGACCGTCAACGGGAGAGGAGGGGCCTGGCTGGCTCACGGCTCATCGTGAAACACTGAGGAATCCCGCAAACTGGTTGTTGCTGTCGATAACTTAAAATCAGCCCCGGTGAGCCATACACCACGGAAATTGGCAAATGGTAGGAATTAGGACGGCCCACCCCTCATCCCACCAGCGCGCCAGCCGACAGTCGTATGGCAACAACGGTCAGGTTCCTGATCAGAATCTCTCTACCGTGTGGCGCCAAGTTCTTATTCTCAGGAAGGCCACAGTGAAGTGTTTGAGGGTAAAGGGACCCAGTGTCTGCCACTCACTCTCAAATGGCTCCGAACACATCAACGAACTGATCAATATATAGATATACCCTGACAGGTGATAGATACAATGATACGGTTGATACAGCAAGATGGCGACCATTGGTAAATCTGGGTACATAGGTCTGTCACATTCTGTACGTTTTAAGTTGAAAACCAAAACGAGAACCCTCTAGCACTTGATATGCTTGGGCTGTTAAGCCTCGGATACATGGCTGACTTACCAAAGTCACAGAGGAAGTAGATCTTCTGCCCAAGGCTCTCAGAGCAACTTGAAGTGGCCTTTCTTAAAGATTTAACATTTTCCTTAAAATTTCTTATAATAAAATGGATGTGTGAATACCTTTCTATCTTAAAAATAACTTGTTCTACATACATTTTTCTGTCAAAGCAAAATTATTTTGCTTCCTGTTGGCTTTAGAGTTTCACTGAGCAAAGTCTCACTGGGTTCTGAACACAAAGCTACTAAGAACTGGGAGTGGCTTCAGCAGGTGAGAAAGAGGTCTCGTATTAAGAGGCAAGAGGAATTTAACCCGGACCGAAAACGTTACGGGGGCGAGCCACAAGGCTGGCCACTGGCAGCTACGTCCCGCTGAGGTCAGTGTGTTGTTCTACAACGTGATTTCCCAACACAGGTTTGACTGATGCTTTAAGCCTGACAGCACTTTGCTGTGGGGTGCTCTGGGCACTGAAGGATGTTCCACAGCATCCTGGCCTCCACCCACAGGACCCCCGGAGGAGGGAGCCCTCTCCCCATCAACCAGAATGTTTGCAGATGTCGCCAAGGAGGGCAAAATCGCCACTCGAGAACCGCTATTTTAGCGTCAGAAGTATGGAAGAGGCAAAAGCAAAAAGAGGTTGCTATACGTATATAGACACACATATATACGGAGGGTATTTTAAGGGGCTAGAGGTTCTTTCAGTGAGTATATCCTGATCTTTGTATGTTGTGTATACATTATTCTTCTTGTGTAATTTTTAGATTCACCAATTTAATCAGCCTAATTTTCTGTCTCACCCATGTTTACAGAGTAAATTCACATCCATTTTGGACTTATAATTGTATCAATGTGTGTGCGCACACACACACACACAGTCACGTCTGACTCTTTGTGACCCCACAGACTGTAACCTGCCGGGCTCCTCTGTCCATGGGATTCTCCAAGCAAGAATACTGGAGTGGGTGGCCCTTTCCTCCTCCAGGGGATCTTTCTGACCCAAGAGTCGAACCAGGATCTCTTACGTCCCCTGCATTGGCAGGTGGGTTCTGTAACACTCAGTTCAGTTCAGTCGCCCAGACGTGTCTAACTCTTTGTGACCCCATGGACTGCTGCATGCCAGGCCTCCCTGTCCATCATCATCTCCCACAGCTTGCGCAAACTGATGTCCGTTGAGTCAATGATGCCATCCAACCATCTCATCCTCCGTCGTCCCCTTCTCCTCCTGCCTTCAATCTTTGCCCAGCAGCAGTGTCTTTTCCAGCGAGTCAGCTCTTTGCCTCAGGTGGCCAAAGTATTGGAGTTTTAGCTTCAGCATCAGTCCTTCCAATGAACACCCAGGACTGATCTCATTTAGGATGGACTGGTTGGATCTCCTTGCAATTCAAGGGACTCTCAAGAGTCTTCTCCAACACAACAGTTCAAAAGCATCAATTCTTCGGCACTCAGCTTTCTTTATGCTCCAACTCTCACATCCATACATGACTACTGGAAAAACCATAGCTTTGACTATATATGGGCCTTTGTCGATAAAGTAATGTCTCTGCTTTTTAGTATGCTGTCTGGGTTGGTCATAGCTTCTCTTCCAAGGAGCATGTGTCTATTAATTTCAGGGTTGCAATCACCATCTGCAGTGATTTTGGAGCTCACGAAAGTCTCGCACTATTTCCACTGTTTCTCCATCTATTTGCCATGTTTCCACTGTTTCCCCATCTATTTGCCATGAAGTGATGGGAACAGATGCCATGATTTTAGTTTTCTGAATGTCAAGTTTTAAGCCAGCTTTTTCACTCTCCTCTTTCAACTTTCATCAAGAGGCTCTCTAGTTCCTCTTCACTTTCTGCATATCTGAGGTCATTGATATTTCTCCCTGCAATCTTGATTCCAGCTTGTGTTTCATCCAGCCTGGCATTTTGCATGATGTACTCTGCATATAAGTTAAATAAGCAGGGTGACAATATACAGCCTTGATGTACTCCTTTCCCAGTTTGGAACCAGTCTGTTATTCCATGTTCAGTTCTAACTTGCTTCTTGACCTGCATACAGATTTCTCTTTACCACTAGTGACACCTAATTTCTATAATAGTATTAAATTCTATTTCCTTCAGTTACATCTAATGGTTCTAATTAGGTCGCAAACAGTCAGACACAACTGAGTGACTTTACTTTCACTTTTCACTTTCATGCATTGGAGAAGGAAATGGCAACCCACTCCAGTGTTCTTGCCTGGAGAATCCCAGGGATGGGGGAGCCTGGTGGGCTGCCGTCTATGGGGTCACACATAGTCGGACATGACTGAAGTGACTTAGCAGCAGCAGCTCTGATATAGTGATCAAATTCTGAACTTCGGCATCAAAGGTATTTAACTAATGGGTTAAAATAATGAATCAAAATAGTAACAACAATTCACAGTAATTTTAAAAAATCTCAACTCTTCAAGAAGCTTCTGAAACACAAAGAATGCAAGTTTCCAAGGTGTGAATGTACTGTACACTGATAGGGTACCTCAACCACTTATGCGTACACACGCACTTAGCAACAAGATAATTAAATTCATAAAGAGGGCTAAGCATTATAAAGCTAAATTAAAAAAACCTCAGAGAAGTCCTGGGGTAGAAGAAAATCACTTTCACATTGTTCTCAGTACTGAAGGATATCTAATTAGAAGCCATCAGCTAAGTGGGGAGTCCATTAACTCCCCGTGATAGGATTAGCTATCATATCTTTACGTGATTAATGAAAATGGAAAACGGGATCCTTGCATGTTGTTCCGGTGCATGTCGCCTCCTAGTGGCTGTGAATGGTAGCAGCACCTTTCTCATTGCCTGCGCTGTCTTCACCCAACCATTTTCCTTCTGTTTCTTTAATTCCATTTGATTTAATTAAGTTCTATTATATAAACATTGAGAGGAGTATTTTCACAAAATATCGTGCAAACCAGGTAGACTTTAACCATTCATCTTTGCTGCCATACGACTGTGAGCAAGCTGCTTACCTTCTCTTTAGTATCACTTGTCTCATCCATAAAATGAGCTAAAACAAACACACACAAAAATTAGCTCAGAGGATCAGGGACAAGGGGGCCTCCCTGGTGGCTCCGTGCTATGGAACCCACCTGCTAATGCAGGAGACATCGGTTCGATCCCTGGACTGGGAAGAACCCCTGGAGAAGGAAATGGGAACCCACTCCAGTATTCTTGTCTGGGAAATCCCACGGACAGAGGAGCCTGGTGGGCTAAGTCCATGGGTTCACAAAGAGTCAGACATGACTTCGTGGCTAAACAATAATAAATTATGGAAATAAAAATGCCATGAGGCTGTATATAAACACTAATAATAGTTCATATTCTTATCGTGATTTCTGTTTCAGACCTTCAGTATGATCTAAGCAATCCTTCTCACTATACATACACCCACACATGAAGGCTTTGACCCTGTTTCCAAATCAGAGATCAAAGCACAGAGATCAAAGCAACGTGACTTAAAAGTCCATACTTTGAACCACGACACAAAACTGGCTACTAAATCCTCGTTGAAATAACGAATGAAGTCGCTTCAGTAATGTGATGAACATGCCAGGAGGGGAAGCCTGGGTTTTTCTTTCCCAGCATGTCAGTGTCTTTTGCACAATCTGTGAAACATTTATGAGCTTACAGGTCACGAAGCACTGTACTCACCCCCCACCTCTGTCTAAACCATCCCGACTCTTTCAAGCACGGGATGGCTGAGCCCGAAAACGAAAGCACGAATGCTCCCAAGCGCAGACGGAAGGAGGATCCCCTTCCGTGTAAGGAGGAGCCAATACATGTGTTCAATGTTTTAATATTAAAGAAACAGGGCCTTTCTATGCCAAGAATATGCAAGTAGGAAGTCAGAAGGCATTTCCCCTAGTCCCGCCTGCTGAATTTATTATCAGAATCTAATTAAAGGGCTTGTGGCTATACCATATTCACATCGCTCAAGTCCACCCTCTCTGCTCAGTTTTTTTTTTTTTTGGCTGTATCGCAGCAGGGGGAACTTCCCTGACCAGGGATTGAACCGTGCCTCCTGTAGCGGAAGCCCAAAGTTTCATCCACCGAACCACCAGGGAAGGCCCTCTGAACCCTCGCTTCTGCACTTCTGAGCCCAAGGTCCTTTTCCGCTTTTCTGGTCTCATTGTCAGTAAGAAATACAGTGAATAAACTATGTTCACACAAAGACTTTTACATGAGTGTTTATAGCAGCGTTTTGCATAACAGCCCAAGCTAGCAAGCAATCTAAACGTCCACTGACTGACGAATAGATAAATGAGTTATAACCATACAATGCAGAATTAGTGCATGTTAATAGTAATAGGAAATGAAGCACAGATTCAAGCCACAGCTTGGGTGAACCTTGAGAACATCACGCTAAGAGCAATAAGCCTGTTACAAAAGATGACTCCATCTGTAGAAACTGACCAGAATAGGCTACATTCAGAAGCCTGAAGTAGATTAGCGGTTGCCTGGGGCTGTGGGGCAGGGTGGAGAGTGACTGCTAATGGATAAGGGGTTTCCTTCAACCCACTCCAGTACTATTGCCTGGAGGAGCCTGGTAGGCTGCAGTCCATGGGGTCGCGAAGAGTTGGACATGACTGAGCGACTTCACTTCACTTTCACTTTCAGGGAGGACAGAAATATTCTAAAATTAGGACGTGGTGATGTTGCACAACTCTGCAAATGTACTGAAATCATTGACTTGTATGATTTAAATGGATGAGAGTATGACATGTGAATTATTTCTCAATAAAGCTGTGAAAAATAATGATGAATAACTCTTATAAGGAGGTGAATGAAACAATGCAAACTCATCAACTGTGCACTGGTTTTCTTAAATAAAACATGGAGGCTAAATGAGTAAGTACAAGAACAAGCTAAATGTGAGTACATAATTACCACATCTAAGAGCATCTTTTTTATCATTTCAAATATTTTTTAGCCTTTGATCCATCAATTTTGGTGATATGAAAATGAATACGTGAATAGCTCTCTTAGCTCCCAAGTCACGTAAGAATGCATTTCCCATTTCTTTGTCCTTAATTTAAGGCTTATTTTGGATATTTAAAAACAGAATAGTGTGTTTCCTTCAATTATGAAAATGAGCTTTAAGCAGGGAGGCCTGGCGCGCTGCAGTTCATGGGGTCAGAAAAGGCTGGCACAACTTAGCAACGGAACAGCAGCATTATTAAACATCCCAGGTTCACAGATCATAGACAGTGACATTCCCGGCGCTAAAGTGCTGAAGGAAATGGATATTCTAACAGAGCTTTCACTCTATGGACTTTACGATAGAAAACACACGTGCATTTTAAGGCAAATTCCCCCACTGTATAAATGACTCTCTGGTAGTAAGTGAGGCGTTATATTAACTTTTTTGATAGAGTAGTGATTGACATTACACCCTAGTGACTTAGAAAGTTACCTTCCAAAGCTGCTCAAAGAATCAAAATGGACAAGCACAGCTCAGCTGAAACAAGAACTCCAGGGGCCGACCTCAGAGCATATAAGTTAAATAAGCAAGGTGACAATATACAGCCTTGACGGACTCCTTTTCCTGTTTGGAACCAGCGGGGCCAAATAAAGACGTGCACTGTGGCCTACTGACTGCCTGCGAGCCCCCTCTGCCCTCGCTCATCTCGCCCCCGCCAACAGGTCAGATCCTTGTCTACAGTATTTTATATAACAGAAATCTGTGAGGTAGGTTAATGCTCCATAGCTGAGGAAACTGAGGCTTAGCAAGGCCAGGAGGTCTGGAGAATTAACAAGTGGTAGAAATCCTCAGGAAAAGGAGGAGGAGAAGGGGGCAACGGAGGATGAGATGGTTGGATGGCATCACCGACTCAGTGGACAAGAGTTTGAGAAAACTTTGGGAGATGGTGAAGGGCAGGGCAGCCTGGCATGCTGCAGTCCACTGGGTCATAAAGGGTGGGACACGACTTTGTGGCTTTACGACAACAACCACAATAAATCCTCAGACTCAGGAAACCCAGTGAAGTGAAGGGAAATGTGCTAGGAAGTGTTCAGCAGCTGGTTTTTCCCCTTGAACTCTAACTTAGAGTACTTGCCCATTTCCTTAGTGTTTCCTACCATAGTGGGTTTCAAGCCACCAAAGTGATTTCATAGGCACACACTCTGGGCTGATAGTTGGCTGTCATATTCTTCCTTCAGCATTTTTCTATCATTAAAAAAAAACAACAAAAAAAAACTGACTCCACAATCTTTAATATTACCATAGCTCCCACTTCCCCAAATGTTGGAGGGATTGCACAAGTCAGCACCTCCCACATGCACCCCCTTCCCGCTTGGCCACAACCACAAAGCTTGTGGCACCTTTCCAGGGTTGCCATCACCCCGCCTACCACCATGGGGGGTCCTCACTGCCATCTGACTGATGAGGAACCGAATTCCAGACCCCATCCCTGTGTCTGCCTCGGGTGACTCAGGCTGGGGGCACCGTCTTGGTTTGAGGGCCTTGGGAGGGGATCCCAGGAAACACCAGTGCAAGCAGGGAAACTGGACCAGACGGTGAAGGGGACTCATAAAGCCTGTTTCCATTGAACTAGAACTTGAACCCGAACACTGGAAGCTAGTGGACACAGCTGAGATGAGCCTCCTGCCCCCAGGGGTGACAGAGCTGGGGGTCCTCCCCTAGTCACTGTCTGAGATTCACGGTACTCACTCTCGGGAGGTACAAATCCCCTGGCACCTCAGGTCTTACCCCAATGCAGGCAGACCAGGCTCTGGTGGCTAAAAACGCCAAAGCCAGAGGCTGGCCCGGGGGCAGAAAAGGTTCAGCTGAGGGCATATGGGCTCTGCCTACAGACCTCATGTGCCCCGAGTACTGTGAATGCTGCTGACTGTTTTCCATCACTTACGGACAAAGTCTGAAATATAATTATAAGTACAGAAGGGAATGCAAGCTCTTGATAGTATAAAACACTAACTTCCTCATCTCCTCAACTTCCTCATCTCCCTTTGCAGG
The DNA here is from genome assembly GCA_006410675.1 of Oreotragus oreotragus. Classification (NCBI taxonomy): domain Eukaryota; kingdom Metazoa; phylum Chordata; class Mammalia; order Artiodactyla; family Bovidae; genus Oreotragus; species Oreotragus oreotragus. The sequence continues at coordinate 146,980 of SJYX01004711.1, forward strand.
AAGCCAATAGGTAATATGTAAATTTGACTTAGGTAATATGTAAATAATGACTTAGGTAAATAATTTAAAACTCACAAAATCTTCCACTGTTAAAACTAAAAGTATGTAATTTTTAAAATTAGTAGTTGAAAGAAAAGATAAATTTTTATTCTTTGAAAAGATGTTTTTTATGGTTGATGGGTCAGGATATATGCTATTTAGAGTTAAAAAGAACCAGAAGAACTAAAAAAGAACTAAAAACAGACTTAATTGTATTAATAGCTGGGGGAGACCTGGGTTCGATCCCTGGGTTGAGAAGATCCCTGAAGAAGGGAAAGGCTACCCACTTCAGTATTCTGGCCTGGAGAACTCCATGGACTGTATAGTCCATGGGCTCACAGAGAGTCAGACGCAACCGAGTGACTTTCACTTTCACTAGGGTATGGTAACAGGTGAGACCTAGGTGAGCAGGGAGGATGCAGATACTTTTAGCATTTTCCACTTTCTTTTGATTTTAAACCACTGGTATGAGTAACTTTCATAAAAGACAAAACAAATGCAAATAAATCAGAGCCTATTACAAAGAATAGCTGTGAAACATCCTTAAAGAGAATACTACATAGAAGTTAAAAAGAGAGAGGCAGAATATATACGTACCCGTCAAAAAAAAAAAATCAGGATTTATTGAGTGAAGTTAGTAAATTTAAAAGTTGTAAGCATAGCATCCAAATTAGGGAAGTGAAAAAAGTACTGTGTGTATGCAACATACCCACGTGTAAGGCTGTCTGGAAAGGCACATGTCAGTTTGAACAGACCTGCCAGGAAACCGCGCCTCATCCTTTCTCACTCATTTGTAGCTCAGATGGTCACGTGCAGGCCAGCGCGTTGGAGCCCCGGGCTCCTGGAGAAAGTCGACTCCGAGGACCGGCTGCAGACTCGCCGAGCGGGCGTCGGGAGATTCTAGAATCTACAGCTTTCCCCTTGACGTGCTAGTGGTTTGGGATCACCTTCCTCCACACGTGACAGCGCAGCTGTGCGAACACGCAGGGTGGAAAACAGAGCAACGCAGCGTTTGCACGTCCACACACCCTCCAGTGCACGGCGCGGGGAGGTGTGCGCTCCCGGCGAGCGTGCACACACACCTGCCCTGCACGCACACTTCGGCTGCACCTTGGGAAGCCACTGGGGGACCCAGGACTTCAGCCCGTCTTCCATAGCAGCGACCCGCAAGGGTGCACCTGACACCTTCCAAACGCCGCTATTTCCCCCTGCCTCCCGGCCGAAACCCACTTTTCACCGGGGTCCCCCCCGCAAGCCTCCGGCCTCTGGGGACCGCGACTCACAGACCAACTCGCACCGCCCGAGGCCCCGCCCACCCCGCGCCGCCCGAGGCCCCGCCCACCCCGCGCCGCCCGAGGCCCCGCCCCGACGTGACGGCGGGCTGCGCGCCGGCGCCGCGGGCGTGGTCTCGGCCGCGCGCTCTGCGGGCTGAGGCGACCGGCGGCCGTTGGCGCGGTTTGGGCGGTTGTCTTGGAGAAGCAAGATGGCGGCGACGGCGGCCGCGGTAGTGGCGGAGGAGGACACGGAGCTGCGGGACCTGCTGGTGCAGACGCTGGACCACAGCGGGGTCCTGAACCGCATCAAGGTGAGGCGGGGCCCTGGGAGCTGGCGGGCGGGCGGCGGGCCGCGCTCGCGCCGCAGGGCCCGTGTGGGCGCGGGGCGCGACGGACGGGCCGCCCGGGCTGGGGTCCCAGCCGCCGGCCACCTCGGGAGGGGGGTCGGGGGTCAGTCACGGGGAGCCCCGGGCGGTGTGGCTGTGAGCGGACGAAGGGGCCCAGCCGGCTTTAGTCGGAGGAGGCCGA